>JAOTQQ010000001.1:44705734-44736904 GCA_026546715.1 Gallinago undulata | reverse complement strand
GTGGAGTCACCATCCCTGGAGGTATTTAAGAAACGTGTAGACATGGCTCTTCAGGGCATGCTCTAGTGCCCAAGATTGTTGGTTTGTGTCTGTCTGTGGGTGGGTGTGGTGGGTGTTGTTTGTTGTTTTTTTTTGTTTGTTTGATTGGTTGGTTGGGTTTTTGTTAGTTGTTTTTTTGGGTTCATGGTTTTTTGTTTTTTTTGTGGTTGGACTTGATGATCTCAAAGGTGCCTTCCAACAACGAATATTCAGTGATTCTGTGATTCTGGTCTGATAGATACAGGGTTTTGAACTGGGGTTCAAGAGTACAAACTTTTACTGTTAGATCTTCAATTAGCCTATTGTACCTCTCTCAAGAAGGCAACTAGAATATCCCTGTTTCTTTTGCTACCTCTTTTCTATATTAGCTCTCAAGCCAAGATTGTTTGTGGACTGCCCAGGTTAAGGCTTAATCAATGTTTTTACCGGTTATCACAAGTAACATGGTTACAAAAACTAGTGTCTAAAAGCCAGTGTGAAAATTTGAGTTGGCAGAATGTAATTGCCTGTCCTGTGTCACAGTTCTTTGTGCTCCAGAACTGTATAAACCTATGAATTATTTTGAAGAAAAGTGACACAGATGGAAATAATAAATCACTCTAATAATTGAAGTGTAACAAAACTGCAAGATGGGAAAACTCTTAACTGCCTGTTAATGCAATACTTCGTACTGAGTAGAGCTACTAAGTGTAGCTCTCATGGACAATCAATTTGGAAATATGCTATAGAAAAAGAGATAGGACTCTTAAAAACCTCCTTGTTTTTCAACAGAACTGCATGGCTTTCCCCGTTCTTATTTTCTAGTCTTATGTGAATAAAACTTTACAATTTTCTTAAAGCCAATTACCCATACTATCAGCTCACATCTCACTCCATACTTGCAGTGTGTTTGAGTTCTGCTCTTTTCCAACAACCTGTATGTGCCTGCTCATGTTAGCACAGTGTAAATCTATAGAAGGATAATATATATATAAAAGTATCACATCAGATTGTTTTGATTAAAACGTACAAAGGAAAATGGTTGCTGTCATTATGTGTCTGCTACCTTTGTGAGAAAATACAAATATTTAGCATAAATTAAAACTAAGTCTTATAGCCTGAATATCCTAATGGGTTTTATTAAGTAATAGACTTCAAATGTTACATTCTACTGAACTAGTTTGGTACTAGCACGTACATTTCTATGCATCTATATGTTTTCCCTCAGAATATGAGACTGCTGCTTTTGTTATCTTGCTTGTTCTTTGTTCCACCTCCAGTCTTCTAAAGGACCTGTTCTCATAGCTCTTACTTCAATGCTCTGCTCTTCTGTGTCATGAACTGGGTTACCCATACCCCAGTCATCAGAAAGGGAATTCTGCAGCAATTTGGTCATGTGCCCTTTCCAAAAGAATAGCTGTGTATTCCAGAAGAGCATGCTTCCTCATCTGAGAAGGTGAAATACACATATGCTTGTCTAGAAGTGTTTAGATCATCTTTGTTTAAATATTCCCCATGAATATGGGCAATACTGGAATTGGTAATACTAACTTTCATACAAAGGAAGAGTCAGTTATGGAATGTGTTCATGTGCTAGTAATTGCATTCATTTTCATGTGTGAAATATGATTATATTCATGAAAATATGTTGAGCTTTCTGATTCATAAATTAAAAACTGCAGTCATCTTTCAAACTCCATATATATGCATCAGCAACTCTACCAGCTTGTTACTTGTCACAATTCGTTATAGAACAAAAAATTGGAGTGTTTAAATGAGGTGACCCACTGAGCACAATGGGTCCCAAACTCATAATGGAATTTAACAGGTCCTAAAATAGTTTAGTTCTGGAATTTAGAAAAAGGGCAGAAGCTGTGACCACTTAAGTGCCATGTCACTGTCATAAGAGATTGAAGTCCTCTACTGACAGGAAGAGTATTAAAGACCTATTCATACCTCTCTCTCTTCAATAGAGCATCCATAATATACATCTTTTACCATAACATACATACTTTTCCCAAAACATATCAACTGGTGCCATTCGGCTCCACTGCCAGCCCTCATTTTCTTTTTTGTTCTCAGTAGCCTGACACTTGAAAAGGAGATAAACAATGATTTGGTTTTTTTCCTTTTCTGGAGAAACATTTATTTTGGTGATGTTAGTCACAAGTCAGTCTTAACTGTAGCATCCAGCATGATTAAATGAAAAATACTTATTGTGGGTAATTATTTAGTCTTTAGTGCTAGTGAACTTGCAAAACTTAGTGATGACAGTGGAGAGAGGGAGACACTACGAGTAGCAAAATGCCAAGTTGTATATCGTTTTATAATTTGTGCTACCTCACTTGGCAATTGTAAATATAAAATGAGGAAATAAACAATATTTTAGAGTTTGTTTAAGAAAGTGAACATTTGTGGTTTTTAAATTAGAAAACACATATGCTAAACAAAAATACCAGACTGTGACCAAACTTTTTAGAAGCTTACACTTTAATGAAAATTTGGTTGTGAAGTTTCCTTATTTTTCTCTTTGACAATCTCAATTTATTTAACTAATTAGTGTTACTAATTCAATCTGCCCTAAAATATGAAGATCGGACATTCAAATTCATACCCTCTGAAAAAATAGTGTACTCACTTTTTAACTTAATGCATCCAAGTTTTCTTTTGAGTCTTTAGTTCTTCCTTTGGGCTGGAGGTTCTTTTAATTAACAACCAACTTGCAAAAGACACTCAGTTTTTGCCTGCCAGTAAGCATTTTATTTTAATATTGTAGTAACATTCAGTAATTCATTTGATATCTAAAGTAGAGAATCCTGAAAAGGAAAGTAGATGTAGAAAATCAGAAGCAGTTCCCTCCTGTTATAGTTTCCAAGACAACTAGACAAGATGGGAAAGTCTCATACACTTTTAGATGCTTTAGATGGGGCAAACTGTGAACAGAAATTGAATTACTTGTCCACAGTGAAAGGAATGGTATGTAACAGAAACTATACTGAATCTCCAGTGTTTCCAATAAAGTTATTCCAGTAAAATTATTCCACACTGTTCAGCTCCTCAAGCTAAGAACATAGCTTTCCATCAGCTTGTTGGGAAATTTGCTGAGAATTTGGGAATAAGCTCCTTCTTCCAGGATAATTAAAAAATATCTGCTAATGTCATTTAAACTAAACTGAAAATGAGAATTGCATTTAGAAGAAAAAAAACTTTCAACTTCAGATCATGCAAATTTACCCATTTAATTTCAGTTATTAACTGAGTATTTATGGAAAGTCCCAGGTTACTTGGGGACACAAATATGAAACTTAAGTGGGCAAAATGTTTTTTTCTGATGGAAACATGAGAATGTATTTAGATATAATTGAAATCTAAATAATGATGTATTAAAATTATTTCTAAAACTGTGATTGCTTTCCTCTGTGTGATTTCAGTTACTGATGTGCAGCATAGAAAGATTAGCCTATCCATATAAAAAAAGTTCTGTAATAACTAATGATTTAGTTTGTGAACAGCTTTCAGAGTTTAGTTTTCTTTTTCACTGTCACACTATAATGATCAAAATTGTCATTTGCTTATTTATTTTTCTTAACTGTGTAAAACTGGCAATCAGTCAGAAAATACGTGTCAGTCACACTCTATATGTTGGTGGGTGGGAATTTGGCTTATATGCAGAAATACTGAGAAAGTATCACTTCTTCACTTTCTGGATGTGGTTCAAACCTAGAGTTTTCTCATTAAAAACTCGTTTGGAACAGATGCATGCCTGTAAAATTTTTCTGCTTTGACAAAATCCTGTATTTCACCAAAATTTACTTCCACAAAATATTCCAAATGGTTTTAATCAGGTATTACACTTGGCTTCATGTAGGCAATCACATTTTTTTTCTATGGGGTAATATTAATTGACCTAAAAATGTCAGCTCAACAATACAAGACATGCGATCACCTGTAGGTAACAAGTGTAACAAGTGTTACCAGTTGCCAAAAATCTATCCTAATCAGAAGCAAGTAGGTACCTTTTATATTTGGGAAAGTGCCCATTTTTTATTTAAATATTCAGATCTTCTGAAATAAGATCTTAAAAGCCTCCAAAGCAAAGTCTAAAGCAAAGCAACCGACCTCACGGACTATCTTCAAAAATTTCAGAGAGAAATCAAGTATTTCTGAGTATAATTCTATTTGCATTTCAGTTGGAATGAAGTGACAAGATTAAATAGTAAAAGATATATGCTTTAAACTTTTTTTGAAGGGCTAAATGTTGTTTTAATTTCATTGGTGTAGACTTGGAAACAATGAGACACAGCATGCGATGGCTGTAACTTTTAAACTATTAATTTTACTCTAGTAATCCAATGAGTCACAGTATAATCTGCCAGATCTTTTAAATCTGTTGCTTAAATCCCCAGAGTGGAAAAGAAATAAATAAACAAGGAGTCTTTCATGTTGTTTAAAATCCATCCCAGAATTCAGCAGTTAGCCATTGGCACAACCCCAGATCCAGCAATTAAGGTAAAAAGAGGGTGTGAACTAAGTGAAGGATGGCAGAAATTTTAAATCTGTTTGTTCTTCATCCAGTGTGCACGTGTCATTTCCTGAATGCTTTGTTTAAGAAGGTGCAGCCAGGCAGCAGAAAGGAGTGGTGCCAGGTTATGTATTCTGGCTGTGGGTGGGCGATGCAGAGGATCCTGGAGAAAAGGACAACTTATCCCGTCTCTGAGAACAAGTGGGTATGCTCAGCTGGGAAAAATTTCTGCAGTGCAGACAAAAACTAAGAGACATAGCAAGGAAGGATTCTCTAACACAAGAGGAGTCTTCAAAAAGGAGCTACTACAAATAGCTTTAAGTAACTAAAAGATTAACTGCAAAAAGACAAAGACACAATAGCTGCAGAGGGAGGGACAGAGAGAAGGTAAGAAGAAGGGGGTTAATTCTTTAAAGTCTTCACTCTTGTCCCACTCAACAGATCTGATTTTTTTTTTCCTTATTTATATGATGTATACAGATTTGTGTATGTATTTTCTACAGAAAAATAGTCATATAGGTGGGAAACATTTTGACATTGTTTGGCTGGTCACTTCAAGGAAACTGGTAAAAAAAAAATTCATCTCAAAGCAACAGCAGGCTCTGCAGCTGACACATTCTGACGGTTTGCTGGTAGGCAGCATACTGTATAATCAGACCCTCATATTGAGCTCAACTCCGAGAATCAATTGCAACACATCAAACAAGACCCAGCATCTAAGTTCATGCCCTAAGAAGGACATCTGACCTTCGCATAATTTGCAGCATTCAAAAAGCAGCAATAAAGTTCTGGAAAGTACAGAGCAACCCATGCAGCCTGAAGGATAAATATGAAAACTTATTCAAGACTACCTGAAGTGATCCCTGATGGCTTTTTCTTTGCTTCTTGCTGGTCTTCCTGACCCCGTGAATGCTTTATTCACCTTGGAATGAGGCATGAAGCAAGAAATGTCATTATCCTTTGCCTGATCAATTTGAGGGCTTTTTAGTGAATCTCACTGTGAAAGCATCCACATAGTAGTCAGACATTTTTCTCCTGAAATCAGCCTATAAAAAGTCTGAGGGATTGTGAAAAGTCTGAAATATGTCATCTGTTCTTGTCTTGGCATTCTTACCCGTCAATGCAAAAAACTCAACAAGGAAATAGGTTGCCACCATGCAAAATATATTTCATCAGGGTATAGGATGCTAGTTGGTGCTCTAAAGCACTGCAAATGTAGCTAATGCACACTTTCTGGTAAATAAGAATACTGAAGAACACTAAATGGATATAGATATTTTTACACCCCACTGATTTGAATTCTTTGCTTTCTGTTCAATATTGCATTATTTATCTGATTGATAGTTCCAAGGGAATAACTGTTCCTTTTAATTTCCAAATAGAGTCAAAAGAGAAATGAGATCAGAAAGACTGTTAGCTTTTTAACATTGTATACTCAAATATTGCATTATTGAATAAAATTTATAAAAAAGATAGTTTGAGTTCTACTACCATATTTCAATACTAATCCATTTGTAAATATTTCTCATATTAATATCTTATGAAAGCACTAAGTTAAGGAAGTTTAGTAAAAAAACAAATACTCTGTCAGTCCAAACAGAATTTATCACTGCTGTTATTCAACTGAATTTAAAATAAAGATGAATATAGCTATTTTTTGCTGCAGTAATGATTTATTAAATCCAACTGTAATGTGATCCTTGAAAATTGGTGTACATATATCAATATCTATATTATAAGGATTAATAAGTAAAACAAAAATGATTGAACAATAATCTCTGTGAAATTAAAGTAGTAGGAGAGAGATCGGCAAGAGATGAAAAACTGTGGCTAAACCATGGCTTTGCATTGGTAATCCTCTAATTCAGGAGATGTTCTGAGAAAGATGAGTCAAGGGCTTTAAAATAAATGTGAACAAGACAGCCTTTTAAACAACTATTTCTTCATCAGTGTTAAGTACTGTTATCAAGCCATAGCATGAAAGGGTGTGGAAAAACATATCAGAGAACATCCAAAAATCACAAGAAAAATCTATTGATTCCAAATTTTAAATTTCACAGAAGTATGTAAATGAGAATGTAATTTATTTCTCTCCCAACATGCACTTAAACATCTGTTACTGGTACTTGAAGAAATGACTTACCAAATCTATTTTAACTGAGATAATTGGTATTCCTGATTGTCAGTGGGTCCAAAAGCTTTCAGAGTCACAATCATGTTTTCTTCATGAAAGGAACATGAATCCTTGTTCCTGCCCTGTGAAGACAATGACTTTTGAAAATTACTTCTTTGTTTCTGTCATGTTTTCTTTCTTTCAAAGTTCTAGAAATACCAAGCCAAATCTATAAATTTGAAAAGAATCATCAGATGCCTGAACTTTTGTTCGTGTTCTACAGATATTATGCTTCTCTGCTATTGGATAATAGCTTTTTGAAAGCTGTGGAACACTAACTGACTTATCCAAGGGCAAAATGATGAAAAACTATGAGAAAAATTAGCATTAGACAGTAGTCTGTGGTTATCAATCTGACATAGCTTTTCAAAAGCAGGAATTAATACTTAAATATTACAACAAATCCACAAGCCATGTCACGCGCTTCCCATCTTCTGTTTGAAAGTCTTCATTTTTGATTTGTGTGTTCAGCTTGGTTTGAATTTGGAAAGGCAGCTGTATATCATACCATGGCTCATTTCTCAGTTGCATGGATTTTCCTAGCAGTTTCAGTTGGCTAGAGAGTCAACTACTAGTATGCAAGGAGTGAGGGCAAAAGGGAGAGCTTATTTAGGAATTTGAATTGGTTCTGGTTAGCACTGAGATCCCACTGGTGGAAGTGGAATTCCTGAAATAACAAATGAACCTGCAATACAGAAAACTTTGTCAGAACCCTGCCTGCCAAACACCACCTTTTTGTAGTCACATCTCAAAAAGTCTGGAAAAGAATTTAGCTTGCCATGAACTTTCAGTTCATCTTTTGATCTGTGTACTGTCTTTAGACAGATAAAAGACTGTTTACAAAATCTTCAAAGTATGCATGTATATCTGTGTTAACCTCCAAAATATATAGCCAAAGCATAATCTTAGAAGCCCTGAACAATTTCAAAGTATTTGATCCTCAATATGAATTAGGAATGTCTGTACGATAAAAAAAATTCTGAACACTTGCTTGATATGCATATAGACATGTGGGATGCTAAGTGTCATTACAGATTATTTTAATAAAAATAAACCAGATGTAGCATCATCATTTTATTAAAAAGAAAAGCAGAGAAATGCATAATACAACTCTAACCATATTCTTAATTATTCCAGTGATATATTTTGGTACAACTGTTCTCAGTTACATGTTCACAATAATTATAAGAGATTACTGAAAACTGTATAAATAATTCACAGATTCCTTTTACCCTCTGAGCATTGGTCACATCAGGTTTCTCTTCAGCTGGGATTATGGCCCTGTTAAAAACTGTCTGCCTGAGCAGTTCTGTAAAAATGCTGCAGAGATGAATCTGTAACGTTATATGACATCAAATACATTATCATCAAGGAGCAATAAGAAGAAAATAGATAGAAAGATAGCCTATCATACGAATCACACAATCAGTTTAGAAAGGAGCTTAAGAAACCAATACTCATCTGAGTTGTTCTTTGCCAAGTGCTGGATTTTTCTCTGAAGTGAATTTCCAAGTTCTAAATCACTCAAATGAAAGTGCTTTATCCTCTCTGACTGGGAGTTCTGCTTATTTCTTCACCATTCATTTGTTCTGATGCTCATTCTAAATTTACTTTTTCTTAGTTTCATACCATTATTCTCAGTTATTCTGACAGTGCTTATAAAAGAGAACTTTAGGAAACCCTTTCAAGATTTGTTTAAAAGGAAGAGTGGAAGAATAAACATTTTTTATGTTTGTGCTAAAACTGCCAGTTTTCAGAACTTCACAGTAGTGCCCTAGAGAAGAGCTCTGAAATTCCTTTCCTAAATATATTACATCACTTGATAGCAAAATACCTGCATCCAGCTTCACATATATACATACGCATACACACCTCTGTATATTTTCAGAAACGCAAGTATCCTTACTACCTGATAATTTTAAGGAAAATGTATTCTATCTATAGAATTTTTCCAGTAATAAAGTATAAGCAAACTGTTCATAAGAACAGAATTAACCAAATTAGCTTATATTTTCCTTTGCAGTGGAACAAGAAATATGAAATCCTAGTCTTCCCTTATTCATATTTAGGTAAGCACATCTGATGAAAATGGATGTGAATGTTGGTTACTGTCTCTTTGTGATGTTTAAGTAGTACAGTGAAGTCAGAGAGAATGAAAGTGGCCTCTTAGGATCTCTGACCCAAAAGGGTGAAGAGTTATTTTAGCTGTTGTGAATTTAATACGTGTGTGATACGCTTTGTCTATGTTGCCTTCTATCCATTGTAATAGATGTAGTCATAAGAAAGAATATGCCAGAAATATTGTTGAGATAGAACACATGGACAGTTATTGAAACTTTGCTCATTTCAGAATATACTTGAGTCTGTTTTGTTATGTTGAGGTTAGAAATAAAAACAAAACCAATTTACGACTGTTATTTGTCAAGAAAACATGGAATGCAGTTTACTGGACCTCTTGTGCCTTATTTTATTTTTTTTTTAAATAGCTGTTTACCATAGCAAGCCCTGATATTACATTATATAGAGTTATTTGTTTCTCTTGCACTCTTTGGTATTGTACATATGATTTGAGTTTGGGTGGAATTCTTCAGAGGAATTCCAAATTTTATATTACCTAAGCCAAACTTTATATTAATTTAGAAAAAGTCAAACTTTGTTGCATGAAAACACATTTAATCAATTATACAGTTCCATGTTGTTGACATAATAACATTATCCTGGTATAACTAAAATAGACATTGGACAATGAGAGTACTACATATTTGAAGAGACAAATTTGCTGTTCAAGTTTATGTTGGAAGAATATTGTTTGAATCCAAGTAAGCCAAATGTATTTCGTGAGTGATATACACAGGTTTTGTTTGCAAAGAGACAGTGTAGATCAAATATTTTGCAAAATTGTCTTTTGTGGCAATTCCGAAGGACTAGGACAGTTCTACTTTTTCAGAGTTATATTGAAGTTAATAAACAACAAATAATAAAAGATATTTCTAATTTAGAATGAGACAAAACCTAAACTTTTCAACTGGAATTAGTCACAAAACTAATGAATTAGTTAAGAGAATGTGTCAATATGATACATGCTGTTATGCTTATCTATAAATTTCAGCATAAATTTTTAATTTTGCATAAACTTAACTTTTCTCCACTCTATTTAGATTCCTTTTAAGTAGCCAGCAAGAGTGACATGAGGGTGTTATTACTCCCCACTTGCTTCTCTGTTCTGATATAATTCAATACCTTCAGAAGTATTTCAGACTTATGCACAAATGTGCATAACCTTGGGTAATATTTAAAAGCTGAGAAAAATTAATTAGAATATGGATACAAACATGCTATGACTGAACATCTAATATTTCACCCATTGAATAATGCTGAAGAAAAATTAAAAGAGCAGCATGTGTTTTGAAGAACAAGAAAAACAAACAAACAAAAAAAGCCACACAAAATTTCTCCATCCCCCCCCAAAAAAAACAACTCCAACAACCAAATAGCAGGCATCTTCAGTTTCCTCGTATGCTTGTAATTTAGGGACAGAAAATGTCGATTGCTCATCTTATGTAATCTTCCGAGTGTTGGAATCAATATAGACTGAAGTTAAAGAAATGCTTTACTGCAAAAGTAGTTCAGATCAGCTGTCGTTGCAAAAGCATTCAGCTGATAAGGCTGCTTCTTGCCTCTTGACACATCTTGCTTCTAGCCTAACCATGAGGGGTCTCGACTCAAGAATGGACCAGTTTGACCTTTCATCAGAAGAGAAAGTTGTTATTTGTTAATTCTGTTAGTTGCTTCTGCTGATAGTTACTGCAGAATATTTCTCATTATGTGAATTGCAAGACATAACACAACAGATATTGTTTTGCCCTCACTCATCTTTAATGCATCATCCGTGGTAGATGATTCTACATTTCTGAGGCTTTTTTAGAACTCAGGTATGAGCATTTCTCACAATGTCAGAATTTCTGTAAGAACACAGCTCTCTTAGAGAAGAAAAGGGTTTATAGAACAAACTGTTTGTGCTTCAGTTGAGTGAAAGATCATTTTGCCCTCAGCAGCAAAGGTGAATCATCAAGCTATCTATTAGATGTTAACATATATGCCTCTACAGGTAAAGCAAATTAAAACTAATGCATGCCGCAACTCACACAAAGGGCTCTTTTCATTTACAACTTTGCACTAAAAAATAGGTGAGGGCTGAAGCAAAAGCAGGGTGATTCAGTTCCACCTCCACAGTTGTTTATATTATCCATATTTAAGAAAGCATGGGGCTGCGCAAGCCAACAGAAAAGGGACAGCTGTGTCTCTTGTGGAGCTTCAACCTACAGGCCTCTTGTGGCTCTTGTGACGTATCAGGTGAGCACTGTGACCTGCTTCTTCTTTTGGCAAGACAAGGGTGTCTATGTTATGCTGTTTCTGCTGCAGTGATGTCAAAAGCTCTGAGCCAGAGATCAGGGCAGAAGGGTAAACCAGTGCCCTGAATCAAATTAGTATGCCAAATTACAGCAGCAAGACAGAAAAACCTTATAACATATTAATAAAAACAGGTAAAATACAGACCTGGCTGTACCTGTACACAAGCACATAGCTATGTTTTAGTGACCAGAATAGTTGACTTCACTTTTATTTTGCTTTCATGTTTAGCACAAGCTTAATAACCGATAGGACAACAGAATTCAGTCTTCTGAATTAACCTGTAATTCTAGAATCATGGAACTTTTAAGGTTGGAAGGAACCTCTGGATGTCATATAGTCCAACTGCAATTAAACCAGGTCACTCTGGGCATTGTCTCCATTAATCCTATTAGCATTACCATCTCAGCATTATGAAATTGAGCAAAAGTCAAACAAACCTTACACAATCTTCTGTTTAAAGGATTTTTCTGCTTACGAATCACTGTTGCTTTAGAAGTAGAATCTGCTAATAGTGAGCAGGTGTACTAAAATACAAAAAAACCCTAATGTTACTGGTTATATTGCTTCTAATGTTGGTATTTATATACGTGCAATGCGGATGGTGTAGGCGATGAGATTGCTTTTTCAGCTACCTCTACATTACATTCTTAGGCCTTTATCCTAGTAAAAATATTTATTTACTTAAATGTACAGGATTCAAAATTCAGAAGAAATGATTCAGCTGCTTAAGTATAGATTTCTAGTGACATTTTAGATACCCTAGTCTTGGTTATTCTACCTGCTTCCAGCTGCCAGTTGGTTCATGTATGATGTGCCACAGATCATATCTGACCCCGTCTGGACATCTCAGATATCCTGCAGCATATAAAATGGTGCTGAGTACTTGTGCGTAGGGAGTTGGAGGCCCCCATGCTGGTTAATGATTAACCCCCAGCAGGCAGCCAAGCACCATGCAGCTGCTTGTTCACCACCCCCCATCCCCACCCCACCCCAAGTGGGATGGAGGAACGAACGGGAAGTTTAAAAGTGTGAAACCTTCTGTGTTGATAAAGACAGTTTAATAGGGACAGAAAAACCTGTGTGTGGAAGCAAAACAAACTAATTCATTCACTGCTTCCCATCAGCAGGCAGGCATTCAGCCATTTCTAGGGAAGCACAGCTCCACCACACGCAACAGTTACATGGGAAGACAAACACCATAGCTTCTCTGTCCTCTCTATATTCCCCCTAGCTTTTATTGTTGAGCACATCATCACATGCTATGGAATATCCCTTTGGCCAGCTATCCCAGCTGTGTCCCCTTCTAACTTCTTGCCCACCCCAAGCCTTCTCACCAGTGGGGTGGTGTGAGTAGCAGAAAAAACCTTGCCTCTGTGTGAGAACTGCTCAGCAATATCTAAAACATTGGTCTGTTATCAGCACTGCTTTGGTCACAGATCCAAAACAAGTTCTATACAAGTTACTATGAAGAAAATTAACTCTATCCCAGCTAATATCCCAACTAATAAAAGTTATAAATTGTGGGTGGGTAGCCAGATTATACATAATTTGCACCCGAGTTAAGAGCTTCAGAATGAGATTCTCAAAAGTCAACAGGAAGAACAGGCTTGTCTTAAATACTGTGCTTCCCTCTTTTCTTTGCTGTTCAGTATGTAGTGGAGTCCTCATGGACTGTCAGAATACATAGGAAACACAATGCCCATTTCAAGGAGATAAAACTGATGCATAAGTCCTTACACAGATGCTTGTTTTCTATCTGGGTTTCCAAAGATCTCTGTGGCTTGTTTATTGTGCCATGCCTCATGCTTTTAGAGAAAAGGGCAAGCACTTTCTTTGTTGCATGGTTTTAGTGAAGTCCGCAAGATCCTTGTTTTCACTATTTGTTGCCTATATAGAAAGCATTAGTAGTGTTAGCAATTTTTTGATATAAGGGTGTTTTTCTTATCAGTTATATGATAGGTGGGGTTTCCTTTGTTTGATTTGTCTTTATGTGTTTTGTTGCTTGAAACTTTTGCTGCTGAAAACAGACTACTACCTAAGAAACCTCAGCCTTCATTTAAAACCAAAAAAGTTTCTAGCCTTCCAGACTGAATATTAGTTGGAAGATAAACAAACAAACTCACTAACCCCTACATCTGCTCCCTTCCAAATCTCATTGTTTGGGTGGGGTGGGCACAAGGTGTGGTACTGAAATAACTTTTGAGTGCCTGTGGCTGGCAATACTGAATTGAAACCTCACAAGAAGAGTTTTTAATGCATTAAATCTTATTTGTGAACCAAAACCCATTTTAAATTAGCATATATACTTTAAGGTAATTATCCCTATGAAGCTGCAGCATGTTCTTTAGGTTTGTTAGTCATCTTTTCAGACAGTTCTCTAGATTCTGTTTTTCTTCCTGGCTCATATGGCAAGTTTTGAATTTTGCTAATAGGAACATTGGGGATCTCATTCCATCTTGCACTTTACTAATACAGCATGTGCTTTTGTTCTTACCTGAATGAATGAGTAAGCAAAAAAAGTACAAGCCATTCACATATTTCATTTATGTAATTCTGAAGAATAATTCTATTTTCTGAAAACTCAGCCCCAACTCTAGGAAAGTCAAATCAGGCTTCTGGGATATAGTACTCTGTTTCCTTATGCCTCAGCTTCTCTGAGGTAACTTCCTTCCTGTGGGATAGTTATCAGTGTTGGGAATGCTGTTCCTGATGGGACATTATCAGCATTTTAGAACCATGATTTTTGTCCTATTGTTTGTTTTATGGAGCGATTCCCCTGTTAATACAGTCTTCAGTACTTTTCTTGATTACTTCATTGCTGTTAAGATTAGAAACTAAAAGGTAATATCAGCTTTATCATACAATTAATTGACTGCAATACTTGAAATGACTGAGACACAGAATGAGAAGTCGAAATACTCATGAAACTTCATAAGCTGAAAGTGAAGAAAAGTGGGTGTACATAGCATACCGAATAAAATAATGCATGTTTCTCTGACTTTTGCAATTATAAAGTACCCTCAATATCACACACTTAAATTGTAATGCCTGCTTCTGAAGATTATCAAGGCATTCTTGAGCTTCAGACAACATATTAAGCACACGGATTTTTGTTATTTTGGTTCTGTGAAATTAATTAAAACATATAGAGCTTTGTGAAGCATCTAAATCACATATGATAAAATAAATAAAAACTATATAAAAATTAAGATATGCAGTGCATGTTGATTTGCAAACACTTTCTTTTTAAAAAAAAAGATAAAATTCAAGAAAGCTCACCCAAAGAGATCTGTTACTTGGGATGAATCTGCATTTAGGTTTCAAATCTATTAACTATCTTTGGTTTTCAGCTAAGAACAGGAAATTTCTAAAGATTTTTTAGCATTCAACTCTGAATGCTAAATTTTTAGCATTCGACTCAAGCATTTAGCCAGAACTTTTAGCATTCAACTCAAAACAGAACTGAATAAAGTTCAATAAAGCCTCATAAAATCTTTGTAGAAGTTTCTACTTGACAACCAATATGTAAATACAAGGAAAAGATAGGAGTTTAATAGGACATCAATTTACTAATGAAAAGCTGAGCCACAAGCTTTTCACTGACTGCAATCTCAAACAGTGAGGACAAACATCAAGAATAATACAAACTGAAGGAAAAAAATCAGGAAAGACATAATGGGGAGTAGATAATGCTGAAGAGGTCAAAGAGCTTTGTGTTTCTTTTGAATTAGTCTTCACTAAAACTGGTTTGATTACAGAGGACAAATCAAAAGGATAAAATTTCCACACAAAACAGGCAAAGAAAGGGCTATATAGACCAGAACTTAGTTAAATTCATCTTGAGATCACAGAAATCAGTCTGAAACAATCCCAGAGATAATAGTGATTAGTTTTGAGGAACAAAGTGAAGGGCAACATTTTTTGAATGCTGGAAAAGTGAAATACATTCCCTCTCTTTAAAAGGCGGGGAAAAGGAGGAGCAGAAAGTTGTAAAATGAGCATGGAAAAATGCTGGAAAATAACCAAACTGTTTGTAAGCTCCTAGACAAATGTCAGATTAATAAAAGCCGGCATTGTTTTGGCCCAACATGTTGCTGAGCAACTGTTGCATGACATCTTCAGTAGGTAGTGGGCAAACAGTAGCAGAAATGTATCTAAATTCTTACCAAGTTATTGACAGAGTTAAAAAAAAAGAAAAAAAAATACACCTGACAAGACTTCTAATGAAGTCTAAATGAAACTGCTTAGAGGTGGGTTCATAATTAGGTGGATGATCACAACCAGAAGTATTATCAGTGGTTCAAGATAGAATAATACCTGAAGTAAATCAACCTTCATCAGACATCAGTCCTGGAGATATACTGGCTAATATTTTAATTAATGAGAACTGTTTTTATTATTTATATGTAGAATTGAGAGTAAATTTGCCTATAAACACGTGGAAGCCAAGCTACACCTAGTAAAGACAAGAGCAAGGATCTACATTTAGGTAGTAATCCAGAGCAGAAGCACAGATGGGGAGGGTGGTACTAGCCCATCAAAAAACAGGTTTGTGGTTAAAATTTACATGCTTCTTGTGAATGACCAGTTCCATGCTGTTGTAAAAAAAAAATGAATTATACTTAAGGCATTCTGATAGTTTTTTTGCCTTGTCATATATAATATGTCATTTGTAATCTCTGAGCTGCAATCTTTGCACTTCAAGCACAATGTAAACTAATTGGAAAAAGTGGGACAAAACCGATCCACAAGAATGATTGAAGGTTTTAAAACTATGAAATATTAGAAACAACTGGATTAATAGCATTGTTCAGAGCCTACAAACAAAGAAGAGAAACATGCTAATGGAATTCAAGTACATAAAAACTGCTTCAAAGAGGAAGTGAATAATCCCTTTCTTATGTTCATGGTCAATAGAAAAAATTAAAGAGCTTAAATTGCAGCAGGAGAGATTTGTATTGCACATTGGAAATTTTAATCTTAGACAAACATCTTTCAAGCTAGCCCTAGACATAATTGGTTAAGAGACGAAAAGAGGAATGACTAAGTATCTCTTGAAGTCCCTTCCAGCATTCTTTCCATGATTTTATGCTCTTCTTCTGAGGAGCAGAAGCTCTGGGGCTCAAAAGAGATTTCTTTTCTGAGTCAGAATATTCCATGCTATCCCTAGGTGTTATACATAAAATGAGGCTGTGATGAATTAGTGCAGTACCATCTTAGAGAAATGCAATACTGCAAGTTACTTTCCACATAAGCATTCAAGGAGTCAATAGTTGTACCGAATGTTTGATTTGTAAAATAAAGAAAGTACAGGAAAGTTATTTTAAAAACCAGTAATTTTGCTGGATTTTTTTATTACCTTTCTCATGAAAAATAATTCCACAAGTCACAGCTTTAATAAAAGTGAGCAGATTAACAGCTAGTAGTTAGGAAAACAAGCTAGCTTTTGACAAACTTAAGAATGAGTTCGGTAGAAAGCAAATTCCTACAATCTTCATGTGGAATTTGATAGCATTTGTCAGATATCTCCAAAAAACATTCATAAATGGCTATGAGGCAGATAACATTAATAATTTTATGTCCAAGAAACGTAAACATGAAGACAGTGAGAACAGGCTTTAAGCATCTTTATGTGTGTGCCCAAAATTGCCCACAAAACAATTTTGATGAAAGAAGGGCTAATGTCTGGCTTACTACTACCCTAAAAAGCAGATGTAGAATTGTGAATTTGAATAGTCCCATTAAAAAGAAAGACACATTTTATTTGTGTTAAATGTTTCAGGTACATGAAACTGTGAAAGCGAAGGCTAAAAGAAGGGAAGAGTGTAGTAGGCAAAATGATTGGATTATCTTGATGAAGTTGGTTTGTATGATAATGTCTTTCATAACAATGAGTTCATATGACTCTTGGCTATGATTTTAATTAATTAACAGTTGCTTTTCTGTCTTTGAAGTTTATGCTTTACAAATGATGAAGAAATGCAACTTATCCAATATTTCTGGATAGTAGTGGTTCTCTTGGGAGTTTAGAAACTCTTAAGAAGGGTAATTTCTTGTAATATGCATTCTGACAATCTGCACCTCTCACTGGACTTGGAACACCTGAAAACCGAGAAATCCAAACTCACAATTCACTTTTCAAAATTTTGAATTAATGAGCTGTTGCCTAGAGACCTCACTAATCTGTGATCAAATAGTCGTATGCTAAGTGATGAATAGAGCACAGAAAGGAAAATTTAAAATGGTAAGGGACAGATGGAACAGTTTATGCATTTAACTTATGTGTCTAAGAAACAAATCCTATCATATCTCTTGCAAACACAGGTTGGTCACTGAAGCATTCATAAGTGCAGTTTTGTATATCACACAAAAAATTTCTAAAACCTTACTATATATTAATCATCAATGTGTAAATGTCTATTAAGAAAAAAACAAAAAGGATATCTAATATATTTCTAAAACCACAGAACTTAAAACATTTTTACAACCTCCCAAATTAACTTATATTAACCCACAGAAGTGAAGGTATTGAAAATAATAAGCCTAAAGCATGAACAAAATTAAGGATTATATTTTCACTTGGGAGGAACACTGTAGGTTTCATAGTTACTTTACGTCAGATAAATCTTTTAGCATTAATGGAGCTATCCATGCTGGTGGACATGAAATCTATTATACGAAACCTGGCATGACTTCAGTGGACATCAGTTACTTTAATGATTATCATTAGATTTTTTTATCAATGAAGGAAATATTTTTTCAGGAGGGGTTCTTTTTAAAAAATTCTTTATGCTCAGACTTTAAGGTTGTGTTGTTGCTGTGATTTTCTTCTAATGTAGAATTTTAAAAATAGTAAAAAAAAAAATAATTCCCTTCTTCTTTAGTCAACAAGATTATCTGAGATATTTTAGTCCTCATTTGCAATTAATGCAGATTACTATATATGTATTAGGAGCAGGTATGTATACTTCTACGTGTGTAAGGCCACATACTTGCAAAAGAGATATAAGATCAGATATCCATTGACTCCTCAGTATGGATAGTCCCACTGGTCTAGCCTCCAACTGAATCCCCACTAAAGTGAGGGCTGTTGGACTGCAACAGGAGAATGAAGAACTACTACAGTAATTTTAGTAGAGCTGCCCACCATTTAAGGGGAAAGTTCATTTACTTAGTATATGTTTGCACTTGTCTCAAAAGATTTTTAATATACTACCATATGTTTTAAGGACAAATAAATATACTACTATATATTTTAAGAACAGATAAATACCTCATTATTTTTATAAAGAATTAATAGACTGAATATGAATAAATGTACAGACAGAAATCTTTGCAAATAATTGAAAACTTCAAAGTTATTAATTCATAGAATGATGACAGATAATAAATAGAATAACGCAAAATTACTCAGAATAATTGAATGTTGCTCTAGTACTGAAGGTGTTGTACAGAGAACCTCTGGTGAAAGCCTGTACCACAGAGATCAGTTAGGAACTATTTTAAATGAAGAGAAGAAAAACCAGCCTGATACAAGTTAACAAACTCTAGAATAAAGGGTTTGTTAAAGATAGAGAACACTGGAGTTCCTCAGTCCAGGTTTTAATGATTTTTTATTGTATGCCTGTGTGTATTTTTCAACATATTCTTTTTTTCCCTGCTTCTGAAGGTAAATGCTTCAGAAGCAGGAATGGTTTCTTGCATGGTCTGACTCCAGGACTGTTTGCTTTGTCAGGCAGAAATTATTTATGAATAAACAGCTGAGTCCTTGGTTATGGCTCAGGAGTATTTAGACAGAGTCACAGGTACAGAGAATGAAGAAGGGTCATCTTTGCTCTCAAAACTGTGTGTGAGTTGTTCAGGCCTGTTTTAAAAAAAAAAAAAAAAAAGCTTCTCTAAATTACTCTACGCTACTGATGTCCTCCAGGGCTGAAACAGGTGCTGGCAGCCAGCTTTGTGTTGGGCAGTGCTGTCTGTATTCCCTTTGCATTGGTCACCCCTTTTACCTTGGCAGCAATAAGAGTAATATGAAGAATAATTCAATCATTAGAGAATTTAGTTATGCTGGCTGCCCAGTCAGGTTGTTGTCAGGAAGGCAAGAATATATGCACAACCCATGTGCAGCTTCCAGTTTCAGTGGGATATTTCCTATTTCGGTAACGCTCTGTTATGCCGGTTCCCTGTACGGTATCTTCTCATGGGAAAGTTCTTCAAAATAATTTGTCAGAATTTCTCAGAAGGAAAGCATTACTGTAGTCAAGCAACTGTCTAAAAAGACAAAACAAGACCATAAGGAGCGAATAATGAAAGCTCATCATTGGCATATGTGAAATTCAAGTTCATGTTTGAAACTATTTCTGCATTACTAATCAGCTAATAACATAAAGTCTTCCAACTACATGTGTTAATAAAGACCCTGGGGAGGTAAACAAAAGAAATTATGCCTTTTCTTTTGCCCAAGAGAGGCTGGCTTGCAGCAAATCCTCTGCAATTCTGTTGCGCAACAATGGAAGAGGGAGAAGATCCAGAGTAACTGTGTTTTGCGTCCTCAGTCTATCTACTCTTATTGCTCTGCATCTGCACTCTTCAGCAACACAAGCATCACAAACATTTAAATAGAGAGCAAAGGAGGTAGCTCATCACTGTATTTCAATTGACATAATTCTCTGCCATGTGCTAAACAAGAGGTCAAGCAGCATGATTCATAATGGCCCTTTGTATCCCTCTTAGTCTATGAGTTTATGAAATCACAGGTTATTACTTATCCTATAACCAGGGTCATTCAGCATTCTTAGTACTAACAGAATAAACCAGCCTAGAAGGATCCTTATTCAAGTCTCAAGAGAGCATGTTTGATTCTAAAATGCAAAGTTGAGACCATATTGTTTAAAATAAACTCCCTCTGCCAGAATTTCAGCAGCAGTTAATTGGAATAGCTCTGCTGAATCAGTAAAACCATGCTGGGTTATATCAGCTGAGATCCATGCTTATTTAAAATCTGTTCATGTAGCCTTCCGTCAGGCAGAGATCTAGTCTAAAAGGCTTATTTATTTTTTTCTGAGTTAGTTTACTTAATATGTTTTAAAAGTATCCTTCCAATCAGGGATGCTAGAAGGATTCAAATAACTTTTATTAGGGAAATTCTTTATTCCCTTTAACACAGTTTATTTTACAGTTTGCCTTTATTAAATAGGTATTTTTAATGAAATGGCTTTCTCCAAACTTATTTATCCCATATTTTCATTCAGTTATGCTGAATGCTTTCTCTGGGGTAGATACTCACCAGACACACAACCTGCTGATGCCAATCATTATAATGAATTTACTCCACTATCTGTAGAGTTATTCCATCTCTGGAAATATTGTGCTTCATTTTATTTGTGCCCATTTAAAACATATATTTCAGCTCAAGAACCTGGGGTCTTATTTTTCACCCTCAAATGGGGATCATTAGAAACCTTAATTGAAGTCTTTACAATAACAACAACACAACATTTCAGCAGCAGCCTTATTTTTGCAAAGATTCAATTTCAAGCTGTCTGGACCAGTGCTCCCCAAGATGTGCCTAGACTATGCCAACAACTATTGCATAAAATGGATTAGTCAAAATGGAGAAAGTCCATAATAAGTTAAACTATTTATAGTTTTTCTACTGTTAAAATGCATGAACAACTTTTAGCTGTATGTATAATTGTGTAGTTCAGTTTTTTGAGTCATAAAATCATGGACTCAACTTCATTTTAGGAGAAAAAATGTTATAAAAAGTCAAAAATATCTCTGCTTGTATTTTAGATATTAGGTTAGAATCTTTCAGGGAAAGATTCTCTCAGGGAAAGATTCTCTCAGGGAAAGAAGCTTTTGGATACACTAGGATTTGATTTGTCTTTATCAGGATGATATTGGAAATAGGCTATTGCAGATAGCTGTCTGAAATACTTGAAGTTCAGTGGAAAATCTAATGAAAAGCAGGAAGTTAGGAATGATTAGGGAAGAAATTGAGATCAAATCAAATTACTTTTCATAGTATTGTATAAAACCATAGTTCCTGTCTTTTGAATAATGTATGCAGGAGTGGCCATCCCAATCAATCTTTCTGCAATAGAATGGAAAAGGTGACAGGAAAGTGAATCCAAATCGTTACAGCTCACGTAGTACACATCTGCAGAGCATGCAATCAACACCAATTTAATTCAGCATATCAAATGTAAAGATGTGTAATTAATTTATTTGCAACTTATTGTAAAGTAAAAGAACCTAACATTGTTTCTTTAGTTGTTATTTATTTTTTAAAGCCTTTTGCCAAACACTATAAATGCAGTATCTCAGTATGATATTTTGCCTACTTTCAGGAGAGATGTGGGGAAACATCATCAAAAATTAACAAGAAAGCGTATCAAGATTTTACAGAGTCAGTCTCTGTCATTAACTAAATATATAATCGTGTTTTAAATATATTCCAGTGATACATTTCTTGTGAATTTAACGACAGTAAATTATCAGAAGAATAGTCACAGTTTGTTTATTCTAATTTTCGTCCTAACATGACAATGAAAAGGACAGTTGGATAACAGTCAAGAAGTGCCACAGATCACTTGGATAATATTCAGGCATTTGATATGTGTCTCATATTCTGTCTATTAAATGAAGCACACTGAATATATAAATGGTGCTTTTCCTTTTCAATTGGAACCAAAAGGTCTCAATCCCTGTAACAATTTATCCCTGGAGTTCCCATTTCCTGATGCCTGTCCCCAAAGATGAGCCCAGAGCCTTACAGCAAGGCCCTGTACTGGGCTCAGGGAAAGTTAAGCACCTAGAAACAGTGTCCAAAATCTTCAGCTGAGCTAGCTAGCTAGCTGAGCCAGAGAGTACTGGGAGTAAAAATGTGCCTTCAGCCTTGTCCCAGAAACAATTCACTTAAAATGTGGGATTCTGTAGTACAGTGATTGCAGTGCTTGAGACAATCAGAGATCAGTTTCTGGTTCCTGGTTTAACTTCCCTTACACTGAAATCTGTCTGAAAATAGTTTTCTACAAGAATTGCAAGTTATTAATTTCTCAACTAATATGAGGCCAAATCATTCCTCACTCTCTATCTTTCTTTGCTCCTGGATTAATTTTTCTTCCATGTTTCCTTACAGTGGCAAGGTTTCAGCAGGAGCTACGCTCAGAAGGTACAGAGCAGTTCATATTGGGATACCAGTCAGGCTTTGATGTGAAATTTGCACAGTCTGGTGAACCCTACAAAACCAAGGCATTTCTGGGCACGTACAGAAGCAGAACTTCAGAAGCCTGAGGTATTTGCAGATAGAAATCTGCATCTTCTACACAGTTTAAGTTCCTCCAGGATTTGGTGCTGGAAGAACAGGGATTTTCAGGATGGCAGCTTCAGTTATGAGCATTTAAACTTTGTCAAGACATTACACTTTAATTTGACTTAGTAAAAAAAAAAAATTGAATGACATTCTCCATAGAGCAGAAGACCAATTTCACCAAGTTTGTTTTGATATTAATTCTTCTCTTTTTCCTCTGAGACAGAAGAATAAAATATCTCTATAAAACATTTACTATATTAATATAGTTTCTCAGCCAAAGGATAATTCCAGAATGATTTGCATAATAATTATTGGTTTGATATACACATCTTCACACGGAATAGTATAGTGCACCATCTAAGTCACCAATAAAGTCCAGAATATCAGTCAGTACAAATATCATTGTACTAAATAAGATGACGCATGGTTACCTAGTCTGATGAAGAATTTGAGACAGTTCTATGGAGATTTCACCATTTTCACTGAAGGAACATTTGGGTAAAAGATATATTTTCTTCCACCAAAGAGTTGTTAATACAGGTATGAGAGAAATCATAATTCAAAATCATACACTTGTCTTCATTTGTGGTCTTTTGTATATGTGCTTCTAAAATAATACATGTATATATTGTGTATGCACATAATATATGTCAATATAACTCATATTCTTAACCATGTATATATGTGTGTGTGATGTTTTATAGCATATCTGTATCTTTTTCTATTTATTTTGCTACTAATTTTTTCAGTTGAGCATTTTTGTAAGAAGTGATCTTTACTGTGTGATTTACAGGGGACAAAACATTTAAGCAGATGGTAGATTTCCTTCTTTCTCTTCCGGGGAACTGCCCAGACTGGCTCAACGCTACTAACACAATGCACAATACCCACGTACCCTTCACTCCTTGCCCTATTCAAATTAGAGCTATGTCCTGCTCTGCATTTTAAATGGTATATTGTAATGGCATATTATAATTAAGTGAGCCACCCAACACCTTGTGAATGGAAGCAGAATTGCCTGTTGGTGTTTGATATGGTATACCTATTGTTCACTCAAGCAAGCATCACCTTTAAATTTGGATCCAGAGGCCCGACACTTGGAAAATCAGGGGTCCACTATTGTGAAGGTCAGTCAGTGCAGCGTGGAGTACTTCTCAGGCATACTCTTATAAAATTCTTGTTTTGTTAAAGAAAACAAGCCTTTACACTGTCATAAATAGAGGATTTGTTCTGATTTTATGTTTTATGTTATAAATGTTACTTTTTGAAAATATTATTAAATTAGTGTTGGGGTTTGTGCTTATAAATAAAAAATTTGGAATTCATTTAAAATAAATGTCTTTCCACAACACACTTAAAATCTGTGCTGATAAAGTCCATATCATATGCTGATCATTGGTTTGACTTATATAAGTCTTGGGCAGCAATCCAAATATGATGAAGGCTTACTGTTTAATTTGTTTCATCATCCCAAGTTTTCTTTCAATTGTTGCTAAGAAGTGAAATATTAATCAATCAGCAAACATAATAAAAATAGTTCTGAAAACAACCTTCAGTAAAAGCTGATACAGAACCACTGAAGCATGAATAGTCATTTGCACATTAACTTAAACAGGCAGTTTAGAGAATGAGTTGCTCAGAAACCCTAGACCATAGCACCTAGAATTAGTTCAAAGAAGAATCAAGCTGACATTATGGTTTTGTTGTATACTTTAGTATTATACTTCTAAAAGTACTTATAATTGATTATATTCATCTCTTTTTTTTTTTTTAATACCTCTGGCAATAGGACACATCTTTTGCTCACATTAGGTCTTTTGCGAGGTATTATGAAGTGAGTAATAAGACTAAATCTGAATGCTACTGAAAATATGCTGAAAGGGAAAGGTTGAAACTTTGTCATCATGTGGCTTTTTAAATAACAACAGATTTAGACAAGCAAATGGCAGTATAGATATCTGAGAAAAATATACAGGATTATCAGAGAATCACAAAAATCACAGAATGGTTAAGGTTGGCAGGGACCTCTTGAGGTTGCCTTGTCCATCTCTTCTGCTCAAGCAGGTCTGACTAGAGCAGGCTGCGCACGAGCATGGCTTTTTAATATCTCCAAGGTGGGAGATTCTGGAACCGCTCTGGGCAACCTATGCCAGTGTTGATCAACCTCACAGTAAAAAAAATTTTTTTATTGTTTTCATGCAGAATTTCATATTTGTTTGGTTGATATTTTTTTAACTTGTGCCCATTGCTTCTTTCCTATTTAAATGAATGAAAGTTTATCTATCTTTCTCTTCCAAAGAGTGCTGAAAAGGAGTCAACAGAATTTACCATATTGCAAATTTCACAGATCATTTCTTAATCCTTAACAATTTCTAATTTAAATATATATATATATATATATATTAAACCTTTTTTATTAAGAAAAATATTTCGGGGAGCCTTTCAGGTGTTTATAACTTTTAAAAAACTGATGCAAGAAACTTTCCAAGGAGAATATAGTTCTTACAAAGTTTCCTCTGCAAATAGAGCTCTACAGACAAAATTTCCTTAAATGTTTATTTACACATTTGCTTTCCTAAAACTGTCTTCATAAGCATTAATCTAATCAAGTGAACATAGTCACATATGTAATTCATTCACGGATTTGATAGAATTAGTATGCTCTATTTTTCACCAATTAAAAATAACATTTACTCTTGGGAAGAAACTTCAGAGACTGCGGATTGTTTTCAATTACATTTTCCTAATGCCAGACAGTGGTGTTACCTTCAGCTAAGGACATGACCTTGTTTGAGCCAAATTGTCTTTGAGATGACCAGAATGATTAAGAAAATTTATTGCGTGGGATTGCCGTGGTCCTTTGCTATGTTTTCTCTGGAAAGGAAGCATATGACAGGTACCTAGGATTTTAAAAATCTGTTTTTCATATTAATATTATATTAGCATTATGCTATAGAATGAGCATATACAGAGGCTTTTACTATATATTAACAACTTTCTATTCTACTTATAGAATAAGAATATAGATATAGTCCTAGCCTACCTCAAAGTAAAACTACTCTGCCTTTTCTCTTTCTTGGATTTCATGGTAAGGTGGAGCTTATGCAAGTCAGTGTCACATGGAAATAAAAAATATTTTTTCACTATCTGTTATTTATAGAAAGATAAATCTTACTTCTTTGCTAAACCAGCCATAGGCATGCAAGAACTAAATTTTAATAATAAAGTTATTTAGTACAATCCATTAATATATGGTTTAATCACCGACAGTACGTTTAGGCCTGTTTTACCCCTTATTGTAATTAAGTCTTACATATGGTTAGTTGTTGTGTATCAACTGGGGTGGGAGAGAACTTACCTCACAAAGAAATTTAAATTTAATCTCCTGGAGCATGAGTGATTTTGTTGACTGAATGAAAATATGGACTTTGATTATTACTTCCTTGTGATGGGCTGGCTAAGTTATGTGTAGGTGACCTTCATACAAAATATGTTTACTGAACTTTGAGGCTTTGTCTGGAAATGGGCCATTCAAATTCAAAGTGGTCATGAACCATAATCATGCCAGAAGATGTTGCCTAGCAGCATTAGGAGGTCGTCATCTCAGCTACAAGTAATGCAGAGACCATTGTGCCTAGTCCTCTATTATGACAGAGGACCATGTCACATGATCGTATCATAAACACACCAAGCTTCATCTTAAAAATCAGTTGTTTCCTCACTTTCTCTCATTCCATTAGATAATGCTCTATGAAACCTGTTCCAAACTCTCATTCCTCTTTTAATCATTTTGAGACTAAACATATTAATGTTACTTTTCTCATAGAAAATGCTATACTTTAATATGGCCTTACTTTTTGCAGCTTTTAAATGTGTCTTGAACATTTACATATAGAAAATACATATTTGTATATTTATATTACATATTTCTGCATAGATTATACCTATAATATAGATTATATATAGATTTGTATTATAGATTATGTATAGAGATATATATACCTTCTGGTCCTTTCAGAGTTGATAAGTTTAGTAAAACAAGCTCACTTAGTTGTCTCCTATAAATACATCCTTCTTTGCTCTGACCATCTTAGTGGCTCTTTCCTATTCTAGTTCCATTTCACATTCTTATTTCCTGAAGTATGCATGGTATGCCAGATCAACTCTCATCTATGATTTTTACAGCATACACTTTCTTTTCTACCCCCTGGCTAACTAATTGAGAATTTTCACCTCTCCTATTATTTGTCTCTTTCAATTGGAGATTGACGTTTTTAAGTTTTAAAAAAAGTTTTATTAGTCTGCCCTTAAATGAGTTGATGTATTACACTGATGCAGTTCATCCTTCTCAACAGAGGAGGACCATGAGGATAGTCAGAGGGCTGGAGCACCTGTCCCATGAGGACAGGCTGAGAGAGTTGGTGCTGTTCAGCCTGGAGAAGAGAAGGCTCTGGGCAGACTTTACAGCAGCCTTCCAGTACCTAAAAGAAACCTACAAGAAAAATAGGGAGGGAGTCTTTGTCAGGGAGTGTACTGATAGGGTGAGGGATAACGATTTTCAACTGAAAGAGGGTAGATTTGGATTAGGTATTAGGAAGAAATTATTTACTCTGAGAGTGGGCAGACACTGGAACAGGTTTCCCAGAGAAGCTGTGGATGCCCCAGCTCTGGAAGTGTACAAGGCCAGATTGGATGGGCCTGGTTTGAGCAACCTGGTCTACTGGGAGGTGTTCTTGCCCATGGCAGAGGATTGTAACTAGATGATCTTTAAGGTTCCTTTGAACTCTAACCATTCTATGATTCTACTTCTCTTAGTTTTCAAGACTATTAGTTACACATGAATTAATCTCCTACCCAGTGCTCAGCCCTCCTATTTTTTTTCTGCCAAGCAATAATGTTAAATATCACTAATACGAGAAAAAAATATTTCAAACGGAAGAAGAATATAACATATTTTAATATAACTACTCTGAAAGTCAGCAACTCTCTTGTAGAGACTGAGCACAGGTAGATCTGAGAAAATAAGTAGAGTACCTGTATAAAGCAATCAGTATCAAAATGATTTTTGAGTGTATATATATGTTTAAATTATATATAGATGTAAACCAAATATTTTTCCTTTATAATTTTATCTTGAACATCATAGTAATGTCATAAAAATATAAGTTTATTAATATTGGAGAAATATTCGGATATTCCCCAATCTGTGGGGAACAATAAGACAAAATTCAGCTCACACTGCAATACCTCCTGTTACAGCTAAACACGAATATACTTTTTATCACTTTCAGAGGAGATAGAATGTCATTTTAAGCACTTACCTTCACACTTCCACTAGAAAGAAAGGAAGAAAAGATAGAAAAGGATTTAAAATTCTTTGAATACTATGAATACAAATCAACTCCTTCATTTCCTGTTTCCTATGAGGAGCTGTTCTGAATCAAACCTTAGTCCAAGCTGCATTTTCAAAAAACATTTATGAAAACACAAAGACTGCAGTATTCAAGTTGAATGAAAGAGACATATAGCCTGAGTCCAGCTACCTAGAAGCCAAAGCATGACGGGTGGTAGATTAGATGTTCAGTGGACTTCTACAGGCCAGAGTTGCAATAATTGCTCAATATCATCTTCTGAAAAGTAAGAACAAACGTTCTAGTCCTCACCTGCCTCAGTCTATGGGTGAGGCAACAAAACCTCGAGGTCATTGTTGACTGATGATGGGAACTGTGTTGGCTAATCAAAGTTTGATGATAGGAATTACAAATAAATAAAACTAATACTTTGTGCACCACATCCTCTAGTCCTTGGGATCACAACAAAACAAAAAGGATATGGCACTGAACTAAAATATTATTTTCAATTCTCTAATTACTGAAAAGAAAGAGTTTTGTTTTGCATTATGCCACCTTATCCCCTTCTCCCCTTCTAAAATAGTTGTTAGATGTTGACTCATGTCTGATTCAGATATAGAGCAATATTCTCAATGGGTGGTGCACTAGCTTAGGAAATTTTTGCATTGTTATGGCTTGTTGAGCTTGTATTTTCATGAAAATCATGATCAGGTTCATTAAAAGAAAACTACGGTTTCATAATTATAGCTTGAAATAGCAAACTCAGCACAAATTTAAGAAAACAGAAGATGCACTCATTTATAGGAAGTATCCAATGTAAGTGACCCTTTTATAACTTAGCTTTCTCCAGCATATTTAAACTCCTGCTGCCAACCCTCCTAATCATGGGTTCAAAAATCAAGGTTTACACATTTACACATTTACATCCTGCAGTGTGGCATAACATTGGCCAGATGCACAGTAGAATTCTGCTCAGCAGCTGGACTGTTCTTGGAAGTTTTTATTTATTTTTAAAGAAATTCATATAAGTCCAGTGACTGCAGTATACATTTGTAGTCTATACATATATTTCTAATGTGTCAATGTTAACATTTAAACCTGTCATTGTTATTATTGAAAAATAATTCAACATATATACTTTATACAACCCAGTATTTCATATTCTGAATTCCCTTCTGATTTCCTCTCCCACTTGCATTCATAACATCAAAATTAAAAAATCAAAATAGTCCAGCAACATTTCAGTTAGTAGCTAGAACTTCCAAAGGGTGTGCATGGCAATATTTTCTTTCCTTGTAATATCACCTTGCAGACTACCTTCATGGCACTGGCACATTCATATGACAGTTCTTTGGCACAGCAGATGAGTCCTTAACCCTCTCTTCATGCTGAGTTTAGATAGAACAAGGCAATTTAAGGAGAATTAAAATTAAGTTTTAGGAAGACAATTTTTTGGTTCTTTTTTAAGGAAAGAGATAACATACCATACTACAAGATGAAGTTGTTAGGAACATATCAATACTATATTTACAATTACATACAAGAATTACAAACTAATAATGTAATACTTTGAACAAAATAGTGTCTGCGCACATTCTGCATTGATAAAATCCATTGGTTATACTTCCATCATTTTGTTTGGAAATTTATTTATCTATTTTTTAACCTAAAGTTGAATATAGCATTAGTCATATGGATTGGCAAAATTACATGAAATATTAGGATTAAATTTCTTGTTCCTCTCTAAACTGATTCTGTAGGAGACAAACTTAACTTTTACAAGAAAAAATGGCTGGAAAGAGTATATGAAACCAGATTCTACAAAACCTTAGAAAGGTAGGGGAAGAATGCAGAAATATGTTGTATTTTATAAACATTTGTGTAAATGAAGGGGAATTAAGCCTTTAAGTCTGTTTCTGTTCAGTTTTATATCATCTGTCCTTAGCCTTCTGAGTGCTTTTTCCTCCAGCTGTAAAGACACTGGCATACAGAAGGCTGAAAATGAAACAACTGTGCTATATTATGAACATCTTATTGTCTTATTTTCAAAAGAAATGCACTAAAAGTAAATGGGATTTTCCTTGGTTTTTTTCTCATTATATGTAATTGTGAAAGAAATTCTTCCCAATATATTACTTATCTGTACTAATCACTCTTGATCTTAAATATCAGTGATCCAAATGAAAAGATAATGGGTTTAAAAACCTAATTGTCTAGAAAGCTTGCTCAAGTTAAATGAAAGCTGAAATGAAATTGAAGAATTTTTCCTTCTGTACATGAGTACACTTTTAAAGCCTTATCAGAAAGAGCATATTCTTACAATGATTTGGTATTTGGTGGGAAATAAAGGTGTAGAAAAAGGATAACCTCTTTAATCCTGAAGCATAATTTTTCTTGAGAAATAGGATTGTAAATGCCAGGAGTTTTCGTACACAGCATTGTTTCTACTAAGATTATGCCATTTAAACCTAATAATCTCCTTTTAAACTACTGTTGCAGATAATAAGGACATTTTGTAAAAAAGGGGGAAAATTGGCAGGTATGGTGCTTCGATCTGTTGATTAAGCTCCTGTTTGGAATGTGTATTCTTTGTAGTCTCCATGGGGATCCAGATAGTTGCATATTATGTACAGTGCTTAACCACAGAATTAACCTGATACTAGTGTATTTTGTGCACTTCGGAAGTTATTAAAACAGGTTGCTATGGTAATAGATGCTGAAATCCAGAATAATTAAGATAGTTATAGACTAAATTTGCTCTAACAATCAGAGCTAGGAACAGTTGTTCCCTAGTTATTTGTGCACTGTGACATAGTTGCAATTGCCAGAAAGTCAGGCAGCCTTATGATTTTAACAGGACTCCTGGGAAGAATAGAAAGTACAATGTTGCAGTTGTGGGATTGAAACACAGAGGGGCCAAGTGACTTGATGGTTTTACAGGAAGTCCGAGGGGGAATTAATACAAGCCTTCTAAGGCAAAACATAAGCATCCAACGTGCTGCATTGTCTTTTATCTCATTCAAAGTTTGTGTGTGTAAATCCACCATCTTCAGTTTAAGGACAAGTTGAAATGTTTTAGAATTTGCCACTCTGCTGGTATCTAAAAGCGAAATATATGAACAAGCAAGCAACCAAACAAAACCCCAAACCTCACTGCATTAGTTAAAGGTGCCCTAGTAAAAAAATCAGGGGCAGGGAAGAGTCTTGCACACAAGTATCTGTATGTGTTAACAGCACTGACTTACAATAAATTGTTAACATAGTGCAAACAACCTACAACTGGTAGGTGAGCCAACCAGGGTAGGTGCCTCACTAGACCTACTGCTCACAAATAGAGAGGGACTAGTGGGAGATGTGGTGGTCGGAGGCCGTCTTGGGC
>JAOTQQ010000001.1:44690724-44705634 GCA_026546715.1 Gallinago undulata | reverse complement strand
TAGGTTGACGGTTGGACAAGATGATCTTTAAGGTCCCTTCCAACCTAGAAGATTCTGTGATTCTGTGATTCTGTTGTTTAACTGCACAGTTCCTGGCATTTTGTGGAACAGGGCCACAAATGCTCCTCCAGGCAATGCCTGAGAATAGTATGGAGCCCATCAAGAAGCAGTGAGGACAGTCCTTCCCAGAAGGCAACACAAAAGAGTCTACCCTGTTTTGAAGAATATTGCCATTCGAATACAAGGTCAGCCATTTCATTTGGCCTCAGGACCACAGGACAGACCCTGGCCTGCTTTATTCATTAAAGTAAATATAGGCATTTGGACAAGGAACTCTGAATTTCAAAGGACATTTCTATTCAGAAATCAAAGCACATTTTCAGAAGCCTAAATTTCAGCACTTCAATATGACAAGTTTGGTGTTCGTGCCTCATCTCCATAAAGATGTGCACATCACCAACGTAAGGAAAGTAAGGAAGCAAGGAAGATGTTGCATGGAAGACTTGCCTTCCTGCCAGCCAGATCATCCCCTGTGGCCCAAGGCAGATCTACTATGCTAGGGTACCAGTGTTTGTGTTCTGTTCGGATTTTAAGAAGTCGTGTTAGGTGCCTTTGGTTCAGAGGCACTAAAGAAAAAGCATTTAAAGAAAACGTATACTAACATGATGTTGAGCAAAGACCTATTGAAAATCAGATCCTTTAAATATGCCACTAAATTTGGACATACAAAGATTCAGAGATTTTGATTGCAATATCAAACAGTGTACATGGAAAATCTGCTTTCATTTGTCAGTTTTGTTTATATTTCTTTCCTCCTTTCTTTTTTTTCCCTTATGTCTGTTTATCTCTGTGTAAAAAAGGGAACTGTGTCCAGAAACGTGTTTAGATTATATTACATCTGCAAAATCAACCATACTGAAAGAATAAAATACATTAAATTGTTGAGATGCATATATATTTATTGACATTACATACTTCATAAATATAGAATTTAATTTTGTGAACTTACCCCTCAAGCTCAAAGTACCCACGACCACACAAATTCATTAATGTAGTAATGAAACAGTATATACAATAAAGCCTGAACTTTTAAAGATTTTAGGTATCTTGCAGGCAAAGGGATTGTTTAGGGTAGTTCCAGGACATAAAGAGTCTATAACTTGGGAAAGGGAAGAGAGATCTGGATACATTAAAATAATTCTTCCTGACAGCGATATTGATTAAAATGTGGAACAGTCTGAGTATATACCATTACTGTTCAGTTATCAGGCTTAAAACTAGATTATACAAAACCAGAATATAGAACAATCCTGACAATTTCAAAGCACTATATAAAAACAGGTCCTACAGTTCCCCTCCCTGAGATTCTTAGAAAACAGATTCTTCTGAACATTGTATTTGTTTTTTCTCAATGTAGAATTTCTAACAAAAATATAGCTAAAGTAATAAAAAGCCACTAGGTACCTTCCATGGATTTTCAGAGCCAGATTTTGTAGTGATAAGTTATTTTATTCTTTTTGAATGTTCTTAGAACTGATGAGACAGTGGATTTCTATCCTATACTGTATCCCTCCCTTCCCTGTTATAAAATAAAAATTAGAGCTTAAAAAGACCCTAGACCCTAGTAACTCCAAAAGCAGCACTGTTTTATCATCAGGATGATGTGTGTGTTATTCATATGTAAACAAACATCTTCTAAACTCTTTCTTGCTCCAACTGTATCCTTGAAGATTTATTTGGTAGTGTTCTTAGCTTATAAAATCTTGGTATCCCTAACAACTTATAAAAACATAAATGTTTAAAGTTCAGAATTAAAGTGATTGACTTGTTTATATTATGAATTTCTCATCATAATAAAAGCCTCTGATTCTTAAAATGAAGTTTTCTTAGCTGATCTTATTAGGGGCAAGAGAAAAGTAATACTTGTCTGCCTGAAGTGGAGTTCAGGAAAGAAAAAAGTTGGCTTGTGAGATCAGCATAGTGTCTTAGGACTGCAGGGTGCTTGCAGTAGCAGCATCTTTTTTCTGGGCCTAGGCAGTGGCAGACTTCATTACTTGCCTGACACCTTCTGAGAGTCTCCAACTCAACCTCCTCCTATTACACTGCTAAAAGGAGCAATGTGATGTATTGGTGCTCCTTCCAAAGAGGAAAGGGGATATGGAGAGGGAAGTCCACTTCCAAAAGCAGCTGACTCTGTCCTAGCACTGGCATTTGAACAAGACCTGCAGAACTGTACTTTGTTGTTGTCTCCTATGCAAGTGATTCCTGATCAGCCTGGTCACATACATGCCAGAAGGAAGATGGATTAGTGAAGGGATTTTATTTTTTTATTTCTCATTACAGTAATGGTCTGGCCAAGTCACAAATAAGTTTATAATAAAATGAAAGCCTGTGTCTTAAGCCATTTTCTCTTGTGAAACAGAGCTGTGAGACCAGAGAAAATAATCAGGAAAACACGTTTTATGAAGAACAGTATATTCATATGTCATACAAGAATCTAGCACAAAAGAGTAGTTTTTCATTCTCTTTCTTGCCCTGATCATCTGGTTGAAGAGTTTTAGATCCATTTATATTTTAAGACTAATTTTTCATGGAGTAAGGGAGCCATTTGGGGATGTGAGAGCAAAAGATGGAGAAAAGACACTGTTTTGGGTTTTAAATTTTACTTTCATGGTTCTCTAAAGAAAATTCTCAACAAAATCATTTTAGGTCTGGTTCAAAAGGAACAAGTGAGTCTGGTAAAATCCATGCAAAACTATGTTGAACGTTGGACGATTTGGGGGAATTTGGATTTAGGATGGAGAAAAAGGAGGAAAAGAGCAAAGGAAGTGAGAAGCTGTGGACAACACAGTAAATTGATGTGCCGCATTATGACTGGTTAAAAGTGCAAGTAGACAAGAAAATCTAGATTTTATATGTTATTGTGATAAAAATGTGGGAAATAGCTTTTCAGGGAGCAATTTCAAGGTGTTTGGATAGGCTGTCTTACATACTTACTTTATATACTTGATGGTTTCCTCTCCCTTTAAAATCTTTTCACTCCCCAAATTTTCCACAGTAACTGCATACCACAGAAGTGTGTTTTGAAGGTTGTTTTAATTTAATCTACAGAGCAAACAAGTTCTTCTTTCAGTGTATCAGCCTGTTTTGGTGAAGAGTCAGAGAATGAGTGTGCAAGTTTTATGGAGCCTTATATGCATCATCTTGGAAACAATAAATCAAAAAAAAAAAAAAATTTTTCTTCCAGGTTTAATACCATCAGCAAACTTTCTTATTCAGTTTGGACCACAGTACTAGAAAGAAGAACCTCTTTCATCATTTTCGTTTGTAAATAAGCAACACTTGAGGGGTACTTATCAAATAATGGTGGCCAAACTATTGTTACACTATAGTCCCATCAGACTCATATTACACCCATCTTTATGAAAATGTTTTCATTGTATAAAGGTTGTGTTTGAAAGGAAAGTAGGTTTCAGATGAATGGTTCATAAGCACTCCTATTTGTAATCTATTGAAAACTTATCATCCATGAGGACTCATCAGAAGTGATTCTGAACAAAGAGCACTGTGAAATACTAATTAGCACAGTAGTTAGGGGCAATTTTTCTGAAGACCATGAAAACTTTCAGAGTTTTTACCTTTTTGGAGACCAGCATCCCGATGAATGTCTATGAGTTCACAAGGCTGTCTTCTTTAGCTGGAAGTGTCATTAGGAACGTTTTATTAGCTGTATCTTCTACCCAGAGAAAGAGGTTGCTAGATTCATGGAATAGCACTGTATGAACCCTCTTTTTCTCTGGAGTTGCATAAAATGGGTAATCCATTTGATGCCCTGGAATATGCAGCCATAAAAGAACATTATCATAAGATTAACCTAATAAATCTGACTTCATTTCTTGGTGTGTCACAAAAAGCCTATTAAAGTTTGAAGGTAATTCAGATAATGCAAACAATTCTGGGAAGAAGCCATGCTTATGGATTGCTTATAGGCAGACAATTTACTACTGAATCACTGTAGTTGCCAGGAAATGGATTGAAATAGCAAATTTTGATTACTTTTGTAAACTTAGTCAAACAGTAGTTACCAGTTTATGTACATGCAGAAGTCTGAGCATACCAAATGGTAGGTAGTACTTTTTGAAATAGTAACCTAGTGTTCTACATCTTTAGGAACATTGACCTAGCAATTCAGTACTTTTTAGTGCTTGTAAAATTCTATAATGTGTGCTGTAAGGACATACAGTTGGATATTACAAGTCATTTAGTTATTTTTTAGCTGACTATTCTCAGTCAAAATACTAAAAAAGAAAGGAAGAATAAAAAAGCAACAAATGAAGGGCATTCTTCAGCTATTCTATGCAAAATGAAAAGAATTAACTTGAATGGTGGAAGGCATTAGATATTCATGACCTGATTTGTATTATGGAAACAATGTTGAGTGAAGTTAATGAGTTGTCTATAACCCCCTTAGCATTTATTAAATCCTTCCTATTTCCTTGTTATCACTGCCCATACTTGCAGCTTAAAAGCATTATCAATATAATGATTTGTATTCCTTCATTCCTCTAAAAGCACACAAATTTCTCCACTTGCTGATGCTGGTTCTGTTTAGAATGCTGGTTCTATTAGAAAATAGATCAAATCATAAAATCACTGTCAATTTACACTACAAAGGTCCCTTTTTATTTTTAGAAAATCATATTAAAACTGCCGTAAGTTCTAATAAACACTTGTGGATTTAATTCCCATGGATGGTTGTATCTGGCCATGTTCAAGGTTCCTCGAATTCCGAGTCCTCCAGTGTTAAATACTGTTCTTAGCCAGATAAGAAAAATAGCTAACTTGCCTTAGCTAAATAGTTTAGAATTCAATTCCAGTTTCTTAATTTCGGTTGGAAAAGACCCATGGGATCATCAAGTCCAACTATCTACCCTACTCTACAAAGTTCTCCCCTACACCATATCCCCCAACACCACATCTAAACAACTCTTAAACACATCTAAGGATGGTGACTCAACCACCTCCCTGGGCAGCCTATTCCAATGCCCGACCACTCTTTCTGTGAAAAACTCTTTCCTAATGTTCAGTCTAAATCTACCCTGTTGTAGCTTGAAGCCATTCCCTCTTGTTCTATCACTAATTACCTGGGAGAAGAGACCAGCACCAACCTTTCTACAATGTCCTTTCAAGTAGTTGTAGAGAGTGATGAGATGACCCCTCAGCCTCCTCTTCCTCAAACTGAACGGTCCCAGCTCCTTCAATCACTCTTCATAAGATTTGTTCTCCAAAAATAAATCCAAGCATAAATCCATAACATACATGTAATGTAAAAAATGCAATAAATACAAACAAATAAAAAGGACATCTTAAAAAAAAAAGCAAATGTATTTAGACTTGGTATTGATATGTTGCTTCACTTAATGTAGATATCTCATAACTCCATTCTTCTGTATGAACCAGTTTCATACAGAGAGATTAAATTTGTCACAATATTCAATATAGTCTAACCAGGAAAGGAACTGGGAGGAAAGAGACATGATGTTGTTGAAGCACATAGAAATACTTAATTCCTGACACTAGATTGTTTTGTATATATTGCTCATATTAAAGATTTAAGCAGGAGTATTTCCATTTTATTTATTTGTCCTTATGCATTTTTATGAAAAGATGGCACTTTCTACAAAACAGTTTCTAGTTAGTTCTTCCAGGGCATGAGAGATTATCTATGATATGACATTAATGGAGAACTATGAGAAAAAGTGCTCAATTCATCTCAAGACAAGGTTATTTTAGAATACTAAAGGAAGCTCAAGGAATCATCATAAGAGTAATTATTAGAGAAGAAAAAGCATTGATAGAGATACATATGAAAATATACAATTCCTAGGAAATACTCAAAGAGGTGTCAAAAGAACTATAGGATATAATGGTACAGAATTTTAATCAGGATACTTTACTGTGCATGACAGTGCCCTTGACAAAGGTGACTGACAGAAAGTCAAAGATCATAAATCCTTTGTTACTGAGCACATACTTAATACATGGATGTGCTTTGAGATCAGAAGGAAAAAAAAAAAAAGAAAAACATATAGAAGGAGTATTTTGATATATACCAAGAACTGTAGGTGTGAGTTAGAGCAATGCAAAGAGGCAAGAGAATTGGAAACAGAAAGTATTTTTTTGAAAATTGTAAATTGCAGAGTTTCATAATTGTAATTAATTTCTAATTTTTAAAGGCCAGCATAAAGCTGTCATAGGGAAAGCACATTTTTGTCATGACTACTGCTAGGAATTTGCTTTCTGTATTCTATCTGTACTGTCCACAGTCAGCAACAGATATTTGACTGGATGGGCATTGGATATACTTTAACAACATAGTTATTGAGATCCCAAGAAAGAGAAATAATTGACTAAAATTATAAGGCACCTCATTCAGCTAAGAAGACAGTACAAAGTACAAAACACATAAGCAGTCACCTCAAGGAGATATCAGGAAATTAAAAATATCAAGTTGCATAGGTCACAGGGATACAAGTTAGGTGTATACACTACAATCCATTTAATAATTGAGGTTATACATGAAGGTAGTAAAAAAAAAAAGTAGCTTAAGGAAAAGTTGAGGGGTTTATATATATTTTTTTTCCATATAAGGATTAAATAATCAAATGTTTCCATTATTTTAGCAACACAAATATATTTCTTTGTAAACAGTAGGTATCAGGTATACTTCACCAGGTATGACCATTAGACATGTAAAATCTGAGTTGTTTTAATTATTACCTGCCATTCTTATTCTATTTCCTCACCAGATAGATAAAATACTATTAACAGTTGAGGATGCACATGCTGTACATTTCTTGGACATAATGAGTAAATGAATAAAATACACACATAAAATAATAAAGAATAAATTGTTTAATCTTTACTTCTTTGCTCTGTAGGTGCAAGACTGTGCATAGTTCTTCTTTCAGCACAGTCAAAATAATTTTGTATGGATGTGCTGTTCTCACTGAGAAGGGTGTGGTCTGACATTTTCTAGCTTAACTACCTCTATGCCAGGGCTCTGGCAACAGACTTTGGGAACTCAGCTCCTCCTTATGTCCCATCACATATGAAATATATGGAGTTCATTGCAATTACCTCTTTTTAATTGTCTGTCATCACTTCAGCCTATGCTGAAAAATAATGAGTTGCACAGCCCTAAATTGAGGACAAGATCAATCTGTGGCTCATTTAAGTGTCTATCTAACAATATGCTAAGTGCTCTGGAATTATTCCAGCAGAGCAACTACTTTTGGTCTCAGAGCTAAACATTGGAACTGTCCAGCTGAATCCAATGAGACATCCCTCTCATCCTTGAGGCTAAACAGTTGTTGTAATTGCTGGGCCTAATTATTTTCTTGGATCAGTGACAGCATGCTCAGCATTTTATAAGATCAAGATTTGGCCCAGAAAAATTTAGAACTCAGTCCTGTAGTTTGTTTTCTTTTCCAGTTTTCCAGTACAATTCTAGGAAGTAGTCCAACCTTCATGTAAGCAAATAGATATACTCAAATTTTCCTCAATTTAAATATAACTGGGAACATGGAAGTTTCTAGAGCAAATTATTTTTTAAATTTTAACAAGAGTTTAGAATAAATATTGATTTTTGTAGCTTTAATAACTCTGAAAAGGTAGGTACATATGTTATACAGATGTAAATACAGTGACATGTATTACAATTTTACCTTTGGGTCTAAAAGGAAAACACTTCAAAAGAAGAGATTTGTGGTCAAAATTAATCCAATTTTGACCCTAACATCTCTCGCCTTCCCTGACGACTTTGTAAATACAAATAATGGAAGATTCAGGAGAAGAACAAAAGCCTTAGTTCAAAGAAAATCACAGAATATTGAACATGGAGAAACTGGTTAGAGCAACCATGGGAAGCATCTGGTCTTTGTGAACTTAAAATTACATGGAAAATGCATCTGTCCAAAAATTAAAACACTGGCAGCTGTTGTGGCCAGCTGTTACTTTGTCCGTCTAAACTAAGAAAAAAAGAAAAAGACTATTACTTTTAATTAACCATTCCTTACTCCCACTTTATTTTCTCAGTGCAGAGACACCATGACAGTAACTCAGTCATGTTAAGAAAACTGAACTGTAAATAAATTCTAGCATGAAATACATATTATACCCAACTTAGGTCAATTCTGAACTGAACATTAATTTGATAGGTAAAGATTAATTGATCAGAATACTAATAATTAAGTGAGATACACTGTAAATGTAATTGTAAGGGCTACAGAGATAAGATTTAAGATTCTTCCTAACTGAGAGCTGTTCATAGATTTCCTCATCCAAACCATAGAAAACACCTTTGATGACTGGTAATTCCTGGAATAATATCCTCTGATAAGGAAGCTAGGTTAAATCATACTCTTTTTGAGGCTTTTTTTTTTTTTACAGCAATCTGTCAACTGCATGTTAGACATCATATAAAAAATTATACATTTTCCTTTTTAGTGAGATGGTAATAGTTCTGGCACTGTTTTCTATGGATTGATCAATATTGATTTTTTCTTAGTAACTTAGTGACTCTATTGCTATGTAAAAGTTATAATTGGAGTTTGTCAGCTTCCTCTGTTACATATCTAAATGGAACACAAAATATATTTTCTTGGAAAAAACTTGGTTTCAGGTTATGAAAAGCATGCAATTACACTGAGATATATACTAACAATGAACTAAGGCCAGTAGAGGAGTTGGACGCTATAACTGAGCTACTTCAAGGCCTGTATTCAGTTGACCTTCACAGCAGAATCCAGGGCTCAGTATTAAGTCCTGACAGACTACACAAAGAGAACTTGAGTCTTCAAGGGGAAAAGGGGAAAAGGGAGTGAGGGGAGGATCCAAAACCCCATGCTGTGCTTAGGGAGTAGCACAGAAACTGTCATAGAAAATGTCATCCATAGATGAATTTATTTCCTGTCTGGCGTTTAGGAGCCTAACTCCACTCCATGCTGCTGAAAATTCTGAATCCATAACTTCTGATTCAAGCTCAATGACCTATCTAAGAAATTACAAATTTAGGATTATTATGAGATGACAAACAAGAACTTTCAATTGGACCATAAGATCTTGTTGATACAATACTATCACAATCAATCTAAGAGGAATTAGACAAAATAATTTCAGTCATGTTCCTTAGGTCACCAAAAAGCCCTTAGTGTCACTGACTAGCCTCATTTAGACCTCCATCTATCCTAGACCCATACCATCTGTTCATTGGCCCAAGATCCCTTATAAACATAGGCCTGCCCTACCTACAGTGTAAGATTACTGGTCTTAAGCTTTTTTTTTTGTTGTTGTTGGTGGTGGTGGTTTGGGGTTTATGTTGGGTTTGTATGGGTGCTTTGGTTGCATCTTGTCTCTGTCCCTGTGTCCTTTTGTTTCTGACTGGGCTTCTTGCATGGATCTAGTTTGTTGCTTTCTGGGTCTGGGTCTGTGGAGGACTTTTTTCCCCACCACAATCAGATACTGTGGGACTGCACCTTGTTGTGTGTGTTGACCTGTATGAGGATTGTTCCCATTTTATCTTCCTTAAGGAAGTCAGTGGATCTTGCTGCTCCCTCACACTTGGAGAGGTTAGGGTGAAAGGAAAAGAAACAGTGTCCTCACCACCTAAGGACAAGAGGCCACCACTTAGATAATCAGTTATCTTTAGAAAGCTTGTTTTTTCTCTATGTGTGCAGTGTCACAGCTGTATTAGGAAAGATGCAGATCACTCCAACTTATTTTTTCTGGACTGATGTAAAAAGTGCCTATGACCAACCACCCTCTTTTGATGGCTGTGTCTTAACTAAAAGACAGCGATCAGAAGAACACGTTGTGATGGTCTTGATGATGACTATGTATTGTATATATCTTCTAAAGTGAGGATCCCCTTTAGAAGAAGACAGAAATAAAGTTTTTAGAATGAGGAATGTCTCTCTATGTAGAGAAACCAATGTACCTCTAGGTTAGAATGAAACAAGGAAATGAGTAAGAAGTGCTGTACATTTATGTAAAATTAAATATAGACAATAAAAAGTTATACTTTTTATCTTTTCTTAGGATTTACCTTAGGTAGGTGTCTGCATGTTTTGTTTGGTCTAGCTCAGAATACTGTTCAGGAGGAAGTTCTATAACATTAGATGGTAAAACCTTTCTTTATTGCCTAAGTGCTTATATGCTGGCATGTAGACTTTGCCCCCCCCCCCTAAAGTCATATGATTTTTAGTTAAATATATTGACGTGGAATTTCAGAAGTTGAAATGACTTGTCTTTTTTACTGATTGCCTAATCTAACTAAAAGCACAATATTGTGTGTTATAAGCCATTTACAGATACAGACTTTTTTTTCTAGAAATAAACTGTTGCTCTTTTCATGAAAGCTTACTGAGGGCCAGGAACCAGTCCATGCTAATACAGGCACACAAAGATAATTTAAAAAACAAAAACAAAAACCAAAACCCTAACATCCTCCTCCCCTCCTCCCCCAAAAAGATGCTCTGCAGCCTACATTAAAATTTTAAATGCATAAATGAGAAAGCACAGCAACTGATTGGGGATTTTACCAACAAAAGCACTTTTACTATCCTGTTTTCTGTTGAAATTTTATATTAAAAAAATTCTCTTTTCAAAGAAACATAGTTGGAAAAGTTTTTAAGTTAAGAAGAAGAAGAGGAAATGTTTTGAAGTTATTAATAATATAGTTTATGTGCCCTTTATATGTTTCATATATTGCCCTCTGATTTAGAGAGTTGTATTTAGGGAGCACTTTGCACACTTTCTACTTTCTTATAATAGCTCTCAGTTGCTTTCATTATTTTCCTTCTCCACAATATATATAATGAATTCACACAGGGCTCACAGTGCTAAAGCTGACCCTATATTTTCAGTCATGCATGTAATAAAGTGTTATTTATTTCTTTATTTTGAGTGTGGTTTTATAAAATTCAGTGGTCAATGGAAACAAAAAATGCTGAAAAACGATTTAGCAAGAGAATGACAAGTCATTAACAAAACAAAATGGAAACAAAAAAGTATACACACTCTATGTGAAACTGTTTGGAAAACTTATTCCTAATTTACGGATACTATTTTTAATGAAAGGTTAATTTTATAAAATTGATACCTTTAAGTTTCTCTAATAAACAGTCTTTTTGAAGTTATGAAGACCTGCTTTCCTGCAAATATCTTGTTTCATGTATCTTACTGTATAGTAAAACTGATTAACCTTTCTAATTATATGGACATGGCTTGCTGAATAAACTCCACTTATTTTTCTCAGTAGGATTCATAAAATTACTTCAGTTGCTGAAAACCTGAGAAACTTCATAGGTACTAGGACTATTTTAGTAGGCCTGTTTTTGTAATTGAAATTCCTAATGAAGGCTGAATATTTTGACTTCCAGTTCTGAGTTTTCACTTTTCCACTTATGGCTCCATTTTTGTAATTATGCTTATAAAAATGTGGGGTTTTTTCAATCATAATTGCAGAAACTGCAACCCTGTAGAACTATACATACTTTTTTTTCCATTTTGTTTTCTCCAAAATTAAGATTTCTTTTAAAGAAAATGAAGTTAAACTAGAAAATACTTTAAAAATATCTTCTGGAAAAGCTCATTATTTGCTCTGTACTTTCTCACACCAAAGCTAGCTGCAGTTTTGATGGCCTTGGAATTTTTCTTTCTTTTATTCCACATATTCTCTGCTTTTTTTGACTTGATTCCATAATCAGGTCTGTTAATGACCATGCTTGTGAATTTGTCATAGAAAGGATCCTATCAGAAGACTCATTTCATCAGTGGCACTCTTGCATGTCTTCCACTTCATTCCTTGTGCTTGAGTAGTTTAACTAGTAAAATGGAGATGATGGTCTTCTCTAAAAAGCTCCCTGTTTTACAGCTGGAAACAATAATAAAGTACTATTAAAAGTATGATCCACTTCAGCAGCCCTACATAGAGGCAGAATTTTTACCTCAAATTGTTGATTAGAAAAACATATATTTTCTACAACTATAGGTATGATGTGCATTCCTGTCTTACTGGCTAAAGGTATTTGTTAAAAAGACATTCACTTTTCTACTGAGATATGCCATGACAGAGTCTCCAGTTCAGACTTCGCTCTGACTGGTAGTTAATTTCTTTTGGATGAAATAGAGGTGGACTAATATACATGTTTGAAGTAGTGAATCCATTTCCAATGAAACAATTATTAATGATAATATAAGCATCTTTGTACTCTCAACAGCACTGTGCTAACTCAGGACTATAAATTTTCCACTGCTAAAATACTTAGGGTTAAAAATTAGGTGTTCTTAAAGCTTTAGGGTTTTTTTGTTAATCTTCATTGTTCTCTCTGGATTAGCCAAATTCCATAGCTTTTCACTTCCATTAAGATGTAGCTTCCAACAGGATGGGAAAAGAAGGAAGATAGGTCACAGCAAATCTGTCAGTGAGGTGGCTTTTGAAATTTTCAGTCTGTGGGCTGCTGATATAGATAATGAGTCATCATTAGATTATTACTGCTATCCCTTTCATTATTCATACTAGCTTCTGCATTACCTCTGATCTATTAGATCATAAACATGGCACTAATCATCTTAATTACTTGTGCATGAGGTAAAATGCTCAATGCAGTCATCACCAGAGGAAAACTGGTATTAACAAAAAGGCTCAGTCTTGATGAGATCAGTTCTAAATAATATTCCTCTGAGCAAATCCAGTTTACTCAACAAATTTCAAAGTTAAGACCGGTGTACATTTTAGGATGAAATCTTTTTGAGATTACCTTTTCCAGATTATATTTCTCAAATATTATATTTCAGTGTTTTCTTTGTGTTTCACATAAAAGAAATGTAATCTTTTAAAATCTTTTGTTGAGTATACTCTAGAATAACTGAATGTTGGCTTTTTAGTCTAGATAGGTAGTAGGGCTACTGTATGGAAATGAGGATTCAAGTGTCTTCTCTGACATTATAATAACAAAACCAGAAACACTGTCCTGGATCCGAAAAGCCCTAAATCTGTTTGCACCTCTTAAAAAATCTAGTTCTGTGAATTGGGTTTAAGGGAAGTAAATTCATTTTCAACTAATAGAAAAGTAATGTTTAAACCTGCAGATTTGCTTTAGCTACATGGATGGATGTCATTTATTTACTTGTGCAATACCACAGTTCTGTTCCAGTCTTTGGAGACCTGGAACTAAACATCCATGAAAATACCCACAGCTCCTTTTAGAGTGATATTAATAAAAATAAATAAATTGAACTTATAACACAATTAAATTGCTTATAATTGAAAACACTATTTTGTCTGTGAGATCATTCTGAATAGACAAACAGTAGGATATATGATGAAATAGAAAACCAGTTAATGAAATCTACTAGCCATACCTGAGCCCGATTTTTTTTCTTTTTTTTTTTTTTTTGGCTTTCTATTAAACAGAGTGGGACAATTGCCCAACCATAATTGAAGATTTTTGTTGTCTGATGTTGTTTCTATTTCTATAAGCTAATTTATTAGTCTGATTTGTCTTCATTTCATTGAGGCTACACATAACATTCATAGCAGTATCTGAAAATTCTGCTCATAAGACTGCTTCACCAAGGAAGGATTTGGGCCAAACACACCAATTTAGACCTTGGGCAGAAGCAGGTATATTGCAGTTTGAGAGGGGAGCCTTATCTGGCTGTAAAAGTTCAACTTAAGTGCCTCAAATGATATGTGGAGAGTTGTTTAGAAATATAATGATCTTATAGTTCTGTCTTAATAATAGGAAAATAATTTTCACAGCAGGAAATTATGTACTTCTCTACATATAAATAACTATGTAAAGTATGAATACAAGCTTACTTCAACATGTGTTTCTTTAATGTTTATGGGTTTGAAATGTATCATCTGCATATGTTCAGTAATGGGAGTAACATTTTCAATTGAAAATTGTCACATTTTCTTGATCACATAAAATTGTTCAACTATTCTCTGCTTGCTTTCAGCCCTGATCAATTAATGCTTTCCCAATCAAATCAGTTGGGAGCTAGGACAAGTCAGTGATGTTTTGCAGGGTCAATGAATTGAAAAGCAAGAGTGTGGGGTCAAAGTATTCAAGGTGACCTCAGTGGTACAGAATAATCCCAGAAGTATTTATTGTACTAAAATAGATATAATCTGTGTGGGGAACCAATCTTGTTTTAATGACTGTATGAAATATAAAAATTTTTTTCATGTGTACTCCCAGTTTTGTTTCCAACATTGTAGCATTTTGAGCTCAGATTCTGCACTCTGTACTACACTGAATAGCCTTCTGTTTAATGGACATAGTCCTAGGTGTAACAAATGCAATATTTTATCAACATATCAAAAAAAATCTTGGAAGTATCAAAGTTGTTCTTAATTTTCCTCAAATGATAATGCACTACTACCTTCATAGTTTCTACAGAGTTGACTCTAGAGTTCACTTTGTGTGGGAAATCATTGTATGAATGGAATGTGTATATATTTATTAAGCGCTCTCAATTCACAACCTTAATTTGAAAGAATTACTCTAATACCCCCTCTTTCCCTTGCCTCCCACCACCCCATCAAGACATAGAAGATGGGAGACTATGATGATTTTCTTCTACAAGAGCTGCTAGGTCCAATTATATCTGGCAACTGGAGATTTCAGGCTGGTTTCACCTTACTAAAATTTGTAATGGTTTGGCAGATCAATGTGGTCTTGGTGAAGAACACGTGATTCTAGCAAGGTCTTGTGGCCTGTTGCCTCAGTAGAGATGGAGGATCGTAACCCATGTGGTGATAACATGAGGGACAGTGATAGGCTGGCAACCACAATAGGGTCTGAGCATGGTCAGGGAGGTGCTGGGCCTCGCTCCCCC
>JAOTQQ010000001.1:44638487-44686716 GCA_026546715.1 Gallinago undulata | reverse complement strand
TATAAGAAGTTCCACCTAAACATGAGGAGGAACTTCTTTACTGTGAGAGTGGTAGAGCACTGGAACAAGCTGCCCAGGCAGGTGGTGGAATCTCTTTCTTTGGAGATTTACCCTCCTGGACAAGTTCCTGTGTAATGTGCTCTAGGTAGACCTGCTCTGGCAGGGGGGTTGGACTAGATGATCTCTAGAGGTCCCTTCCAACCCCGTATGATTCTATGATTCTATGATTCATTAACAGGTAAAAAAATTTAATGTTATCTGTTATAACAGTAAAGATATGCATAAAAAAAAGTCTATTCATATATTTCTCTATTTTCAGATGCTGATGGCAAAAACTTATAAATGAATTTGAATTCTTTGTGGTATATAGAAGCTAGAGGCTGAAATATGTCAGTATTTCATTAATATAACACTTTTCTGAAGTTGAAAATCTGGAGCTTTTTGAAAATCCAATGTTTTTTTACACAATGTTTATTAACTCAGTGGGGCAATAATTTTTCTATGACAGCTTCCAAATTCAGATTAAAAACTGTCTCGTCAATTTGATGTAAAAATATCAAAAAAAAAAAAACAAACCCTGTTTCAAATAGAACCTTCAAGAAAAGAATTTTCCTGCTTTAAATTTTAATGAAGATATTTGTTCAAAGTTGGGGAAAAATATATGAAGAATGTCCCTGAGAAGCCCTGAGCTGTTATATATGTGTTTATCTACTCTCTTTGGCCTAAACAATATATAAGCAGCTATTTTTATGAACCTAGGAGTACTTTGAATATTCTATCGAGTGTTCATTTGGCTTTAAAAAAACACCAAAAATTAAAATATGGGTTTTGAGCTCTTCCTTGACACTTGATAATGGGCTAGATAATCTTTGCCTATGATGGTAACATAAAGTTGTATATGCATTTCAAATTTAGTGTTTGACAAACTTGGATTTGGAAACTTACTATGAATTTAACACTGACAAATTCCCTACCATTATGGCTTTTTAAAATATTTTCAAGGTGATTTACCTGTAGGTAGTAGTTGATCTACACCACAATCTCATTGATCTTTGTTGGCAGAGTTCAGTTTAAACCTTTTCTACTAGTATAGGCCAGCTGGGACTATAGCAATTTTGGAAGCCTTATTAATGAGTTCTTTCTGTTACTTGGAAAGCTCCATCCAGTTGCAGAAACTGTTTGTTTCCCCTGTCCTGGTAGAGAGGATGATGCATGGTCTGTGTTACTCCTCTCCTTACTTCTTTCCTGTAGATTCAGTTCTTCTGAACTATCTTGGGTAAAAGTTAAGTGAGAAGTATTCAATTCATACTAATGGAATGCTCCATGGTCACCCATTTACTATGAATGCTAGACAGATGATGTGCTTCTCTGCATAAGCATGTTCATTTGGAGAAGAGTGAGACTTTTAAAGGGAATCTCCCATTTGTCTCTACTCTCTGATGTGATTTGCATCATGGAGCATTCCCAGACCACTGACTCAATTGCTTGTGGTTGAAACAACAGAAAAATGTGCTCCAACTACTCCAACCCCTCATGGACATTCAGTGCCTATAACAAGAATTAACTCCCAGATAATAGCATGGCATCATGTTCTCAGCAACAAATGTTATGCTTCACAAACCACTCCTATGATAACTGCACAGCATGCTAATGAAATATAGTCAATGACAGTTCAGAGTGGAGGGGTGCAAAAGAGCAACACCTTGAGTCCTATGCTCAACAAATACTGATTATAGAGAATTAATAAATTAATTAAAAGGTTAGAGGTCTATCTAAATCTGAGAGGAATATGTTAACACCTATTTATTCCTTTATTGTTATCTTTTAAAAGCTACATGTCATGGGCATGTAATTACAGATGCACACACACTTAACTAAACAGGGATGTTGTGTTTTTTTAGCTGACATACCTAAAGCTTGATGAAAAATTTAGGGAGCAAAGTTAAGCAACTGTTCAAAAAAACACACCCCTTTGTCAGTTACAAAAGTGATGACTCTCATCAGATAAACTTTTCTTATCAGTGATTTGTGCCTGACACTGAAGCCATTAAATTAGATGGGAAACTTTTGCAATGGTTAGCTTGCAATCAGACTTGATCTACAAGTCAGGCCATAAAGGTAATTGTATCTTGCTCTGAACTCCAAACTCTTTTAGAGATAGCATGCTTATACCTTCTTTACCTCTGTAGGCATGGAGGAAACCAGAAAAAAGGAGTTTTATAAGTATTCTGAACATTTTATTGCCAGGTATCATGATGAGTTTGTCAACTATGTGCAACTTTCAAAGGCAATTGACTGTTTTGTCCTAAATTGCAGTGATTGGTGGCAGGGTTCCTTAAATCCATATGAAACTGCCCAGTAAATAAAATACCTCTGGGACAGGGAACTGGTAATGGAAATATCACAATTTCTTATTATATGCAAATCCACATCATGAAGCAAGTGGCAAAAACATGGGAGGATATAATCTGATTTGCTGGTTTGTGTTGGGCTTTTGCCTTGAAAGATTTGCAATGATTATATAATCTATATAACCTAGATCTTATTTTAGTTTTGGCTTTAGGCACTTTCAATATTAAAGTATATTTTTGGCCCTGCAAACAATCATTTTCTAATGTGACTGTTGTTAACTAGCTTTAAAATTGAAATCACTCAATGGTATATCTCAGTGAATCATATCATCATCTTTCTTCCTATAATAATTCTAAATAACATCGAGTATCATTAGTGTCTTTTACTGAACTAAAAGACAATATCAGACTGAACTAATGTTCTCATGGCAAACTTTTACTCATTACAAGGCTTTGACTATTTATAGCTTTTCCAAGTATTTAATTTCATCGCCTTCACTGCTTTCTAAATTGCAGATAGAAAGGGTTTGCACTGTTTATTTTTAGTTACCGTAATACTTAAAAAAACTAAAACTTTTAGACATGTCTATATTAACTTTGCTATAAAGTATAGATATAATGAACAAAATCAGCTGTAGTCACTTCTCAGTGACTGTCTTGGGCAGAACCAAAGGTAAGTAGATAGTGATGAAAAATTGATTTGTAAAAGTATTGGGAAAATAAACTCAATATGAGCTTTAAGAGAACAGGAATGGTCGTCTGATTTGAAGTAGTGTAAAAGGGAGAGCTAAGTGAGTAAAATAATGTTTGCATGATGTGCTAGGGGCACATCTGTAATGTTCTTGGAGGTTGAACAAAAGGTTGGATTAGATATGAGTTTCCCTTAAGTTAATAAATTGGTCTGCCAAAAACTGTCTGCTGAAATGGGTATTGGATTGGGGATTAAGCAAGTTGCTACTTGACCTAAGGCAAGCTATATCATTTATAAAAGACTTAACTAAAGTCACACTGTTACTAGGGTTATTTTTAAGTCATATTTCATCTTAACTTGAGAATTATTACCCTTATAAGAAGTGAATAGCTCTCAATGAAAGCTGAAAAGTCTAAGTATATAGGAATGAAACTGTTTTATTTGGAGATGAAGATTCAATTTGTTAGGAAAACAAAAAGCCATTAGATGGGTCAAAAATGACAAAGGCAGAGCCAGTAGCTAGTTTTTGAAAATGATGATATTATAGTCTCTTTCTTAATTCTTACTGACACAATCAAATCAGAAAATTCTAGTTTCTCTGATGGGGCATTTGACTTAAATTGTATTCTCTTATGGTTAATTTAATATACTTTTGAATTGCTATAGCACCTCTAAAGTCCTGTCATAAAATTGCCTTCTTCCCTTCTAGAAGTGTTCTGATTCACTTGTTCTACTTCAGCTTCAGATATTTATTACACTTTTGCACATATACTGCCTACAAACATTTGTGCCCAGGAAAGTTCTGTATGTCAAATTATGTACAATTATGAGATACAAACTTAATTTAGGGATAAGTGTCTAAAAGGATTAAGGAACAACATTATCTAGATGTTATAAATAAAAGGTTATTTCAGAATTCTCTTCCACTGTTGGTCTTGTCCCTCTACTTCATTTCAGAAAGGTAGGAGATTAACATTTAATCCGTGTTGTTTGCTTTATAGCCTCAAGGTGTTTCTATTTTAAACTGTTTTCTTTGAGAAAAGGCAGAGGCAAAGTTAGCAATGACATATTTGTGCCTGGCATTGCAATTTCCAAGTTTCTTTTTATTTTGCTTCAAAATATTACACCATTGAAAACCAATGTAGTCAATGGGAAGAATTAGTCACTTCTAGAGGCTGCAGATACACTCTAGAATTGCTCATTTTTGTCTCTTGAGAAGAAAGGGAGCCTAAGATTACAAGTTTACACATAGGTCTCGAACTGCTCCTGATACTTAAAGTCCATTTCAGTTTACATATTTGAGTGAATCCCATTCCAGAAGACTCAATTAGCAGCCATATGCCAAGGAAAATGGCATAGATGAAGGTAGGATCTAGGTCTCGCAATTGTCAGCTCAGCTCACTGTTCACTGCTTATGCTCTTGGGTTGATACTGGCTTTAAATTAAGAATAAAAACCATCTTCAAATACAGGTATTCTGCCCTACCATATAGACTGATGGAGTTTATAATGAATAAGACTGCCACCTATTGCAAGATCAACATTATGGTCTTTCTTCTTGACAACAACCCACCAAACGGGACTGAAAACTAGCTTATCTGATCACAACAGGAGTCATAATGGTCAAAAATCTTTTAGTGAACAAGCACATTATGTTCTTCTAAAATGCACTTCAAATTTAGAGATGGGCAGTAAGAACAGTTGCAGTTATAAGACTGGATATGTTGTAGAAAAAAATTATTTTCTTAAATATGGGCTGCTTGATGGTCTGTTAACATATTGCATGGATACATTTCAGCTGAATTTTGATTTTACCCAGAAGTACACAGTGTCTGAGATTCTGTCAGAGGTTTTTAATAGAAGAAGGCTATAAATCACTCCAGTAGCTAAAGGATATTTTGTGCATTTAAAGTTTCTTGATTTGTCTTTTTGCTCATGAAAGGCTTCTTCATGGAAGGTTGCAAAAATAACCAGTCATTGTAGTATAAACAGAAGCAGACTTTTTGCATATCCAGATAGAAAAAGCCAAGCAAGGCACCTGAAACTTATTACATATTTCTCCAAAACATCCTTGGGAATGAAAAAGCAGTTTTCAGCAGGTGCTTTTTCTTGCTCTTTTCAAATTAAGTTTCTCTTCTGTACCAATTTATGAAACCTAGTCAGGTAGCATTAATTAACAGAAAAGTAACATCATAAAAGTAAGAATAATAACATACTGGGTATCCATTGGTAACAAGTACCCTGACAGTTAACATTAATGGGGAAAAACTTTTTTTGCCTATGTTTAAGAACCAGTAGATGACATATTGACTCTATGACATTGAGTCATAGAATCATAGAATTTTCTAGGTTGGAAGGGACCTTAAAGATCATCTAGTCCAACCATCAACCTAATCCTGACAACAATCACTAAACCATATTCCTAAGGACTACGTCAACCTGTCTTTTGAACACATCCAGGGATGGTGTCTCAACCCCTGGGCAGACTATTCCAATGCCTGATAACCCTCTCCCTGAATAAATGTTTCCTAATATCCAATCTAAACCTCCCCTGTCGCAACTTGAGGCCATTGCCCCTTGTCCTATCTCCTGTGACTTGGGAGATGAGACCAACCCCCACCTCTCTACACACACCCTTCAGGTAGTTATAAAGCATGATAAGGTCTCCCCTCAGCCTCCTCTTCCTCAGACTAAACTAAACCCCAGCTCCCTCTTTTTTGTGGTAAGGGGCCCAAAACTGGACACAGTACTCGAGGTGAGGTACCACTTGTGCTGAGTACAGGGGGACGATCACCTCTTGGGTCCTACTCACCACACTGTTCCTGATACAGGCCAGCATGCTGTTGGCCTTCTTGTCCACCTGGGCACACTGCTGATTCATGTTGAGCCGACAGTCAACCAACAGCCCCAGGTCCTTTTCTACCAGGCAGTTCTCCAGCCATTCTTCCCCAAGTCTGTAGCACTGCATGGAGTTGTTATGACCCAAGTGCAGGACCCGGCACTTGGCCTCACTGAAACTCATCCTGTTGGTCTCAGCCCATTGATCCAGCCTGTCCAGATCCCTCTGCAAAGTCTCTTTACCCTCTAGCAGGTCGACACTGCCACTCAGTTTGGTGGTCCCATTCTTAAAGCTCAGTAACCCTGGCACAAACTGGTGGACATCTGTTTTCTTCCAGATGAAATATTCTGTTTATTTCTTTTCTGCAGAGAAGTTACTCTTTATTTTTCCTCATGTATTTCTCTAATGGAGATAATTGTGTGCCTACAGTATTCATTAAATGGAATGTAGCCAAAGAGGGAGACCAACATGCACAGGCCTGTAAGCCTTGTGCGCAGTCACTTCATGCCTTAGAAAACCCCAGGACGCAAATGTTAGGAAATAAAAAATCATAACTTCAGGATGCTCAAACAAAACCCGTGAGCTTCATCTATAATCTGACAAAATAGTTGTCTGTAATGAAAGGCTTCATATCGTTAGAGCTTGCAGCCCTGGCACACCTCAATGCTTGCTGTGCTTCTTGTGCTTACAGCTTATTCTGTCATCTAGAGAAGATATTATATAATTTTACAAACACCAGATTAAAAAAAAAAATCATGCTGATGGCAACCATTTGCCATCCCCACTCAGTTTTAAAGGGCCCTCAGTAGCATGCTGGTGGTTCTTGGTGTAGATCAGATGAGGCCCTTTGGTTTCTTATGGCAACAAATTCTTCTAGTGCGCCTTCTCAGAGCAGTGGCATGTCCCACTGATAAGGACAGACCACAGTGCTAAAGAAAAATGATGGTATAACAAAGTCAAAGTTTTGAAATAAATACCTTTTCCTTACTATTAAGTGATACATATGTTCCACACTGTGAGAAAAGAGAAATTGGTGGATTTTCATATCAATAATTCAAAGTTAATATACTTCATTGGTGTTTTGACAATTGCTTCATTTTCTAATTTTCTGATATGGCCAAAGGACAAAAAATGGATTTTTTCTAATATACTTGAATAACAGATTTGAATCAAGCTGTGTGCTTTCATTCTCAACCTTACCCTAATGAGAATTTAATTTAGGAGATCTTTCCTCTATGTATAGTTTTCTTGTGTGTATGAACATACTGCCAGTTAGACATTTCCCAGCAAAATATTTTTCTCAGAAGTTTGCCTTATATCTGTGTGAGTTACTGGCAGCTTTGCATATCTTTTTAGGTACCTAGCATACATGCTTTTCAGCAGCTTGCTAGTTAGAAGACATCATTGCATCTGGGAAGCACTACTGAGGAGAAGGATCTGGGAGTCCTGGTAGATAGCACACTTTCCATGAGCCAGCAATATGCCCTTGTTGCCAAGAGTGCCAATGGGATCCTGGGCTGCATAGGAAAGAGCGTGGCCAATAGGTCGAGGGAGGACATTCTCCCTTTCTACTCTACACTGGTGAGGCCACAACTCGAATACTGCATCCAGTTGTGGACCCCCCAGTTCAAGAGGGACAGGGAACTACTTGAGTCCAGCATAGGGCAACAAAGATGATTAAGGGATTGGAGCACTTCCCTTACGAGGAAAGGTTCAAGGAACTGGGACTCTTTAGCCTGGACAAGTGAAGACTGAGGGGAGACCTTATTTATGTTTATAAGTATCTAAAAGGTGGGTTAAAGGATGTTGGAGCTGGACTTTTTTCAGTGGTTTCCAGCAATAGGACAAGGGGCAATGGGCTCAAGCTGGAACATAGGAAGTTACATTCAAATATGAGGAAAAACTTCTTTAGGGTGAGGGTGACAGAGCACTGGAACAGACTGCCCAGGGAGGTCGTGGAGTCCCCTTCTCTGGAGATCTTCAAGACCCACCTGGATACCGTCCTGAGTGATGTGCTCTAGGCATTCCTGCTTTAGCAGGGGAGTTGGAGTAGATGATCTCTAGAAGTCCCTTCCAACTCTGACAATTCCATGATTCTGTGATTCCATGGCTATTCCATTTTGAATGATGGCTATGACTTACATTTTTGTATTAAGCTAGCCATATTCTTTTAGAAGTGCATTATAATTTCTCCTCACTACGTATTTAATTCTTCCTTTTTCTGAGGTATTTACTGAGTAATCATCACTAGGATTTGGACATGTTTCTATCCAAACATGTAGCCATCTCAGTATCAATATGTCCCTGACAGTACTCAACACTCACACTGCTTGGCTCTGAAATCTGTTAAGCTCAGATGTTCTGCTGAATAACTGCAACATGGGGGGTTTAGAAGCTTAACCACAGACCTGTACTGAGCCTCCACTGCTACCTGTTTAACTGCTAGGGGCATTATATTTTCAGATAATGCCAGTGAGCTGGTACCCAAAAATCCATCACTGGACTACTTGCACATCATCACATTTGAATACTTCCTTAAAATTTAGGGAATAAGATGAGAAAATAGTGATAATTTAAGTATAATCACAGTTCATAGAAGCTTTTCTTAAGGTTGTCCAAAAAATGAACTTATAAAAAATTGGCTAATCTACTCAAAAAGCTTTTGTTACTCCAGAAGAAATATCTTGTATAAGGGAGGGTGCAGTATTGCACAGGAGATATAAAAAACATAATTGTGGGTGATTTGAGGCATTAAAGCAAGTTGTTCTGTTTAATAAAGGCATTTTTTTTGCCTTTGTACATGAATTCAGTTATCATCTGAGATCATTATTTCCTTTTACCTAATGTTTCTGTGAAGTTTCAGTTCCATAGTCAGGGTGTGAAATAAGTGCTACACAATATATATATGCTCACTGATTTTTAAATACGATAGACATGATCATTTCCAAAGCTTTAAATTTAAGAAGATTATCTTATGGATAGCCTTCCTCAAACAATTAACAGCATCTATCATCTATTTCAAAATCACTCCTGGCTAAATTTGATAAGCCTAATGAGTTATATGACCTTTCACAAAGGTCTGTTACTAGACATCTCAAAGGACTGAAAAAGGGAGAGGCGTTTCCTAACAGGTGCTTCCTTTCTGTGAGCATGCAGTACTGCTTACTGGAAGCAGAAAGGTGGGATGTGACCACTTGAACTTGCAGAGGACATGGCTGGCAATTTCACTGACATGTTCTTTCAAATGTAAATAGGGGGATACTAAAGTGTGACACTCACTGGAGACAAGTCTTTCACCCTGGTGTGAGAAATTAGAAGCTGTGACTGTGGATGATCTGAAATGATAATATTAAGAAAACTCATTTAAAACACATTAAAAAATGAATTAAGATAGTAATATGTGTAGATAAAAGGGTGCTTGACATTCTGAGAAGTTTCATCTTTGCCTAAAGAAATTGCAGAGACTGCAGATGTGTTGCAATACAATTGAAGTGAACACTGAGGGTGCTTACTTCCAGATCATTGTTATCCCTCAGTGCAGATAATCAATCGTCAATGAAGGCCCCTTGGAATGATCAGCAGAAAGATAAGAAAATTCCTATGTATTCCTGCAAAGACTAAGATGAACTTGCTTCAGTCCTGTAGTACTGGGGTGATATTAGATTCATGTGTCTATGGTGTCATGGAGTCAAGTTAGTACACGCTATTGGCTAATATTGTCAAGTCAACCAGAGAGTTTTTGGTAATCATTGAAGGCAGTATTTATTGTCCTTCCAACAGAAGACAGAATAAAAAAGTAAAATAGCAGGATTTAAATATATGATCTTGCCAAACTATGCCAGGCCTATGAAAAGTATGTGTATGGATAAGTCTGAGCTTTAATATACACCATTCTGTCATTTTACAGTTTTAGGGAGACCAAATAGTTAACTGAAAACTTCATGAAGTTCATGGGCACAGGTTGTGAAGATAGTTTGTAGTTTGGACAGGCCAGACAATAGAGTTTCATGCCTGCAATTTGTGAAAGCCAACTGGACCGGCCTACTCTGGTGCTGTAACTCTACAGGAAAATACCAGGAAAGGGCAGTTCACCTACTTCCTATAGTAAGCACAGGAGACATGAACAGTGAACTCCACAAAGAATGACTGCAAGAGCTAATGAAGAAAATGGCACATGATGCACATTGAAGTTAATGTATTTGGAGTTTTATGCTTGCAAGGAAATAGGAAAATGTAGGCTGGTATAGTCCAGACCCGCACCATTTCATAAGTCTGAAAAAATAAAGCTTTATCATTTTCACTTTCCCTCAAAATTTGAGGGGAATTCCAATGAAAATTATTTCTGTGCATTGTAAATCCTTAGAAAGATACATCTATATATACAGTCAAGGAAATGTCTTTAAAAAAAACCCAAAACCACACCTTACTAATAATAGCTAAAGCTGACATCTTAGATAGTTACAAAGAGGGAAAAAGTTACTGTGACTGGTCAGTGCTCTGTTGTTTAGTAGCTCTGAAGATCTCTTCCACATCATATTCCCCTTGAAGAGCACTTCTTCAGACAACCTGCTGCCATTTTGTCTTCACACTGTAGGAGAGACAGCGCATAACTTCAAGCCTTAAGTGCATGCAGCCATGAGATAACTAATAAATATCATTGTCTATATGGTACAATAAACTGGAAACCAAGCAGGAAAGTGATGAGATTTGAACAGAGCTTTTTTGATGCTCATCAGTTTTATCTGACTTTTTCAAACTAAGGCTGGTATTACTTCAGTCTCACTGGAAAATATTGGTTCAGGTGAACTGAAGTTTTTCATCAACATATTCAGGTGGGAAAATGTGAAAAATAAAATTTTAATTTTTGAATTAAGGAAATCTTTGGTCTTTCAATTTTGAAATTAAGTTGAGGAAAGATTTATCCATGGCTTGTCTCACACTATTTTAACTTTCTTATTTTTATGCCTCAAAATATTTATGCCACCTGAGAAACTGAATAATCAAACACTTGAACTACTACTAATATGAATGTGATACTGTTCCTCTTATTCAGCTATTTGTTATCTCACTGTTGTGTTCTCCAGTCACCTGGAATAATTTTTCTTCTACCTATCTTGTGATTATCTTCTATGTTGCAACTCTAGTGTAAGATGAACATCTATGGCTATATTCAGCATTGCTTTTCCCTTTTTTCTTTTCCAGTGTAAAGTACTTATAATTCAATACAGATAGTAGAAATTGTGGTGTATCTGAGCTAATTTATTTGAGAATTAATAATTATCTCTCAGAATTACTCACATACTTAAGGAAGTTTGGCTAACTATCTTTTCTGTACAAAATCTTTTAAAAAACCCACATTTAAGGAAATTCAGAGTGTTCAAAACTAGGTTTGCAGAAATGTTATTCGTAAAAAGTTTTTAAAAATTCCTTGTTAAAACCTTAAAGTTATTCCAAACATTTTTTTGATGTCTAAAAAATTTATCAAGTTTTTCTTGGTTTAACTACTGTCAGAATTAGACTGTACAGTGGAATGACTGAATTAATTAATAGGGCTATAATCAGAACTGTAAGTAAATACCAGTTTTTTAACTTGAAATTTAATTTTTACTTAATACTGTGGCAACTGAGACTGAGACAGTTATGTGGGGCTCATAATCAGATATCAGTGGGCCATAGTTATTCTAATAATTGATTGGTTTAGTTCCACATTTCTATTTCATTAGCTTTTGCAACTCACTTTTAAACCTTTTAAAAAATTTATTCTCCAAGACCCAACTGCCATAATTCAAAAACTCCATATAAAATGTATGTGCTTATATAATCATAAAAGAGATTTCCACAAATTAAATATTGGAACGAAAAGCTATAATTTTGAAGCTGTAAATTCATCTTATTAAAATACACACGAATTTAATTTGTGTAAACAATTGCTCATAACTTCATTTATAATAAGTAAAGTTATGAGCAAGAGATGGTATTAATTAGTCTTTCATCTCACTTTAGCATTTGATTTATGTGTCTGTCTCAAAGCTGATATTAAATTACAGTTTTAATACAGAACAAAAGGTGTATGATGTATTGGAATGATCTTAAAATCCAGATGAGACTGTGATGTTTATTAAGAAAGCTTCAGAATAATAGGAGTTGCAGCATCTTCTTATAACTTGAAAGAATATTTTCCAGTTTGTGTAAGTGTAAAGTGAAGATGTATAGCCTTCTTACAAAAAGCCATTGCTTGAATTTATTGATCCTGCTTTTTGTACCTGTATTTTTCAACAACTTTGCTTGAGAGAAAAGTATAGGATTAATTTAAAGTTAGATAAATTTCAGTATGTTTTACTGAAGAAATCCCTTATTAAAAATTCTAAACAAAGACTTATGACCCTCACCATATCTTCCTCATATCATTCCTCAAGTCTTGTTTTCACTTGTGTTTTGGAGGCTCTTCTGTCTCTTTCTGATAAAGTAATCATTAATTTCACTTTGTCCTCCACGTATCTGATTGTATGGTATTTTTGGTGCTTTATGCTGAACTTGTTATATCACAAGGCTTGCTTTCAAACTTTCTAGATATTGAACATCTTTTTAATTCAATAAATTTCAAAAAAATTCCTCTGTGTGTGTGACTGTGTGTGTGCATGTTACAGCATCTGATGTTTGGAAAAACATTCCTTTAGCTCCCCAACTTAAAAGTTCAGTCCAGGGCTTCTGTAAATCAATGCAAAGGCTCACTAGCTTCAGTGTGAGATAAACTAGTCTCCATCTCCTTTTTCTGCTTCCCAAGTCCAACCTTTTGGCTATAATTCTCCATTTTTTCATAATAAACTTGAACTCATAAAGAGATTTTGCAGTTCTCTAAGGAAGCCATAAAAAACAGCAGAATTTTTTTCCAAAAAAAAGCACAGGGGCTATGCAAAAAGTAAAAATCATACTGTGGTTTATGGCTGGTACATACCATTTCCAAGAAGATAAACATTCACACAAAGAAATTTTGTTAGGAGCTGCCAAAAATGTGTATGTAAGAGCCTAGCAGTCATGTTCACAGTTTGCAAATTAATCTGATAAGGTAGAAAAGAATTTAAAGTTTTAAAGCATCAACAAACCACTCATGGGAAAGTGGATAGAGTTGCGGGTTACTCATTGAGATCAATCTCACCCTGAATGAGCACACCTCAGGATCAGTAGTGTAACACACCATTGCATGGATGGTTGAAATCATAATAATAATAATAATACCACTTAGATTTAAACTAAATTTAGAAAGTGTACCTGTATCACCATAAAACACTGCAGAACTAGATAGCTTTATCTGTGGCAGTGTAAAATACTTACAGATTGTCTGCCTATAGACCCTGAGCATCTCGCTGAAAAGATTGCCTTCTCTGTCTGAAAATAAGTCAGTGCACTGTGGAAGTAACAAGGTTAATTTTTTATTATTACTGATAGCTCAGGTAATCGTACATTCAAGATATATTTAATAATATGGAAAGCACTAAACTAGTGTGGAAGATCATGATACCCAAGGTAAATCATCAGAAAATGTGAAATCTCTCGTAATTTTCCCCTTTCATGAATTTTGTCTCATACTTGTCCTTGAACTGAAATTGAAATACTTTAGATATTGAAATACTGAATATATAAATAACTGTTGTCTAGAACTGCATTACAGGGTCAATGAGGAGCTTTTCACTGGCTTAAGTAGAATGACCTTGTTGATCCTTCAATCCATTTATTGTTGTTTCATAGAATCATAGAATTGTCTAGGTTGTAAGGGATCTTTAAGATCATTGAGTCCAACCATCAACCTAACACTGACAAAAACCATCACCAAAACATGTCCCTAAGCATGACATCTGCACATCTTTTACATATCTTCAGGAATGGCAATTCCACCGCTTTCCACCACAGCCTGTTGCAATGTTTGATCAACCTTTTAGTGAAGAAATTTTTCCTAATATCCAATTTAAACCTCCCCTGGCACAACTTGAGGCCATTTCCTCTTGTCTTATTGCCTGTTACATGGGAGAGGAGACTGACCCTCAGCTCTCTACAACCTCCTTTCAGTAAAGTCTCCCCTCAGCCTCCTTTTCTTCAGACTAAACCATCCCGGTTCTCTCAGCCACTCCTTGTAAGACTTGTTCTCTAGACCCCCTCACCATCTTTGTTGCCCTTCTCTGGACTTGCTCCAGAATCTTAGTATCTTTCCTCTGAAGGGCCCAAAAATGGACACAGTACTCAAGGTGGGGAGTTTGTCTGTGTCTTCTGATGTAGTGGCTATTGGATTGTTCAAATATCTGGGGTTTTAGAGGAAGACCTGGAGGTTGACAGGAGGTTATAAGATTATTGTAAAAGCAGCAGCAAAAAGCTACTTGAAGTCTAAAGGGCTTCCAGAAGTAAGTCATATAATGAAACTGAACAGATAAACCACATTAAAAACACTAGTAAAATGAGAGCTGGACAGTAGAACAGTTAAGTGGACAGACTTTTTATCTCCTTGTAATATTTAAAGATGAAAAGAAATGGTGTGCTATGATAAAGAAATAGCGACATCTTTTAAGATGGAAGGAAGAGGAACTCGTAAATTAGAGTCACTTATGTCAGAGACACCTTTTGAAAAAGGCTTGGAGAGTCGCAGTCTTTTGGGATTATCTCTTGAACAGTAATTGGCTTCTCACTAATCTTGTATGTGTGAGCATTTAGGATGTTACACATCATTAACAATAATTAGAGAATATAAGAAGTCTTATGAATATCAATATTCTATTATGCCTGTTACCTAATGATGGAGTTAGATCAAAATTGTTAATTGTAATTTTGTTCATTTGAGAATTACATTGACCAGATTATGGAGTGGAGTTTGACACATCACAGAACTTTTATAAATCTGCAACAAATGCAACGTGGAACACAAATAAGAACTGTGAGCAGGACATCTGTTGTGAGTGATAGTCTTCCTGTCCAAGAAAAGATCAAATCAGATTATCCCACTTCTCCAGAGCCCTCTCAAATGGGTTTGTTATCTGAGGTTAATAAATCTTTATAAGATTTCCTACCACATAAAATAGCTTCATCACTTCCAATTAACTGAATGATCAGCTACTGTCTGTTCACGATACCCCTTAAATCTATTTTATCTCCAATTTGAACCTTGTGGAAATCATTTCTGCAAGATAGCAAAGTTAAATTTTCCTCTCAGTCTATTGCACATGATTGTAAGAGTCTGGGACAGGACACGAAATAGAACACCATTGCACGCACTCTATGGTTTTAGGCAGCCTGCCTGGATGCTTTGCTGATTTGAATGCTCACCTAATCAAGCTTCAGTGCTGATCAATGAGCTTCTGTACACTTTTGAGTATTCTCCAAATTTAAGGAGTAACCCATCTTTTCTTTTCTTTTTTTTTTTTTTTATGATTAAATGAAGATTAATATTAATTTCTATTCATTTTCTTCCTTATTTTACTTTGGCTAGCCACAACTGGTAAGAACTTGAAGAGGGACAGGTTCATAATTTAAATGGGGGAAACCTTAAATCTAAATTTTTTAACAATCTGATTCAGCTATAGGGGGGTTAATTTCAATACATTTATTGAAAAAAATCCTGTTCCAATTGTATATTATATTAGAAAGCTTGTTAAATCATTCCAGATTAGTGTCTTTGGCTATGTAATCATATTAGAAGATTTTCAGGAATGGATCCCTCCAACTGTCTATTCATAAATTAAGTGCCATGGAATGACCGGTTCTTCTTCTCCTCTCATTACAAGATAAAAGGGTTGACAAACTGAAAGTTACAATCTTCTTTGTGAGTAAAAGAAGGCTCTTTAGCTACTTGTAGAGAGACACATTTTCTCAGTGTACTTCTGTCCCAAGAAGAGCTGATTAAACTAACAATACGTGGGATGGACCTTTCTGTAATGACATGTCACAACTATTCAAATTACCTCCAGAGGTGCAAATGGATTTTGTATTTCTAGCCCATATGGAAACCAACTATTATACTCTCAAGGATTTAATCTGAACTTTTAAAAGGAAAACAAGGGGCATAGTAATGTCTCTCAAATTTGATATTTGACAAATAATCTGGATGGGAATCTGTTTGCAATGAAGTCACATAAATGTAGGTGGTTGTATGTATATTGATATGTCTAAGCTTCTATTAAAGGAGATCTACTGCACAAAACTTACAGAACAGTTTAATTCACCTTCAAGTGAATATGCAGGGATTAGTTAGCTGAACAGTTTCAAGACTACACTGACTGTATTGTTTAGGATGCTGTTTGCGTAGCCTGAACACAGGTTTCCAGCTATACTGCCATCTCAGATGCTCTAGGATGTGAGTTTTCTTTATGAGGACAGCATCAAGTCTCAGGACCTAAAGGGAGATGTCCAACAGATGAAAGTTGGAACTGCAAATTCTAGGGCACCTCAAATGGTATTGAATGCCTATGCGTAGACAACTGCATCACACTAGAGTTCTATTAACTTTAAGGGAAATTAGGCACCAGCTTACACTGTAGGCACCTAACTTTAGGTGAAAGAGAAGCACTTGCCTGATAGCCTCTGATCCAATGCCCCTGAAAGACACTTAACAGTACATGGAGAAGTGTGTAAATCAATACTTTAGAAGCTGAAATACTCACACTAACCAGAAATTTTCTAGGACAGTAAGTTATTTCCTCCTGATCATAAAGGAATATGTGAGGCAAGGATGTGTGTGAGAAGCAGAAAGTAACTGTAAAAAATGAAATTAATTTCTCATCAACTTCCAGTATATGATTTTTTAGCTTAATTTTATTTTTTTCAAATTTCAGGTAAGACTGAAAGGAAGGGAAGAGTCATATGACGCAAATAAAAGAAATTAACACTGAAGGGAATTGATTTTTTTTTTACCCCAACAAAATTTTTCTGAAAAGATAATGTAAAAAAAAAAAAAGAAAGATTAAATGATTAAATGATTTTCATATAACCTCTGAAAGCATACTGCAATATAATTTCATGAGAGCATTCTCATGCTGAGGCTTAAGGCCTGCATGTACCACTTGCTCATCTGTCCTCTCTCCAGCATCTATAAGCAGATGTAATGACTAAGACAAGCTCATCAGTTTTGATTCTGATATAAATGGGAAACCATTCATTTCATGATTGATCTGGATCTTCAAGCCAATTACCCACTTATGTTATTGGAGGAGTTAAGCACAGAAGAGATTTTCTTGATTCTATTTTCTTTATATTACCTCTGAAACCTGTATATCTGGAAAATCTCAAATTTTCTGTAATGATCCATTCTGGACATAGAAGGAAATCAGCTTTCTCTTAGCATCTTCATCTTCTGGGTCCTGCTTACATTGCAAAACTGAGTTGACAAGAAAGGTTGAAAAAAGTACAACAAGAAATGTCTGGACAAGTCAAAATCTCAAGGAAGTTTCTTGAATATACTCTAAATACGAATGCAGACTTGCGAAAGATCAGCAAATAGTTTTATGGTTGTAATTTACATATCTTTAAAAGTGACAGTTTTGAGAAGACATAATGAGCCTCAGACAAATCTGTTTTTTACCTTATGGGGAAGTCAAAATGAAGTCAGTTTGATTTGGAGAATATCAAATGAAAACCACCATAACTGCACAAGAACTTACATACCTCTATTTCAACCTATTTGGTTTCATTAAATTGCAAAAATTGCCTCATGAAACTCTTAACAAATTTCTCCAGTTGTTTCTGAAATGGGCTCTTTCATTTCAATCCCTATCTTTGGATGTTTTTAAAAGATTTTTGTGGTGTATTTCATCAAGCAATTGACAGCTCAATTAAGTAGAAAGATTATAAATACTCAGGAGTGAAGTATGTCACTTAGTCTGTCTATAAAGTATAAGTGAAGCCACAAAAAATACAAAAGCAGTTAGTAAATAATTCAATAACTTTAACACATAATTTAATCAGTAATTACTTGTATGCATGGATTAGAAAAAGACATTTCATCAATTTCAGTTTGCAGAATTTTCTGCTTCTCTTATTCCATATAAACGAGCTTCTGGGGGAACAAATTCACATTATCTAGCCAGAAAATTGTGACAAATATCCCTTAGATCACTATAACTGTGTTTTCAGTCCACTGTTGTAATCTACACCAAGTGGTACGTGGAAAAACATAGCATTAATTGCATGAGTAGTGTAATTCCTTTTTAGTTAAGCAGTCTTCAAAAAAAAGACACATTTGGTGCAGGCAGTAAGATAGCCTCTTTGAAGCCATTATTGATGGAGCTTGTATTCCATTTGATCTGAACACTTCTTGTATCCACTAAAACATTTTTCCTCTCATTGCGTCAGCTTCGTTATTAATCAGACTTCAACGTATTTTGCTACAGACACAACTTATGCAATAGTTCCTTTTACAAAGAGATATGAATGTAAAGGATTCTTTTTCCCCTTTGCATTAGTTACCCTTCTGTTGAAAGTGATACCTTTCAGCTTGCCAGGAAATGTGCATTTTGATTTCTCGCTATTGTGTAATAAGCTCGTCATTGCAAGGAGCAGCCTGCGCAGCTGTGTTCAGGTGCCACTGCAGAGTGACCTGTACTTCCCTTGCCAATCAGAACAATGAGCAGAGAAAACAGATAACAGGCAGAATGCTGCAGATAACTGAGGTAAAGAATTGCAAAGGGAATTGTTTTTGGCAATGATGATCTTTTCCCTTGATTTAACAGCCAAAAACATGGCTAAAATTTTCCACTACCTTATCATAAGTTCCATGGAAAGTGACGTCTGAGCTCTCAGTACAGAGCATAGTGCGAGCCCTTCCAGATTTCTCTGAAACCAACAGAGGATGTTTCACTTATATTGCAGCCATCTCAGTGAAACAATATTTATAGAATAAAATTAATCAATGTTCAAAACTACTGTAGACAATCAAGATAAATATAGGACCTTGATACTTAAAAAAATAAAAAAAATAGTTGCAACTTTTTGAAAGGATTTTGTGAAGTGAAACCACTTTTTACAATCTAATAGATATATTTTCATAAACTCAAATCTTTCTGTTTCTCAGTGTCAGTATCTAAAACATAGGATAATGATATATGATAGTAAATTTGGGTAGGTAATGTTTAGTAGACATAGAAAATCTATAGTGCTATTTACCATGAATTTCCTCATACTTTGCAATATAAACTGGCTCCATGGAAAGAATAGCACAAATAAGTTTGAAGCCACTCTTCAGAAAAGCAAGTACATGCCACCATAAGATCAATATCAATTGATCTTATTATCTTGTTACAGATATTGCTTGTTTGAAGAAACATTCATCATATGCAATAAATTGCTTCCATAAGGTGTCTGAGAAAAGGCTAATCCTGTATTACTTGTCTGCTGGGTAGGAATTCGTGGATACACAAAATTGATCATAGACATGGAGGGGAAAAAAATATGCCACGAAGCAATTTTCACTAGTGACTGTTCTTCACAAATGATGAGATCACACAAAATACTTATCCTCATGGGGAAAGCAAAGCAAAAATGGGCAAGGTAACTAAGGACAACATGGGGTTTATTCAGGTAGTTGTAAATTTTCAATTTGTAGATATCAAACTGAGAAAAGCGTAACTAGTTGAACCATAACATGTCAGTGCCTCTAAAAGAATGAAGACCTGAAGGGTGTAATTCTGTTTAGAAAAACTATTATGTTGCTATGTGCTACAGGGACAACCCTCATTAGACTTGATTAGCATCAGCGTACAAATGTTAAGGTGGGGTTTAGTTCACTGTTTCTGGCATAAGATTTTCCATAATTATGGGAGTGAGAAAAAACTTTTGTAGAAGTAATGAGAGACAAAGAAAGCTACTATTCCACAATGGTTTTGGTTTTTTTATGGAATTGTACAGCAGAACTAATCTCCTCTAAACAAAATGTTGGGGTTTTTTTTGTTTTCCCAAATTTTATTTGGTACAAGAAGATTGACAAGTCTGTAAGTGTGCTGTCTGGCTGGGTGCCAATTGCTCAAGAAAAATCCTATATGAAGATTTAGTAGTTTCAGCTTATATATTGCTGTGTATTTTTAGTGGTGCCTTAGATAATACCTATGATATAATTGTAACGTGATGAATACAGTTGTGTTTAGCTGACTTCCTGTGCACAAAGGATTTCTAATTTAATAGCTAAAGATTCAGTTATTAGCAAGAGGCATATGGTACAGGGGAAAATATACAATGTCTGGTCCTACATCTGAGAGTATGGAATGCCAGCTTAGTAAAAAAAAAAAAATTGAGAGATTTTACTAACATAGTATGTAAAAGAAGATAATGAAATATATGGATCTGTGCTGAGTAATGGAGAGAAGAAAATTTTCATTTACTGTATGAAAACAATATTTCTCTTCAAAACTTGCACTAGGATACTAGTGTGATGTGTTTCTATGTGAAGTCTGAATTAGCATTTAATTCCCCTTAGGGCTTCATTCATTTTTTTTCAAATTCAAGTGGCATCTCCAGGACAGATACTAAAGTACATCTAGTTTTCTGAACAGAATTTTTTATTTTTAGTCTATTTCTGGTTTTGTGCTGCTGAGTCATATTCCACCTGAGAAGAGCTGTGACCTCTTCATCTTTCTCAGCCAAACATTGCACATGGTTTATTCATAAAACACATCATACATTTTCTGCCAAAGAAACAAAAAACCACCTGTAAGATGGTTGGAAGATGACTGAGAAGATATGGAATCATAGCAAATATGTCTGAAGGAGATCTCAAGAGCTTATTTGATTCATTCCCTGACTCATTCCAGAATCAGCTATCATCTCTTATAAACATTTGTCTAACCTACTGTTACAGAAATCTCTCCTGATAGTGATTTGAAACTTCCCTGAACTCTATTAGAAGTTTCTTTTTGGCATTTAAAGTCTGTAACTTGAGGCTTGTGCCACAGATTTTAAAGTTGAATCCATAGCTAATGCTGAGAATATGACATTCTTTTCTTTTGTGAAGCTGTCTTTTACACACTACAAAACTGTTTTAAAATAAAAGTGTCAGAGAATATACTAGGGAGGGGTCAGGCCATCTTACTGTGCTTCATATAACCCTTCTTTTGTAAGCAGTTGTTATTGGCTAGTATTAAATACAGAGTGGTAAGTTAGGTGGACCTTTGGACCTGGCACAGATCATTTTAGCATTAGCCCTTTCAGTCCTCTCTAGACTTTTTCTTGTCCTTTCCCTAGATGTTTTTCCCTGGTTTTCAAATTTCCTGCTCGTATTTTTTTTTTAACATCTCATCATTCTCATTCTTCATTTCATTTAATATTTTGGAGGTTAGGTGGTGTTTCTGAATTCTTCAAGTTTTTCCTCTGATTTGCTCACAACACTTTCTGTACTGATGTTGAAAATCTAATTGTCAAAATTTGTTAATAACAATAATGGTATTGGTCCAAGACAAGTCTTTGTGGTCATCATCAGATAAGTGACACCAATTTCATAATGAGCTGTAAATAACTGTTATTTTACTATGTATCAAAATATTCTTTTTCAAACCAGATTTCCATCCAGTTTAATGTTTCCTTATCTATAGCATATCTCTACCTTGTACATGAAATTATCAAGTAAGAGAAAAGCAAGTTTATGAATGTGTACATTACATATACGACTTCCACTTTCCATCAAAGATTGTTTTTCTGCCACAGAGGAAATAAAATTGTTTTGACCTGATTTGTTTTTATCGTAAGCCAAAATTATATGTTATTTCATTGCCCCTGGCCGCTTAAACTTAGATTCTGCATACCTATCGAAGGAGAGGCTTTTGTTCAGATGTCTACAAAGTTTCAGTAATTACTCCAACCTAATTTTCATTATTTTTCTGTTGTTGTTGTTTAAAAACTTGAGTGTAACAGTTAGAACAGTGGTTGTTTTTCAGATACTATTCACATTGCTCCTGCTTCTTTGATGTGAGACCTTGGCAACTCAGCAGTCCCCTCTGAGTCCTTTTTCATGGGTATTACAGGTACATTAGTTTAACATAAAGACTCCACTCATCCTGAAGAAAGTAGCAGATATAAAAGCTTTTTTTTCTGATGATGCCTTTATGCATTGGTTTAATTTCATGATGAAAGAGAAAAAGGATCTCATTTTGAACAGGTACACTGAAAATCTTATTTCCATTACCAAACTCGGAAATGCAGATTGTTCATTCTCCCTTCTATTCTGCAAAACAAGAAAGTCACATTTTTTGAGACAAAATAACAAATTACATATTCAAATATTGTAGCCAAAGGCTGAAATAAGTTGTTTTTACAGTAAAGCAACTGACAAATTCTCTAGCTTCTTTGTGTAGTCATGTCCTTTATTAAGAGGTAAAACTAATTGCCTTGGTATCACAAAGATATTACCCTTTGAAGAATAAATTCATGTAACTTACCATTCAGAAAAAAATGAGTCATTCTTAAGACGAAAGCCAAAATAATGTACCTGATTTCTTACTAGTTCAATAATAGACTTGATTTGGAAAAAACATTGTTAATAATTCTAAACATGCCAAAGTACAATAAACTAGAACAAATACTGAAGTATAAATTAGTCTTTTCACAGTTCTTTCATAGAATATCTGTAAATCTTACCAAAATAAGTGCATCTGCTACATATGATTGACTGGAAGCAGATTTCTGCCTGCAGACAAGGATCACAGAAATTTTAAACAGAGACTGTCAGAAGGGTTTATTTACTATATAGAGAGGAAATAAACTGATTATTTCCCCAATTTTCCACTGTATGTATCTTTCCTACCTCCAGCCTGTCTTTTATAGCTTCTTTTTGAACACTGAGGGGATGTAGATACCATGACAGAGCCAGACTCAGCCACAAGATTCTCATAAAAATGCCCTAATGTGTCAAAAACATACCAAAACCCTTAGCTTCGTATGTTTCAGATCAGGTTCAATCCTTCCATCTTGAGCCCACTTCTAGTAGAAATGTCCTTTTCTGGTGCAATAGCTCTGTATAAGGCATTAAAAAATGAAGAGTTTGTTTGTCAGCGAAGGGAAAGAGTAGCACTGAAGGAAGCACATTAGACTGCACAAAAAAATATCCTTGCAGCTTAGACAGATGAAACCAGTTCAGGTAAGTGTCAGGTCCTTGTAAAACTGAAATGTTTGACTGGGATTGCAAAATGTCCTTTTCGCTTCTATCATTTCACAGAGGTTTTATTTTCCAGATTCATCCTGAAATCAGAAGTGTGGATGCTTTAATGATAGAAAATGGCTTCTAACCACATGTAACTGCTTGAACAAACTCTTGTAGGTAATTGTATTTCAAAATTATCTCCTGGTATTTTGAAGAATAGGGTGTACTGAGAGTCAAGATGTAACAACATCTTAACCATGTCTTTTTTAGCAACTTTGACCTTAAGATGTTCTACTTGACTCCTAAAGAAGGACAATGATCTGCCCTTTTGCAGGTTCCTCTTATGTTTGCTGATGACAAAAATAATTCTATGTGCTGTGCCCTTTGCATTTACCTATTGCTGAAGTAAATGTTACCTCATTAGGTAAAAGGTTTTCCTAGTGGTTCTAATAATTTAGATGTATTAATTTTCAGATCTTAATATGAGGTGTCTTTTTGGTGTTTTGTTCATGTTTTTTTTTAGTTTGGGAAAAAAATCCATTTTCAACATGTTAGATCAGAGTTTAAAATCCATTACTTGGAGAAACTGGAAATCTTGGCTATGATTTCTGTGAAATACTCTATTGTTTCAAGTATTGCAAAACTATTTGTTCTTGTAAAATTCATGGTCAAGTATTGGGGCTTTAAATGCTTGAAGCTATCAATCAGGTAACTAACAACCTTGGGCTGCTTATAAGGGTCAGCTTATGAAGTTCTTCAGGTTTTCCATCATTATTTGCAGCTGCCTGATTTTTGATTTAATTATAGCTGACAACACAACTTCAAACAAAAATGCAACACTGAAGAAAACTGTGGCTGGAAATGGGCATTGATTTATTTTCACTATCCCCTGTAAACAAAACAGCTGTCTAGCAAAAATTATTTTTTCATTTATTACAAAATTATTGAGCGCAGTGAAAGAAATCTAATGTTCACAGATGTGTTTCCAGCTTGCAAGTTCAGCATTTTTTGTAGTTGGTTTTGGGGGAGTTTTCTGGGAGGGGATGTGGTGTGTCTGATTTCAGTTTGAAGTATTGTGTATTCCCTTACACTGCCTTTTTACTTTCCGGAAGCAAGGTATAAACCTCAAGTTTCTCATCACCAATCATTCATTTTTCTTGGCTTCTGGTTTCCTTTTTCTTGTGCTCAGTTTTGACTCTAGTTTTTGTCTCAACATTCAATCTAAATGGATATAGTTTGAGTATAAATTGATTTTAAATCTGTTTTTATTCTATTTTACAGTTCTCACTGCCTTCCTGAAATTTGATTGCACAATATTAGGACTTTTATAAGTCTTTATGCTATTCTAATATATTTACACTAAAGATAAAAGGTAATTCACTCAGTCACACTTTCTACTTCAACTCTTTTACATTTGAGTTAGGATCAAATCAGGAATAATTTATTCAAGTGTCTTATTTATTCAAGTGTAAATGAATAAGTTCAAGATCGAAGAATTTCTGTTAAACATTAACTTTTTTAATCTTCAAAAAATTCAGTATCAAAATATTCCAACCAGAAAATTATCACTTGCTTACACCAAGTGGACATTTATTTCTACTCTCTGGGAGAAAAGATCTGTGTTCAGTGTCCTGTGTATTTCTCCTGTTGTGGACTTATATGGCCAATATGCATGTTGGTATAATTAATGTTACATATATTTCTCCACATTCAGCACAGTGGGATCTTCATCTTTTTTTCTGGGAGTTTGGGAATTTGTACCTCTTTAGTCAGTAGTTATTTTTCATTGTTTATTTTTTTCCTTTTTTTTTTTTTCCTGCACTTTAGTCCAATGATAACTGACCTGATCATTCTCAAGGGAAAAAAAGAAACAAACAAGAAAAACATTGCTTCACAGTTCAATGTTCTTTGAAAAATCCCAGTTGCTCTCTATTTGTATTCTCTATTTGTTCTCTCTGAACTTCTTATACAACAACAAGGGAATAAGACCAAATTACTCAACTATAGCCAGTTCCAGGTGTATAAATACAGACAATGAAAAATTTTATCTGCAAACCAGTTGTTACTGATTACAATAGAAAGATAAGCTTGACAATCAATAATTCAGAGTGGTAGCAATAGCTATCTGATGAATCTGACTTCAATGCTTCAATTTCCAGCTATGTTTCAGGTTATCAAGTGCCTTGCTGTGAAATGGATTTGGATCCAGAGGCGCCTATACCTTTGTGTCTCCAAGAAACTCAACTGTGTAGCTTTCATCAGAAGAACCCACTTTGCACACTGTAGGTTTGTTACGTTTGTTATAACTGACCAGCAGAAAGACGCCTGCTCCTGTTTATGCTGTTTTATCAGGCTTTTAAGCACTCTTGTGTATACATACTTGCTTCCACTTCAACACGGTTATGGTTTTAGCTAGTGATTTCAGGGTTTGTTTAAAGATTATGGTCCAGTAGCATTGCCAAGTAATGAGAGTTTCTTCCTGAACATTTTGTGCAAATAAGCTCTTTACAGCCAGGTTAATAGCACTAAATAAACCTGATAATATTTACATTGCTTTTATCCAGCCTGGTAATGATTATTTTCTTAGCATTTTACACAGAACAATAATAAGCGCTGACTGCTGCAGAATAAACAAAGAGGGTGGGTGCTGTTTGTTATCCCATCTTACTTTTAAAATGCCATTTTTCCTATATTCGTGTTACTGAAGTGATGGGTTTACAATGATATGAATTGTAAGGGTTGCAATGTACTATTTAGTCATTAAATATATTAACTGGTGATCCTAGATGCACACCAGTGCTGTAAAAAATAATGAGTGAGCCATAAACAAACAAAAAAAAAACCCAACCAAACCCACCACAGCTTGTTTGAAGACTTCCTTATTCTCTGGCTGGAGGTAATGCTAAAGAATTCTGCTTCCTACTGACACCCAAGAAGTGCCATTGCCAAGCAACAATACACAACACAAGTTCTTCAGGTTCAGGTTGGATGGGGCTCTGAGCAACCTGATCTAGTTGAAGATGTCCCTGCTCATTGTAGAGGGGTTGGACTAGATGACCTTTAAAGGTCCCTTCCAACCCAAACTATTCTATTATTCTTCCCTAAGCAAATTGCTAAAGACAATCAAACTTTTCAAAACCCTTTGTTCTTTGTCTCCCTTAACTTACGTTGAGTCAAAACATACAATTTAATCGCACAAGTTAGTTTAAAATTTGATGCCATTAATTCAGCAACTTTATCATTTTAAGAACGATAGGGTAGAAACACAAGTCTATGGCTAAGGAAATATGTAATTAAAAGACATTACAAAAACCCCCAGCAAACAAACAAACATACAAAAAACTAAGGAAAAATAGAGGATTGAATGCATGAAGCTATGAGGAGAAAAATGTCTAAATAAATCTTTAACTGTTTTTTCTGCATTAATTTCCCTTCTTACTCTTTTCCCACAAAACATCCAGCTTAGGTCAGTTTTTCTGACTGCCAATAACACTCTTCAGCTGTTGTAACTGCCACGATACAGAAACCCTATCCAAGTCTCCCTCCTTTTCAACAGACCATGTAGCTGCAAAGACAAGGAATAGTATACCTAATGACTCTACTAGGATATTCTTCCACAACTGATTTACTGTTCTTATAGCACAGGGGATGTTTGGTGGAAGAGAGAAGATGTGCAGTTATTTGCATAGTACAATTATATGATGAAATGTCATTTAAATTTTTCTTATTTTGCATTTCAATAACAAGCATATATTAGTAATATGCAGGGCCAATTGCCATCTTCTGGAGACATCTCTGCACACAGATAAATTTTACTGGAACTGTTAGTTTTCAGGCAAATAAACAGGAAATGTATAGGCATATGAACATTTATGAACATAGAAAAGTCACACACATGCTGATGCTTGAGTGCCATTCTTTTCAAGAACGTTACAAAAATATGAGAGAAAGCTTAAGAGGCAGGTAAAGGATGTGAAAACTTTTGCAACAAACTTCCTTTTAATGTTATAGTATTTTCCATCAACAGAAGCCAACTTCCTCTTATCCTCAGATTGAGTCTATGTCTCACATTCAGATTGCAGGTTTGAGTCTTCATGCAAATTGCAAACCCACAGCCTTTTAAAGAGTGAATATGCAATAGAGAAAACTACAGTAAACTGACTTATCCACTTTACCTTCAGTCTTTTTATATATCCCAGAAGAATCTTTAGTGTGTGTATTAATAAAGTGATGCTGGAATATTTGTATTGCTAATTATTTTAACTGAAAATAAGTGGCTTAGGAGACATTCTTCTGGATGTAATTCCACTTAATGCACATGTATAATAATGTTCATAGAAGATCTGAATTAGAATTTCCACAGACAGCATAAAATTAGTTTACTTTTTTGTATATAACTACAATATATATAACTACTATGTTTGTTTTAACTAACCTTTGCAATACTAAACTGCAGATATATTGGGTACAGTGTTTATAACCTGTCAAATGAGAAATCCCTGGGTGGCAGAAGAGATTTGTCTCAGCCTTTTGTAGCACATAAATTAATAATTTTGCTTTATCTATCAGATTAAGCTCATTTCGCGAACGAAGACAGGAACGCTTGATGTATTCTATTCTGATCTGCCACAATAAGCAATTGTACACATTTGCCGTGCTTTTAGAATCTAGCCATATATTTGCTCTTTCCAGAAATAAGGAGAGGCATTTCTCTAACATATAGATTGTATTTGGGGAAGTGACTACATTATTTCTGGAACAGTCAGAGTGAAGGGCACAAGGCATGTGTTGAGCAAAGATAGTTCTATGGAAACTTACTAAATAAGAAACAGAGATTACTAAATATTGGGTTCTTTACTTTTCTGCATTGTACTCACTTTTCAGAATCACATAGTAAAGAAAGAATCCCTGTGTTTGAATTTCTCAACTCACTGATTTTTAAGAGTTCCTTATACAAAATAAACCCTTTTGATTCCAACTCCCATATTTAAATAGCTTATTATATTTAAAACATTCATAATTGGAATTACCTTCAAATGCAGAGCTATCATCTTGAAGTGCCATGCTAGAAGCATGATATGCACATTTTCATTCTTGCAAAAAGGAAGCAGTAAATTAAATTAATATAAATGATTTTACATAACTATTGATTGATTTTTACACTGTGGTAATACTTAGAAGATCACTTCAATAATGTACAAACACAAAACACAGTCACAGCCTTGAAAAAGTTTATAATTGAATGTAAGGTAAGGCAAGAGGCACCAGATGAATGCAGACTAGCAGGGAAGTACAAGGAAGAAGTGACACTGTATTGGCCAGCATGACAGGCAATGGTCTCAGCAGCCTGACTTAAAAGCTTCATGTTGAAGAGATCAAACACAAGTTGTATGTGATTATTCAGCACGAGGTGGATCTTTGTACTAGAAAGTTCAATAGCCTGTGGCTTGAGAATATCAGTCTGTGGTAAAGATCTTAAAAAAAAAAAAAAAGAAGACAGAAATAAATGCGCCTTAAAAAGAAAATGTTCTTTTATCTACAGTCAGATCCTTTTGATTTTTCAACTCTTCATTTTCCCTTCCCAGAAGACTTCAACTTGAATAAGGATAGAAAAAACATAAATCAGAATGATTCTGAAGTAACTAACAATGTGACAAAAGACTCAAATAAGAGTTAGTAAGTTTTAAAATATTATACCATCAATTGTAAGAATCACAAGTATTACTGTACTCAGGTGAGTATAGCTTAATGAAAGAATGTTATCCAAAGTGTACTGCTTATATGATTCAATTAATGTAATCAACATGTTTTTGATCCAGGACAGTTTAGGAACCTGTGTGGTAAGACCAATACACCATCTATTTTTTTGTTCTAGGAACAAGAACCAAGGTACTCAAAGGCACCTAAACATTGCTTTCATTGACTCACTCAGTTTCTTTCTGATGCACTTGTATGTTTGTCACAAAAGAGAGCTTGACTTGCCATTTCCAAAGGTGAATGACCTCAAAATAAAGCACTTAGATATGTAGCTATCATGACAGAAGGGAAGCCACTGTCAGTGGCAAGCACTCCACACAGCACCATATTTTTTGAAGAGGGAAGAGGCGTTAAAAAACAGTTAAGGAATTTAGGAACACACATGTTGATTATTTGTTTGTTCACTACTTTCTTCTTCAGTGCCTAACCAGAGGTAATGATAAAGGTCATCATGTCTACATCTCTTGGATCATACGACCTAACATTCAAAGGCGTTCCAGCTAACTTGGAGTTGATTTAGAAAGTGAATTTTCATAAGTAGGTTTTAAGAACTGAGTTGCCTAACCTGCTATGACGCTTGTCCCTCCCACTTCTTGGCATCCCAAAAATTCAAATATCTTCAGCTAAATCCTTTACATATTCAGTGGTGATGACACTCATGTCACCTAATTTCAGTCGTCTCCTGAAATGTTTCTATGGCACATAACAATTATTTCAGAAAATAATGACATTGAGGTAAGTAAACTTGGGGTTAAGCATTGGCAATGATGTTCACACTAGCAAGCAAATTTATTCTCAATGTCATGTGCCTGGTGTGTTTTTCTTGTTTCTGTGCACATTTTCTCTATTTAAATGTAATATGTATGTATTGCTGTTACCTAGAAGAGCCCTAAGTGCAGAAATCTAGTTTATGAGTTTTTGATCTACTAATTTTGTGTGTTTCTAAGGTCTGTTCTCTAAAGAAAGGCATTTCTGCAGTTAACTACTGGAAACAAGGAACTCTGACACTTTATAGTGATAGATTATTTATTTATTTATTTATTTATTTATTTATTAAGATATCGAGGGCATTCCAGTAGCAAGTTCCAGTACAAGATTTAGGTACTAAAATAAAGTAAGTTTGGGCTGCTGAGGGGAAATTGTAATTGCAAAGTCCTGACTCACCTTCTGAGCTGGAGACACCTAATCTCTATAAACTCTTCAACATTTGATGTTAAACCTCTTCAGGTACCTATTAAGCCACTGCACGTGCCCAGAACTGTCCTATACTTGGCAAGCTTAAGCAGCTCAGCACTTAGATCATGTCTGAGCTCAGTTTAGATTGAGAAATGAGGACGAGTGATGTCTGAATCACCGCAAAACCTCAATCCAGTAAACACTCCCAGAGGCCATGGTACACGGCAGAACCACTCTCTTCACACACTGCAGATCTAAAGTAGGTTAGTTTTAGACCACAGAGAAGAGATGAGAAGCCTTTCCCTTGTTTCCCACGCAGTATGTTTCTTACTGGCATACTACTTAGTGCACCCACTGAGCAGGTTGGGCTCTCAGATTCAGTTGCATCCTTTTCCTAATAACTCTGATCTACATCTTCCACCTTCAAAGCTCATGTCCTAGTCACCAGACAATAGTCTCCTGAAGTGTAGGAGGACAATCTGCATGTCTCTTTGAAGATGTCCCCAGGCAGATAAGAGCACAGGATATACTGGACCAGAGGGGAAGCATAGGGTGAATTTAACTTTGTACTCTCTTGGATAGACTACCTTAGAAGTCCTTGAATCTGGTTCATGCTTCCAGGACTATTTTTGTATTTAATGTGAAATATTTTTTACATTAAATCTTACATTATTTTTTGATGTTGCCTAGGACTTCTCATACTTCAAGATCATGTGGTAAATTCCTTCCTTTTGTGCCTCTACTGCAATCAGTAATGTAATATCTGGAAATAATTTTGCAGTTGCTCATAACCCACGAAACATAAAACAGAACTCAGTTAACATTAAAAATGCCCTAAGCATCTGACCCAGTATATTATCTGGTGTCAAAGGACATCCATTTACTACATGTTCATTTTCATCAATTGGTAATCTTGCCCTTCAAATAGATAACTAACTCTAATTTGATTAAAATCCAATTAAATTAAATAGTCAACAAAGAAGTTTTTAGTTTCTCTCATTCTCCACACAAATATCTGCACGTGACAATATGGGTTCAACTGCAGAGAAAACATATAAATAAGCAGGTAAAATATATGTAAATTAAAACTTTTAGCATTCTTAGCTATAGGCCAACTGATCTATAATTCACTGGACCTTGATTGCAGTATACACTAATTATGTGCTTAGCTTTAAAGCCTTTAGTAAAGAAAAGCTTTCCTTTAAATATATCTAATTAGGTAAAATATCTGTTCTCATTTATCTGCATTTGGCACTAAAATGAAAAATACAGAGAAAAATAACTTTATCTTCATGTATCCCTGAACTAGGTAGTCCATTGTAGTCTTGAGTTTCCAATACAAATGAAAGCAGTATTATAACCAGACAAAGTTGCACTTACAAGTTAAGGGCCTTGAAAACCGACATGTGTGTAAATATGATATCTGACAATAGCCACAGAGCTTTGTCTACCTCTTTGTATTCCCAGACCTGACAACTGTTCTGAACCCACAGAAATGCATTCCTTAGGACTGAAATATTGGTCTTTTTTTTTTTTTTTAATCAAAGAAAGAAAAGGTATTTACTCCTTCCCAGGAGTAAGTGTGATTATCTGCCCTTCTGGAAAGACTCCATTGCTTTCAGTCATAAAGAGAAGTCTGAAGTGTCCTAGAAATGGAAATCAATTCACACATATTCCTGACAAAAAGGCAAAAAAGGTTTAATCCCCACTGTATTGTAGGCATGCACTATAGTGCTGCATTGTGTCTTTTAGATTTTTTATTATAGTAAGACCTATACAGCCATTGCAAATCCAGCTATATATGTATTAAAGATTTCATGGTTTTGCCTGTAAGCAAATTCAGAATTAGAACTGTCAGCTTCATAAGGCAACTTACATGATGGTCCTTTTGGACTTAATTGAACATCTTTGCTCACATTTCATACCCAGATAAGCCCTGCTTACTCTTCTACTATATCGGGGGAAACTACTTGTTTATGCAAACCAGTGACATTAACAAGCAACAAAGTTGTCAATGATTTCCTTCCCTTTCATGGTCTTATGGGTTTTCCACCTTGCTATTCACAGTGAGTTTTGCTCCTTCCTTATTTTCTCAGCTCAAATTCCAAAACTACTGCCAGAAGTGGATCTTGTTGATAACTTGCTTGACATCTTTGAACGCTTGTTTTCAAGCTATCAGAAGTGCAGGTAATTAACTTCTAATTCCAAGCACAATAATGTAACTAACAACTATAAATGTTATTAGGTTTATAGGAGACATGAAGAAAATAATGAAAAGGTGTGGGAAATCACAGCAAGGCAGTGTCCACAATTGCTGTGAATATTTCCTTTACCTCTATTATTTGTATCCACCACTTTGCCTTATCTTTAAATTTGGCTAATAGAAAGCATCTGAAATAGTTTTACAGGAATACTTTTTCCACTCCAGCAAGTGGAAGCAGAGAAGATAGAGTATGCAGTATATGACTCCTCCCAAAATATGTAATAGGGAAGGTTATGATAGAAGTCTATGAAGTCTTTAATTCTGTGGAGACGTAAAAAGGATAATCTGTTTCAAAATGGTAAACCGGTCATTTAATCAGGTGTTCGTATAGCTTTATTACAAAAAGCAGCCATGTGAAAAGAGTTATTTATAAAACAAATAAACTTACAGGATATTGCCACAGTTTGTAATAGGCACACTAACGTGGAGAAGTTAGTTGAGCATAGATGGATTTAACTTCTGACTTTGCAAGTGTTGTAATTGCTAATTATGAAGATCTGGGGGTAAGAATCACTCTCTACATGCTTATTTTTCTGTATCTCCTTGAGGGTTCACTGATGGTCACTGTTCAGGACAAAACAGAGGTCAAGACAAGCTGAGTCTCTCTGGCAGTTTATTGCAGTATAGCTTCTCTTCAATGAAATTTGTTTGTTGGTTTTTTTTTTTTTGTTAAAATTAACTTTATTTTGCAAAGTTGCTTCCATTATGGAAAGTTCTAGAAAATAAGCTTTTTAAGAGAGGCTTTTATTATTGTGCTCTTAGCAGAGGTACAGTACATGATTGTGTTCACAGGCACAATTAATAGGTACAAAAATGTAGACTACTGATTCCAATGAAGCTACAGGGAACATTTATTTCTTTTTAATTAAGAGCTTTCTCTTTAGTACATTACCAAAATTTTAGGTATAAATTAATCTGAGTAATATATACATCATGACAGCTGTCTGATAATTGAATCCAAAAAGGGAAAAAACAAAAATTCACAGTATTTTGAAAGTTATTTTCTATGGCTCTGTTACTTAGCAAATAACACCAGTAAGTGCAGCCTTATGACAAGTACCCCATTTGTTTTTTCCATGCCATATGTCAACAGTGGAAGTAACTGAGGAAAATACCATCTCCTTGTTTGATTGACATGCATTTTAAACTCCTTGTCAAAACTGCATAATTATTTAAGTAGCATAAATGTGCCAGTCTCCGGATTTAAAAGTAATTGGGAGCCTAACAAGTTGTATTTTTTATCTACTTGATGGTAAGAGTGTTTGTAAAAGAATCAGAAAATAAAATTAGGGTAAGGGAAAAGCTTGCTAACTTGCCCATAGTTTGCCTTTACATTAATGTAGATGATACTAGGAAGGACACTACAAGAGTAAGATGCCAAATATTTTCCATTTTATGGCTCTACTTTTAGTTGTTAAATATTGGCTAAATTTTAAGTCTCTGGCTTTGTATTTTTCAAGAATTTTCAGCAGCCATTAGCTGCCTCTCAGAAAAAAAAAAAAAAAAAAAGAAAGAAAGAAAATGTTGTTATGATTATGTTAAAAAAATAATAATGATAATAATGTAGCTAAAAAGTGTTTCATGGCTTACGACGATGTATTTTTGTGGTCATCCTGGAAGCTGATTGACCTGAGCTATGAATCGGATGTGGCCAGACCTTTACACAAAGAGGAGGGTTCTCTGAAAAGTCTCTGTTATATATTCAGCAGGCATATCTTAGTTTAATAACCAAAATTCTGTTATTTGGAAAAACAGTATTGGACCATTAATATAGTCTTTGCTATAACATCAGTGAGCAAAAGAATATGAGTAAACTGTACAAACTACTTCAATGTCATCTTTTGTTAAAGGCTGAAAATTTCACCTTAAACCATTAACATTTTCTACTTTTAAACGTAATTTTAAAGCTTTTCGTTTTCTTTCCCTGTAGCTTTCAAGTAATGGTATCACTTAACATTCAAAATTAGGATACCATGAAGTTATCTTTTGGTTATAAAAAAATATTAATAGTGGTGCTCTCTTTTGGAGATAATTTGTGCAATAATGTGGCATTTCAAAGCTACCCACTGCATTGGCGTGGAGAATCTTAACATACCAAACAAAATCACAGAACGGAAAAACTATAAATTGTAGATGCATACAAAATGCAGAAGTGTCCCAGTTAAAATTGCTTTGTAAAACATGTTGTTCTGAAATGATAATTATCATATCTGTACAGTACTGAAGAACTGAAATGTTTCTAGATAGTATGGGGATTAGTGGGTACGCAGGCAAGGGGTGCTTCGTAGCTTTCAGAATCTAAGGATAGAATTTTATAAACATTCTGTCCAGAGGTGAAACTGGTTTATATGCCAGTTTCTGACTAGTCATTGTGAACTGCAGTGCAGCATGTATCTATGCAACCGTTCTGTGGGATAATAATACTATGAACCAGATCATTTAAATGAGGCAGAATAGCAAATAGATCTTAAAAATACTCTTTAAGTGTGAGGTAAATGAGTTTATTTGATGAGGTAGCATAAATAACTTCAGCATGTCTAAATTTTGGGCAGTTCAAATTATATAAGATTAACTTTTGATTAAGGCACTAAATAAGACTGAATAAAATTTAGATTTTTACTTTATGCTCTTTCTCAACTGCAAAGTGACTTCAACTGTAGTGATTTCTCCTGCCTGAAACAAACCTTCACTTATTCTCTGTTCTGATTATTTCCATTCATTATTACTTCAGAGTTCTCAGATCTGAACAATTTTCTACATCATTATTTCTGCCAAATATTTCCTACATGTGTATTGGAGAGAAATTTAAGCTGCTAGTTTGAGGATTGTTTTGTACCTACAGAGATAAGGAATCCAATAATGATATCTTCTAAACCCTTTTTAATTCTATAGATTCCAATCTATGTATCAACACATACCAGACTTGAAAGCTTTGAAGTAGCTCATGTAGAAATCTACAGTCTATGACTTCTTTACTGGCAATTTTTTTTACCTTTTTTGTGACACAGTGAATTATTAGGAAAATAGAACCATCTTCTGCTCTAATTGTGCCTCTAAATGAAACTTTAAATAGATAAGACAAAAAGGAAAATGATATGTTGATACGCCATTCCAAAATCTGAACAAAAAATGACTCTTAATGGTTTTTCATCATGACAAAGCCACCTTGCAAACATAAATGCTATCCTATCTACTGATAGGACTGACTAAGACTAAGAGCTAGTTAGAAACTTCTGAAATAGCCATTTGTAGCCTTTTAGGTTGCAGCTCAAGTGTTCTTCCTTCAGAGTCTGCTTTGCAAAAATGCCTTTAATGGAACAGGACAGTCTCTCTCAGAGGCAAGCTGTGAGCAGGCGTTTAGTGCTGTGCACAGAAAGAACCCAGGGAGAAACCACTCAGCAAGGAGGCAGGTGCCTAACTTTTCTTTCCTGTCATCCCAGTTTAAGGACTGTCCAAGCTTTCTTTAGGAAGTTAATTTCAGAAATAAGCCAATTCAGGATCAAATGATTTCCATATAATCAATCCCCCTGTTCCCTTGGTGGGTCAGTAGTTACTGAGAATATGTAAGGCAAAGCGTTCCAGCTTCTTATCTTCAACAGGATGACCCCACCCCTCTCATTCCATGGTTAGATTAAGTATTTGAAGGGTTTTTGAAGCTGATAAGGGTTTAGACTTAAAAGTTTGACAAAAAATCACTGGAATTAAGCTTTTTTTTTTTCCTGATCTTGTCAAGCTGTAGATCTGGAAATCAGCTAAGGTTCTAATTATTTTGATTTCTGAGTTTCTTTAATATAAAAGCATCTGAATGTTTCCAGGGATCCATATCAAGCTGCTGGATGATTGACTGGCCACCTAGTAAAATATTAGAAAGCAGAAGTCACCTGCTAGTGGCTAGGGTGCCACAAGGGCATCTGGTTCATTTAGAGGATTTTTTTTGTTGGTTTTTTAAAATTTTTTTCCCATAAAGATTAAATAAAATCTATATTTTTTTCTTTCTAAAAGTGAGTATGAATAAGAATAATATATCTGAAAAATTCAGTTTACCTCAATGAGGAAGTCATATTTTTCAGTTGGAGAATGGAAAAACAATATTCTCCTTTTTATTTGATTTTTCTTTCTATTTATTCTCCCAAAAAGAACATTGTAAATGAATATACTTCTCATCAACACTTCTTTCTGTCACAAGATTACTCCTTTTGTTTTCCTTTTCCATAATCTGCAGGTCTCTTATCTTCACAGATGATTGGACTGGGTCATAATTTGATCTGTACTATTTAATATGTAGTTTTTCATAGATGTCACTCAAGATGTCTCTCCCCACTGTAAAGCTGTCCCCGTTTTAAATGATAGGACGTTAGCTTTTTATCAGTCATTAAGGTATTCAAACTCCAAATGATCTGATTTTCAAGCCTCAGTCAATACTCATAACTTCAACAAAAAATTTTGAGTGAGTTAAGCACTTCAAGTTTTGGCATGACATATAGACATTTTCCATGTCTGTCAATGTCTACACAGTATACTTACTTATTTATTAATTTGTAGATGCTTAGAATTGGATAACTACATTTGAACAGACAACCTTGCTTTGAGATTCATTAGTTTTATATGAAGTCCAGAAATTATTTTTCTTTTTTTCACACAATAAGTAACTGACTGTAACAACTTAAGTCTCCCTTGATATCAAATCTGATTCAAAAATTAAGAGGTCAAAGGTATGCTTTTTTAAAAAGAGAGCTAAGTATATATTTAAATAGAGGCAAAAAGGTCAATTGCTGTTATTGACTATTTTAAGTATTCTCTTTCAGCTGTTTGCTTGATAAGAATGACTCAGCGGAACAGTTAAAAGCAATTTCTAGCAGACAGAGATAAAGAGAGAGCTTATAAAGACCAAAGTCCAGAAATACTTGAATGTAACCCTATTTGGCTACAGAAAGACTTGTTACAGTGGCCAAACATATAAACCTAGATCATTCATGATGCACAGCAAGCAAGGAAAATATTAATAAGACAAAAAGGGTGAAAAAAAGTACAGAGTGGTGTATTTGTATGAATAACTTGTTGCATGTACACATGTTATTATACAAAATAAGCCAAAATGCAACGCCGCACTCAGATCTGGCTTCATGACAGCAAATATTTCAGCAGCTGTAGTATGTCCCTCACTGGCACTGCTTTTCAAAGTGTCAATAACCTCAGATGGAATTCTGCTTTTTTGCTGGAATGTGTCTTTCTTATCCCTAGAGGTTCATAGGAAACAATACTGGGTTTTAGTGGCATCAGGAACATAGAATCAAAGAATGGTTAGCGTTGGAAGGGGCCTTGCAGATCATCAAGTTCCAACCTCCCTGCCATGGGCAGGAACAACTCCCACTAGACCAGGTTGCTCAAAGCCCCATCCAGCCTGGCCTTGAACACTTCCAGGAATGGGGCATCCACAACTTCTCTGGGGAACCTGTTCCAGTGCCTTTCTACCCTGACAGTAAAGAATTTTTTCCTTGCATCTAAGCTAAATCTATCCTCTTCCAATTTGAAGCCATTATCCCTCATCCTATCACTACGTGCCCTTGTAAAAAGTCCATCTCCACCTTTCTTGTAGCTTTCTTTCCCCTTCAGATACTGGAAGTGCCACCACAACGTCTCCTGGAGTCTTCTCCAGGCTGAACAACCCCAACTCTCTCAGCCTGTCTTCACAGGAGGTGCTTCATTCCTCCGATCATCTTGATGGTCCTCCTCTGGACCCGCCCTTGAACTTGAGGTTTGCATGGGCCCACCTCTCAAGTCTGTCCAGGTCCCTCTGGATGGCATCATTTCCCTCCAGTGTGTCAACCTCTCCACACAGCTTGATGTTGTTGGCAAACTTTCTGAGGGCGCCCTCTGACCCAGTAGCCAACAAAGATGTTAAACAGCACCAGTCCCAATACCAGTCCCTGAGGAATGCCATTTGTCACTGTTTTCCACTTGAGTCATTGACCACAACTCTTTGATTGTGGACGTCCAGCCAATTCCTTTTCCACCAAGTGGTCCATCCGTCAAATCCACGTCTCTCTCATTTAGAGACAAGGATGTCATGTGGGACAGCGTCAAATGCCTTGCAAAAAAGTTGTTCTCGCCTTATCCACCAGTGTTGTAACGCCATCATGGAAGGCCACCAAATTTGTCAGGCACAATTTGCCTTTAGGGAAGCCATCTTGTCTGTCACCAATCTCCTCCTTATTTTTCATGTTCCTTAGCAAAGTTTCAAAGAGGGTATGTTCCATGATCTTGATGAGCACAGAGGTAAGACTGACCAGCCTGTAGTCTCCCATATAACTGTAGTTCCTCGAATAGCCTGTAGTTATTCCCTTAAAAGATAACTATGACAAAGCCTCTGACAGGATACAAAAACTTCCTGCTATGACTTCCCTGCTATAAGTAACTTCTTAAGGCAAATATTGTCCTCCCTTTTTATGTACTTCAGAATTTTTGCTTTATATGATCTCAGAATGCTCTGAAAAATCACTTACATTGATATATATGTGTGCCTACCAAACAATAATTCTGAAATGACAGTAAAAAGTAAATCAATGGGTCGAGGATATTTTACTATTGTCAGAAAACTCTTGTCCTGTTGTCCAAGCCACTGTATGAAAGTCCAGCAAAATATTGGACATTTTATGGCACAAAGATCATCTGTAGGCATCAAGTATTAAAAAGCCTCGCTCTATTATCTGCTAAACAAACACATTAGTAGCAACATATCCAGGAGGAAGGGTACAATTGATGCAATGAATGTTTTCGTTTAGCCATCGCAGAACAATTCTCCATACACTTCCTTCCACCTCCAGAGAAATAAAATTACTTTATTAATCAACAATTTCAGCACTGTTTTTCCACTGGAAATTTCTGAAGTCATATTTAAAGTCAAATGGGAAAGGACCCTGAACAACACTACAATAGATAGTTGATCTGGAGACAACAGGACCATAAACTGAATGACGATCCTTCTAGCAGTTGTAAAACTGTTCATATAGACTAGAACTGAACTAAATTCAGGGTCTTCCACTCACCGTAGTGAAACTTTGGGTTCCCAACACCTTTGAAAAGTCAGTTCTTTATGTAATGCTTATCATCAACTATTGTGGAGTTCCACATGGTATCCTTCAGACAAATTTCCTTAACTGCTTGTAACAGTAATTAAATAGTAACCTGAAAATGAAATTACATCTGCAGCTGGAGGAATATTTCAGTTAAAATGATTAGCCTTTTCCTGTTCATGAATGGTTTGAACACCACAGATTTCTGCATATGTGTCTAATTCCAGAACACTAGCCACACTGTTATGCCAACAAATTCCATTTTAGGAATGGAAGAGTTAGTCACAGCTGTCATGTATGTTGTGCTAACTTCCCAATAATGATTGACTGGGTGGGGGGGAGGGAAGGAGGGGCAGAAAGAATAAGTTTCTTTCTGGTGAGAATTCACTGGATAATCGTTTGTAGCAAAAATAATGTAACTTCGCATTTAATAAAATTTTCACGGATAATTAAATAAATAAAAGTCACCATCTGAAAAATATTTAGTCTGAAAAGTCTTGATATCCCTTATGTGTATGGAAAGAGAACATTAAATGCAAAGACATGACTACAATCATTGGAGTACATGGTTATTCATCTGTTGTTCCCTACAGATACAACAGCTGAGGCACTGCTTTCACTCAGCTGGGAAGAGAACAGTTTTCAAATCCTCCTGGGAATAAGAAACTCAGTCCAAAGAGAGTCTGTTCTATGTAAAACAATGAAGCCTATATAACCTAAAACCTTTAAGATGATTCCACCAAATACTAACTGTGGTTCTGTCCCTTGCTACTCGATGTTAATTATTCTAGAGACTCTGAGCTTATTTATTTAGCTTAATAACATTGAGGATAAATGGGACCAATTTCCTGTTTTGCTTTGATTCCTTATTCCTTGTTTCAAACACTTTACTTAGCTTCTCTTACAGACCCCAAACTTCCATATTTTCCAAAACCTTTATTGAGTAAACCTATGTGCCCAAACCTCTTAGAAATCTTTGAGTAGCAACTTTGAACCACAGCAAATAATTTCTCCTTCAGACAGGCAAGCTGGTATTTAATTTAATCACCAAAGCTGCTGGAAACAATTCTTGTTACTGCCTAAGAACACCTGAACTCTCATTTATCAGGCAAATATCAGTAAAGACAGAGAGGATTTCTGACTCCGATTCAGCCTATCCATTCAGTAAACACTTATTTATTTATTTTTAGAACTGGTTCTGAAATGCAGTTTTTGCCCATTCAGAATACTCCACCCACCCACCCATTCCCATGCTTTCCATGCTCCTTTTTTTCCCTAACTAGGAAAGTTTAAATGAATGACTTTACAAGTAATGATTTCATGTAAAAATCCTTATACAACTGAGAGCTGATAATTAAGAACTCTCCAGAAGGGTGGAGGCGTGGGACAGGGATCTTTAACCAAGAAAAGGAATATGAATCTATGGTCTCCTCAGTTCTTCAGAGATCTTTAAACACTGGTTTCCTCACTTAGAGGAGACAGTTTCTTTATAACAGCAAATTTAGGCAACTGACTCCAAAAGATCTTCAACTGATTATGGTTATGAATCCAAGGAGGAGTGAGACATCCAGTTCTGCAAGCATTCATTATTCACTAGGGGAAGAAGCTCTCAGTTCAATAAGCTGGTTGGAGTGGAATCCATTCTGGACCTTAAATGATTGATCATGGTATGGAGATCCTGTGTCCTCCTGCAGAGTTCTCTACACTGCTCAGTACAGTGATGCCATCTGCATGCTACAGTGGTCAGACCTGCTTTACCCATATCCTTGGTGTGAATTGAAACTCCTAGTCTTGCTAGCTTTGTCTTTTCCCACCTAAGCTGTCTTTTCTTCAGAAGAGACATCTATTCTCTCAGTTTTCTCTCTCCACTGACTATAGAGAGAGCCAAAATTGACAAAACTTTTACATGAGCTGCCATCCATTGGATGCCAGAAGTTTGGTGGGATGAAACCTGGCCCATGTGGTTTGTTTCTCAATTTATACAAGGGGTATGCCACAAAACTTTATAGGGGATGGCTACGAGGACTTTGAGTAGAACCCCTACATAGGGTTCATGTAAGTATATGAGATAAAACTATCCTATTATGTGCTTTGTGAAGTGAATATAATCCATGCCAATAATTTATACTTTAAATCAAGCACAGATTCAACTTTGGCTTTGATAAAGTCTTTATAAAGAGAAAAAACAGCTAGTTGGCAATATTAATGGCAACAGACCATCCTTAGAGCTGAAATAAGAATAGCTCTACTTTACCAGGACATCATCACAAACCCAACAAATCCTGGATTGCTTACCTGGAGTCTGAATCAGAACAGCTTCTGTTGAATGAGAACTTTCAAATTTGGTCAGTGGTTGCCAGTGAGAGAATGAGGGGTAACGGGCACAAGTTGGAACATAGGAGGTTCCACTCAAATATGAGGAAAAACTACTTCACAGTGAAGGTGACAGAGCCCTGGAACAGACTGCCCAGGGAGGTCGTGGAGTCTCCTTCACTTTGGAGATTTTCAAGACCCGCCTGGATGCAGTCCTGAATAACATGCTCTAACATGCTCTAGGCAATCCTGCTTCAGCAGGGGAGTTGGACTAGATGATCTCTACGGTCTCTTCCAACTCTAATAATTCAGTGAAATTCAGTGAAATTCAGTGAAAAAGTTTGCAGGAAAAGTCAAAGGCCAACCCACAGGCAATTACATTTTGAAATGCTGAGATACAAACATCTAGGTAGGCCAGTTTTGCCTCAAGAGATGCTGGACTGTTATGAGCCAAATAAGAAAGACACTTAGACTCTTTAAAGTATCATTTAAAAGACGATTCATTAGAGTTAAGGAAAATTAAGAAGAGGATAAGAAGAGTTAAGAAGAGAATATTGTGGATAGTCTTATGTCCCCTTAGAACCTGGGAAACCTGAGTGTTGTAGCATTGAACAGGATTCTGACCCACATGCAGCACACCATGCAGACCTTGTCCATAGCAGAGATTTTCCCCTTTTGGTCTTTCAAGCTATTATAGGATGTCCTTACAAGGAAACAGCTCTATTCACCATTTCTACGGTAAAATATAAAAGATGTTCCCATGAGAACGTCTTGCTAAAGATAAAGGCAAGGCCACGCAGGAGGCATAATCGTGGGTACCAAGCAGGAGCTGCCTGCAGTGTCCCCTGTTCCAGTGAGCTGGTTGGGTTTGCTCTGCAGCACAACACAGCATGCCATATATGCTGCACCACACAACCTGCACCTTCTCAGGTTAGCTCTGCTGTGGATCACACACTCCCACAGGCACATGGCTCTGCTGGTCAGCATCGCTACAGCCGGTGTCTGAGGATCCCAAACCAGGCAAATAGGGTGATCTCAGAGAGGTATTAAAATAGGAATTTGAAAATGACAGCCTGCTTACGTGTTGCAACACTGCTGTTGATTCAGTCCTGAAGCGTGACACAGCTTAATGGCAAGTGAGTACTTGATGAGTCCTTATAAAAATATGAACTGGCTACTAAAAGTAGCACATAACTGAACTGAGCATTATTTGTTTTCTCAGTGACAATACATTTCCAGTTATAATGCTGAAATACATTCACTAGCATGAGATTGACGATTCTGAATAAGTACTTGGCTGTGTCTAGCATTTGTATTCAGGGTCTTCTGTAGAGTTTGTTAATGCATAGTTCCTGTCTTAACATTTAATCTGTTAATGAATAACTCCTGAATTAACATTTAGTCTGCAAAATCATAGTTTTCCATGGCTTTTTGACAGTTATATTTCAGTAAGGTAAAAAGAACTCATGGAAAAATTACATTGTTTTGGGCTTTAAGTGGAATGAAGCTTATTTTGCTTTTAATGTGTGCTGTGAGTTCATAGTGAGCTATGTCTGGTTTTCTCTCTTTTAAACCCAAGTCACTCAGAAAGAAACATGGAATAGGTTTTTGATCTGCAAAGAACAAAGTTAGCACCCTAATGTACATATCTCCTTTTTGAGTGTGTCATTTGCTACTTGTCTATATAGTAAATTTACCACTTCTCTATTTAAATATTACTTCTTCCTCACGTCTTCTATGCAATTTTGTGAATTAGCTCATATTTTCACTTTTCTGCATTTTTATGTTATAATGTATTTAATTACCTTGTTTGTAAAATATGTAAGTATATAAAATTATGTTTGCAAAATAAAAAAAAATAAATACAACAGTTAAAATATAAGTCATAAAATCTAAAAGGCTAGACTCCTGGATTAAATTCATATGTGGTTCACCAGAGAATATAAAGGTGCATGGAAAGAAATAGTAGCATGTCTGCCTGTTTTCTTTAATTAATGTGAATTTGTTCACTTTTATCTACACATTCTCTGTATATTGTGAGCATAGAGGTTACAATTATGTGATTCTCACATAATTAGGTAAAGCTGTTCATTAATTAGAAGGCAATTACAGTATAAACAAGTACAGCTATTTCTAGTTCTTTAGAGATGTAGGTGTGTGAAAAAGCAATTGCTAAGGGGTAGACAGTACACTAAGACCAGTATGCTGGTATTTGAAACAGTACTTTGACAGGTAGGTATTTTCATAGGTTTCTTGAACAATGCTTTTCAGTCATATTGTTTCTCTGAGCAGCTTCATCTAGGGGAATTAACAAATCCTAGTACAATGTTTTCTTAAGCGAAACCATCAGTTCTTTCTAAGAAGTATCACAACTCCATCCATCACTTGTATGCAGTGTATTTTGCCATTGATTTTTTTCACTTCAATAATATTACAAAAATAAGAAAACTTGTGTTTCTTAAAATACCTGAAAGCAAATTGGGTGTTACAAATATTTTGCCCATAAATAATTCATAAATAATCAGCAGTAAAGAAAATTTAATTATGATTAAGTATTTAATTTGAAATTTTATTCACTACAGATACATGCTATAAATTAGTAGAACTACAAATGAAAGGGGATAGAAAGATCTACATGTTAATAGTTTAGTTCTCATTGTGTATATCTTAATACAGAATGATACTAATGATTTATAAAAGTTTGAATGTACATTTAACGTAATAATTGAAATTTAGGATAATAATAATTGAAATAAATTTATATTTTTCTCAGAAGGAAATGTTCTAAAGGAACGGCTATAAAATAACCCTATAGAATAGGTCCTTCCCATCATCTGCAGTTCTTCACAAAATGCTCCAGTGTAGGTCCTTTCCATAGGTGCAGTCCTTCATGAATATACTGCTCCAATGTGGTCCCCCCCAGTAAACCTGCTCCAGTGTGGTCTCCTCTCTCCACAGGTTCTGCCAGGACTCCATGGGGTCACAGCCTCCTTCACGTTCATCTGCCTGCACTGGTGTTGGATCCTCCATGGTGGAGATCTGCTCCATCATGGACCTCTATGGGCTACAAAGGGACAGTCTGCCTCATCATGGTCTTCACCAATGCTGCAAGGGAAAACTGGTCTGGTATCTGGAGCACCTCCTCCTCTTCCTTCTTCACTAACTTTGGCATCTGCAGAGTTCTTGCTCTCACATATTCTCACTCCTCTCCTCTGGATTCTTTTGCCTAGCATTTTTTTCCTCTTCTTAAATACTTTATCATAGAGGCACTACCACCTTTGCTAGTTGTCTCAGCCTTGGCCAGTGGCAGGTCCATCTTAGAACTGTCTGGCATTGGCACTACTGGACATGGGGGAAGCTTCTAGCAGCTTCTCACACAAGTCTGTAGCCCTGCCTCCCCACTACTAACTCCTTTCCATGGAACCTTATCTGGTTTTCTCCTCCAATGAAAAAAAATTCACACAACCTGAAGAGGTGAGATCAGATTCAAGACTTTAAGAGCTAGTGAAGTTGGTGTAACAACACAGAATTCTCTTTTCAAAGAATTAATCTCTAATAAATTCAGTATTTTGGCACTTACATTAAAAAAAAAGAAATAGATTATGTATCAGTTTCCTTCTCCCCAGGACTTCCTTGTGCTTCATTTGATAAGCTTCTCTGGAGACACATCAGATGTAGAAAATCTGGGGAAAGGGATATTTGTCATAAAACACGTGCCACTAACAGTCTAAAATGCTCTTTAAAACTAATGCATAAAACATACCTGACATTGTAATATGACTTCTCATGTCTTATCCCAATGTCATTTTTCTCAAAGCAAGTAAGCCTTATTGTTTCTTGTAGGGCTTGATTTACTCTAAAACATCAAATGCCCACTTAAATTTCAAAAGTTTGCCCAGAATGAATAAGATTTGGTCAAGTGGAATCTCACTTCAGTAGCTACCTTTATAATAAAACTCTCTTCACTCAAAATTCTTGCCTCTGACCTGGCATTGCAAGCAAATTTACAACAAGAGACTATTCATTGTCTGATATAATGGAAAAATCCAAGCAGAGTATATACCTGGTTCTTAGAAGTGAAATTCTTATTTGTCTAGTAGGGCTTATTCCTACTCCTATTGAAGTCACAAACTAATTCATGCTGATCTTAACACACATGCATTTGATTAATATTTGCAAAAGAATTTTAACTATTAATATAGCAAAACAAAGCAACAGATGAGGCCAAATCCCTCATTTGGTCAATAATGGGAATGATAATAGCATGAAAGCTGTTTTCATGTTTTCAGTCAAAGCCCATGGGAATGAAAATAGCAATAACATGAACGGAATTATTTGAATTTATATTTCTAAACAATGCAATCCCAACTTGATACTAACTCCAGCTAGTATCTAGCTATTCAAGGTAAATAACTTTCAAGCTCACACTGGTATTCTTCTGCAATGCTGTCAAAATTGTATTGCTTTGAGCCAGGCACTGTGTTAAATGTCAGAATGGTTATGTTTCCCAATGAGGAAATGGTGAGGAGAGGTAGAAGAGAAATACTGTCACCTTCTCTATGGTGTACCAAACTCACCCTCTTCAATGTTAGTTTTATTGTCCCCATGAAAAGTCAATTAACTTTTATGCCTTTCTCCAATTTCCTAAAATATTCAGTCTCAGTGGAGAGACCATGGTGTTGAAGCATATTGAGAAAAATCTAATTAGAATGTTTTGCCTTGATGGCTGAAAACTCTCCCACATTGTATAACAAAAATCTTCAAGCAACAGAGACAATATATGCTCCCATATTTATTCATATGGCCTATATGCAAACAATGTACAATATTTATGCCTATTTCTACAACAGGAAAAAAATAATTTCTTCAATGGCTTATTTTTTTTTCCTTTTCCCAATATTTTCTTCCTTTTAGTTTATGTATCTTCATATTGTATCAGATCTTTGCAAGAACACTTTAGAAAGTAAGAGGTAGAGGTGAGATAACTTTCATTATGATGGAAATTGATCAAGAAATGACTACTTTGCTACTATAGAATTCAAATAAGCTCAATATTGAACTCTTCACTGATACCTTTTCTGTAACTTGCTACAGCTGTTAGGTCTACAGTATTTTGATGTCATGTCTTCTGATGTGATCTTGTTTTCCTTACTACATTGGATCCACTTCTCTACTGTATCAAAAATAAAATTTGGGCAATGAAGTTGGAAATGTAAATTTTTCCTTTAGTTGTTCTTACTTTAATAGTGAATTTTAATATTTGGTAGGGAACTAAATGGTGCTAATATTTCACCCCAATAGAATAATCATCACTCCAAGACTAACAGTGCAATTTTTTATTTTATTTAAATAATGAGAAAAAAAAAAAAGAATATCATGAAAATGTGATGCAGCAGTTGTTGAATGAAGATGTGAGTCAGTGTGAGAAGCAAATAGGACCTGAAAATGTAAGCCTTCTGCTGAAGAGAACAGCAGGTGATGGGAAGCTTCTTTCTTTTCTAAAATGTTTCCCATGTTTATGATTGAGAAATCAGGGTCTAAAAAATTCTGTGATTACTGTTTTAGATGTTTCTTAGAACTTTGAAAACTTTGGGATAATGTTATGGATGTAAGACTATATTATTGTCAATATTTTTACTTCATATTTAGGTGTTGCTCATGTACTAATGATTACCTATGAAATGTAGGAAACAGAGAAAGCAATTTTTGAGTGAATATTTTAAAGAAAATTTTATAATGAAACTGATGTCATGGTGATGAAGTAGTTATTTTCATTTTCAAATTTCAGAAATAAGAGGGAGAACCATGATTGGTGGGTAGGAGAGTTATATAACGTTTTGTAAAACCAGTGAACTGAAAGAACATTCCATAATATTCACTGGGTTTTTTGAATCGTATTCAGCTTCAACTCTTTTTTTTTTCTTTTTTTTCTTGCCAGTAACAAGCAAATTTGAGGCTTTTTTACTTTGTTTTAAATTGTGCTTGAAGAATGACTGTTGCAGCAATTTTGTACCATATCTTAAGAGTTTCCATAGAAACCAGGAAAGTAGATGTAAGAACCTTTGGAAAGTTTCAGAATTGGACAGAAGCTGAACAGAACCTTGACCCTGAGTACTGGAAGATGATCCAAACCCAAAAGAAGACAAAGCCTGTGCTAGCCAGAAAGTCCTTTAGTTATCAAACAAAAAGGAGGACCTACACATTACAATAAATTTCTTTTGGGTACTGATTGGCTTTTCAGCTTTCAAATCCACATTAATTTTAGGTTCACTGTCTCCAAGTTTCCGTAACATTTACAATGCAGCAAAAATAATGGGGGGAAAACATCACTGAAATAAAATACTGCCAGTGATATACTATGAAATGGTATACAGTGGTTGGCAGACAGATTTTCATAATACCAACATCTGGAGGCCTTCGGCTTTAAGCATCAACTTGAGCATGTGTATTGCTAATCTTACAACATGTGGAGCAGCTGGAATATTTTGTTCCTTAATTCTTATTAAGAAGTTGTATACCGGTTATCTGAAAATTACAGTTGACACTTTTTCTTCTTTACTGCTTTTTAGTAAAAGCCATAAATACAAGATCACAGAATCAGAATCACAGAATCTTCTAGGTTGGAAGGGACCTTAAAGATCATCTTGTCCAACCGTCAACCTAACT
>JAOTQQ010000001.1:44596153-44638387 GCA_026546715.1 Gallinago undulata | reverse complement strand
CCGGCCCTCCAGCCAGTTTTTAACCCAGCAGAGGGTATTCCCATCCAAGCCATGGGCAGCTGGTTTCACCAGGAGGATACTGTGGGAGACTGTATCAAAGGCTTTGCTGAAGTCCAGGTAAACAACATCCACAGCCTTTCCTTCATCCAGCAAGCGGGTCACTTTGTCATAGAAGGAGATCAGGTTTATCAAGCAGGACCTGCCCCTCGTGAACCCGTGCTGGTTGGGCCAGATCGCGTGTGTATCTTTCATGCGTTGCATGATGGTAAACCATATAAAAAAGATATAAACCAATACGTGACACATCCCATCCTGCAGCAATTACATGGGTGTACCAGCAATATTCACTGTTGCATCTACAGGCTGGTTTTTTTGCTAAGTATTTAATTCATGAATTAATTTGCTCTTTAAGAATGAAAGCAGCAGATGGTTGAAAAGGAAACTTATTCACTGTTTAATTTCATTTGTTTATTCTGTTGGTAATTAATTCCATGCATCAGAGCCTGCTGGTTGCTCCCTTTCCCACTCTCCTCTGAACCATTAGAGACTGACTATTGCTAGAGAAGAGATGCTGGATTCGGCAAGCTGATTTTGGTGTCATGGAGAAACCTCTCAGCTGCCTGCCTAGTGTGTCTTCCTCATCTATTTTGGTTTCTTCTGTTGCTAGATTTTGAGTTAGGAGGTAATATTTTCTCCATATCAGATTAGCAGTGATCTTTGTTCATCCAATTTGGAGATGATTGTTCTTATTTTATTGTCTTTGGCAGTATGTAGCAGTGTCTACTTCTTGGGTAGTGTGAGCTCATGCCTTGTACTCTGTCAGTACAAGGACTTTAATCTATTCTCTTTCTGTAACTTTGTGGTTTTTCTTGCTCAACAGTAATAGTTTTAAGTATATAATACAATGCTGATATATTTTGAGGTGAGTCATGAAATGACAGATATGGAGCCTTCTCCCATATCCATTAAAATTGCTGTCAAAACTCGAACTTCAGTGTCCTGGGAGCTGAACAAACATTCAGGATGTCCATGAAGAATTTGAGTTAATACTTGAATTCCTGAGATCTTAACAGTCAGAACTTTTTTAAATGTTACACAGGTTTTCTGAAAGTTTTGAGTTCTTATTACTAATAGAAGTAATGATTCAATAATTATTATTACTATTAAAATAATGCAAATTCTAGCTGAAAATCTGAACCTTTTCTTCTTTTTTTTTGATTTTATTTTGTTAAAGAACCATCATAAAATACTTAATATTTCAAATAAAAGCCTGGTATAAACTGAATCTTTTAAGAAAATACAGTAGTGCTAAATTTGATATAGTAAACAGTATTAAAGAAAAAATCAAATTATCCGTGCCTAAATATAACCACATTAGTACAACCAAATCTGTTCATCAAGATAAATTAGAAGTGAAGGACTCTTGAGAGACATTGTATCTCTTGGAACATTTAGTAAAATTTAAACTAGTTACAAAATAAGTAAATGTTATTCTCAAAGCCACAACATCATGCAGTGATCCAAACTTTCCCAAAACCCCAGTATTGTTAGGAATCAGTAGTTCATTTGGGACTACCTTAGGAAAATGCAACACATGGAAACTTCACAGAAGAGTTTTTTAAATATTTTGAATGCGGTACTTTTTACTCTTGACAAATATCCTCATGTCGTAATGCCTATGAAAAGACAATATGTTCTAGTCAATTTGTGAAAGCTTTATTGCTTTGTGATATCTTACCCTAATGGCTACCTGAAAACTTTTTACTGTGAGGTAAAAAACAAAGCTTACAAAACAATTTTGGTTCCTGAAGTCTGTATATAATATGAAAGGAGAACTATCCTGTTTCCTGGTATATGTAGCTCTCATATTATGGAGTAAAACAAATGTTGAAAAAATTCATGATATCATGACGTCACATATATAGGCCTGCAAATGAACTCATAAGACTATATTTTTCCCTAGTATTCACTTAGGCTGTTCTAGAAATTTTGTTGACTTTGTAGAAAAAAATGATATAGCATCTAAGCACAGAAAACTGAAGCCAGACAAATTCAAACATGAAATAAGAAATTAATTTTTAACACTGAGAACAATTTAGCTTTAAAAGCATTTATTATGATCTGTGGTAGATTCTCTGGTGTTGTAAATGTTTTACTTGAAATGGTGTGTTCTTCAGAGGATGTTCTCTGATTCAAAACAAGAACTGATGAGAAAACTCTGTAGCCCACATTACGTAGGAGATCAGACTGGATCCTCACAATGCTCCTATCCGTACTTATAATCTGTGAGCTTTAATTCTCTCCAACACAAAATTTAATCAGAATTGAATTTGCATCAGCACTGGCACCAGTATATTAACAGCTAGTGTTAAGGGAATAACATTAGTTGAATTCTCTTTCTTCCACATGTAATTCTTAAATTATATGCATTAGCAAATAAATACAATACCATGCCAATATTGCCAATATGATTGTTACATTGTTGCTGTTACTGCTACCTGTGTTACAGTTAACCACAGATCAAGATTGTGGTACTGTTGTGATGATGGGTCTGTCATCTGCCTGGTCAGCAGAAAATTATTAAGTAAGTGAGCTTCTTGGACCATCTCACTTCATCCTAGTCCCTGCTCTTGAATTACTGTGCATACTTTCTTTAGTGTACACAGTTTTTTCTCACTGCTATTGTTCGGACAAACAGAATAGAATTAAGTAGAAGATAAGGTCATGAGTGGCCTCATATAAAAAGTAATGTTTGTCTGAAACAAGGTACTGAGAAATATAATACAGAACAAAATTCTAATATTGCAATAAAACCATCAGTGTCAATAATAAGTCCATATATTTGGCTTAACAACCACAGAACAACTCCTAAATATTAAAATATTGAACAGAGTGGGGAGTGGAGTGGGGGCAGGGACGGACAGTGTTCAGGCAAGGTATATGTAAACCACTTTATTTCTGTTGTTTATTTTTGTTTTCATTTTAAGAATTCTTATGGGGGATGACAGCCTCCATATTTGCCTATCATCTCCAATAAGCAGTAAAATTGAGCCAGGCTGCTAGTTAGAAAGTAACTTTAGACATCTGCATAGCTGTAGCTAACATCCTGCATTGGTCAAGTATTCTTTAGTGTTCGAGATCCAATAATTGACAAACACATATTACATTTCAGCTGCATCAAAAGACCTGAACTGTGACAAAGATAACAGAAATAATAAGAGGCTGATACTGAGGAGGGAATCCTATGTCCTAAACTGTAGTGATTATTTTGTTCGTTTAATAAAACATGCTACAAGTCTCAGGTGCATCTGGAAAAGAAATTTTAAGCCATATAAACTTTACCCATACTCAAGTTTGCTTCAAACAAACTTTCTTTATCATGTTAACATGAGATCCACTTATTTCCTTTTTGAAACTTCCCGTTCAGCCTCTTGAGAAGCTAGAGATGAAGTAGGATTTATGAAGTATGATATAAAAATCGTAATATTTTTGCTTTTCAAGAGTGATCTTTGTTTCAGATATCTAAATAGTAATTACGTATTTCACGAACATACTTGCCACTAACCCATGAGAAGGGGAGAGAAAAAAACTTAGAAAAATGTCAGAATTAATAAGTATGCAAATGATTACTTGTCTTGCAGGAGCTCAGGCTTGCACAAGTTATTTAAGGAGGGCATGATTACTTTCCTGATAATAGTCAAAGAAATTATGTCAGATTTGCGGTTCTAATTGTGTTGCTTTCAAGTATTCAAGAATGGTAACAACTTTGTTCCAGGAGGGGGCAAGTCTTTTCAAATAAAACTTTAATCCTGACTGCAAGAAAATAAAGACTTATTAATGTTACATCCCCCTAGATCATTCTGTCTTCTCCAAATTTATTGCTACTTTAAGCAGCAGAAAACATTTCATTTATTTCTCCTCTTCACTCATAGAGCTGGTTAATGAATTACCCTAGGCGTCCTCCACAAGCTCTTCCACTGTGCCAGCATGACCATCACAAATTGCATATCACAGTCAAGACCAACAGAAACCTCAGGCAGTAGGATCATACCAGAATTCATATGCTACATCGGACTGGAATGATTGCTCTCTGCAAAAAGAGTTAAAGAAAAAAATCTCCTCTGCCCTTTTTATTCAACAGCAGAAAAATGCCACCTACTCAGGGTATTCACGTAATTCTTCATGCGTATAAACAGTACAGGGATGAAGTCAGGGAAAATTGGGCTTAATGTGCTGTGAGAAGAAATTAGCTTTTATGTCTGAGCAATGGGAAATCAAGGTTTCCTTTAATGAATCTCCAAAGTGAATTTGGAAGGACTTCTTAAACAATAGGTAAGGAGATGCCTCCATGAGATTTTATAACACACAGACTCTTTCCTCCATCTTCTCAACATGGACCTAACTCCATTGCTTTCAGGCAGAGAGAGATAAATGAGAATAAATGATGCACTGATCACTTTGATTAAAAAGGAGTGCTTGTTGAAGGTCAAGATCTATTATATGGAGTCATAATGGAATTACAGAAAGCAAATATAATTGTATGAATTGCCCACAGACTCTTCTCTTATGGTTTGTGCCAATACTTCATCATTGCATGATAACAGGTCTAACACTGAGGATAACTCGCTAGCAGAAAGAAAGAACAGATGTTTGAGCAAACTAGCCGATAGTGACCAGGAAAACATCAAAGAATTTGCTTTCTGAACTGAGTTTCTCTGTATATTATGTAGGAAAATATTGCACAAGTGAGTGTCACTAGATAACCATATAAATCAAGTTATACAAATTTATCATTTTTGATCTTATTTATCTAATGTATCTAATTAATTTTTTTGGTTTTTAATATGACTAACATCCTGTGGACTTCACTCAAGCAAGCTTCTCTTACACTTTAGAAGTGGCTTCAAAACTATTGAATGTAAAGAGTGACTGAGATAAACTTTGGCTTAAATCATGCCATGCTTGTTTGTCATGCTAAGCTGCAGGTCTGATAGACTTTTCGGAAATGGGATGTAATGTTAGTAATAGTGAATCTTCAAGTTAGTAGAAAAGCTTAAAAGAAAGAATTCTAGTTACCATGGTATTCTTAGTATAGAATTAAAACATCTCTGACTTTAAGAGGGTACAGTGTCAGATGAAAAGTAGCAAATATGCAACACATTTAGAATGACTACCCAAGTCTGTCACAGATATAGAGTGAAATAAAAAAAAAACATGGAGTTTTCACTCAAAAATTCAGGTATATTTCTATATATTTAAATCTAGATTAGCAGTAGTGGGAAAACTAGCACTTTTGGATGTGTAGGTACTACATGAAGATGTTGGCAGAATTTGTTCATCTGACATTTTGTACTAGTCTTAAAAGCCATTTGAAATGAAAGTGATATTTCTCTAAACTCCTCAGGCAGCTTTTGAAATAGCAACATAAGACGATTTCAAAATTGTCTCAAAAATCCCTGTTGTTAGTTTTCGGAAGATGAAGAAAGTTTCTTTCCTTGGCAGCTGGAAGCAACCACAGATCCCAGAGCATACATAGGAAAACTAATAATGTGTGAAGGATAATAATAAAATAATTTTACTATAACATACAGAATTTTATTTTAATGGATTCATTTATCTGAGTTCTGTATGTGAAAAATAAAATTGTCTGACTGTGAATCTTCTATGGGTGAGACTGCTTATTGTAATAGTTACAAAAGGCTCAACATATTGTCTAGAATAAATATGTCTTTTAATCCAGGACTCTCAATTACTATTTAGTGTGAAGGGTTAGTCTATTTGCCTTGTGATTTGAATTGATGCATATTTAATATTAATTTATTTTAGAGCTTTTAAAAAATATGCTAAACGTAAAAGCAGTTTTGCAAACCCAGCATAAGGAATAGAAATCTGGCTTTGGTCTGTTACAAGCAGGAAGCAGGTAAAAGCAGAATTCCAGAAGAGACAAATTTTTATGCACATGCAAAGTTACACGGACCTGTGCAGAGTTCAACACAAGCACAGGAGTAGGCACAAAACGTAGTCTGTCCAAAGGCCAGTTTTTCCAAAGAGACATGTACTAATGTATACAGTGTTTGGGCTGTACCCAGACCTCACTATAGAAGCAAATCTTTTGCTTTAGGCAAGGATATATTTTTTCATCTTTGCAGCACTTTAGGTTGCATGTTGAAAATACCTATTAGTGAACACATTCTGTGACCTCAGGGGCATCAATGACTGTATTTTGTTCTCATTTCTGTAGCAAGGCAGTCACAGCTGTAAATTTGGACTATAAACAGTGATACATGACACAGCAACAAAGCCCTAATTTTTTAACTATCAGCTGATAATACCTCTAAATTATAAATAACGGTAAATAACAGCTTTAAGAATACTCCTAATTACAAATCACATTTTTTTTTTCTGCTATGCATTATCTGGTGCATTAGATAAAGTCAGTTGAACTAGAGAGAATAAAATATTTGAATAATATAGTCCCCCAAAAAAGTATTTTGTCCAAACATGAGTTTGAGTTTTAACTAAGAGAAAAAAGATTAGTTTTACTTCCTTCAGATGAGAACAGTGGGCATTTCAACAGTAAGGTTAATTAGAACATTAGTGAAACATTTTCTTTGTTGATGTTATTTTACTAATTATGACATCATTGTTCTATTTCTGTGTCTATAGCTTTCTTAAAATGTTAGCATTCAGTTATATGTCAGATACTTTCAGATATAGTTCAATTACAATGGAGAAAAAAAAATTATTACCTGGCCCCAAAATGAAAATGTGATTTTAGTCCCTGGGCTCAGATCTCCTATGAGATCTGAAGTGCCTAACAGAGTTTCTAGAGCTACCTAAAGATAAGAGCTTAAAACAAAGAAGTATTAAAAGCCATAAGAAATCGGAAAGCCACATAGAGATAAACGACCATACTGCTAGCCAAAGTATGTCTTCAACTGTGAACAAAGGAGTTATCAAAGAAAAAATATCAGCACAGAGGCATGGGTAAATGATACTTTTGTCAGTGATCTGTGATCATTATTGGCTCAGAGCTCCTGATCATCCACAGCTCTCTATGTATTCAGCAGTCCTCAGCAAAATTTTCTTCCTTGAATTTATCCTCGCCCCCTTTGAATGTACTGGGGTTTTTAGGTATCTCTAACATTTTGAAAGCCACAGTCTCCTGGAAGATAATCTCCTGGAAGTAGACTCCTTTTTTCTCTTCAGAATATTAATCAAGATTTACTTCTGGTTGTAAATATCCCTAGATTAGTGCTGGCTGCATCTGCCTTTTATGTAAAGTCTTGTGACTATTACTCAAAAACATCAGAGAAAGTGGATACTGTGTTCAGCTGACTTAAAAGCTGTCCTAAACACAGGTGGTCTTTCAAAGAGAAACACAGTCACTCCATGTAATTGAATCAGCTGGCAAATGATGGGTTTAAGTAAGTAGTTTAACGAAGTATTTGTAGAGTGTCTGAATTTATATAAGCTTTTAAAACTCCTCTACAGAAAGAATAAAATGCCTTATAATATGCAGCAGTTAAACACTGAAATGAAACCAGCAGACATGAGATTTAATTTTTTTTATTCTTTATCCTTTCTCTCTTTTCCCTTGATTCATAGTCAGGAACTAAACCTTACATTTAAGAAAAAGAAAAAGAAAAAAAAAAAAGGGCATAAATTAACCTGCCTTGGCTATAATTTATTTGTAGTTATAAAATACTGAATGCATATGAGAACTGAGATTATCATGGTGTCTCACTTGAAACTAGTTCCTGGAGTCACTTTATGACTTTTTGGATTTAAGTGTCCTAATCTAGAAGTACTGTATATTTCTTAGGTCTTCAGGAGCAATGGAGCATTTGATAACTGAACTCAGAAGGATCCATGCCCATGTCAGATGCCATATGCTCTATAAGTGGGTGTTGTAGCTAAGTAAATTTCAGACATTGCAGAAAAGGCAGAATAGATAGTGAAATTGATTCAATTTTAGCACTATTTCATAATTTGTTTTCTGTAAGAAAAAATATCAATAGTACTTCACATTGTCTCAAAGATGGATCATTAAAGAATATAATTATTTATGAATTAAGACATCAGAGAATTAATCAAACTTTTATATAGAAGATAGGTATGTGCTCCCAGGGGACAAACTATATTGACTTCATTGATTTTTGATACTCTGCCTCCCATTTCTGTTCATTTCTTTTTTCCCCGGTAAGATTGACTAAGCTGTACCAGCAAAGGATTCAGTTGACAAGGGCTTCCCTAGCCCCAGTTGCCCTGAGGCTCCAGGTTGGAATGCTCCATAGAAGAATAACACAGCCAAAACACAGCTACTGAGAGGTCATTCTCATTCCACTCTACTTTCATTCTGTTTACTTACTTTCCATTCATTTCCAGAGTAGGACAGTGTGTGTGAGAAAGAAAATATGATGATACAGAAAAAGAGTCTGCTTTTATGATTTGAAGTTGCTACTGGCCGCTAATCACTTTTTCTAGAGTCCTGACCTAGAACAGATTTAGCCATATAAAAGCTTTCTGCTGATTAGATCTGACTTCCAGTCGGACTACTCTATGCTGCATCTCTCCAATTTTCTTGTGAAGTTATTTTTAAGAGATAGTGAGAGAAAAAAGAATACGTCACACCTACAAAAGATCTAGAAAGCTGATAGACACCAAAATTGAAATTTTAGGATATATAGGAAATTGAAGAAAAAAGTGATGCAGAAAATTCCATGGAGGAAATAGATATTCACAAAAAACACCCTGTAGAGACATTTCATCCTCTCCTTATAAATGGTCCTGAGAACTGTTTTTCCACCTAAATTTAAGATTTTGTAAAGCTAAGAAGAAATATTCTGATTTCTTTAAGTGAAGGCCTAAGTTCTATTAGAAGCCAGATTTCTTAGCTCTATGGGAAAGACCTCATAAAACACACATCCTCACAAGCTACCTCAGACAAACATCAACGAGAGTGACAAAACCAGTATCTAGAATCACATCTGTTAAAATCTCTGGCCAAAGGCAGTGCTGATCATCTTTAATGTGATAAATTACTGCCTAACTCTCTCCTAGGAAGTTAAAGAGAAATCAATCTTTATTTTGTCCTTCTCTTACATCTCACAATTTTAGAAACATGATAAATGATGTAGTCGTGCAACTCATGTTGCATCTTCTAGGGAAAAGTGACGCTTAGTGTAATACTTTAAGAAAAAATATAGAAAAAAAAAAAAGGAGAATACGTTAGCTATTTGACAAACTACTTTAATATACTATACATCTGCATAAAGCATTTTCTTTGTCATATTTTATATGTTGTATTTTTAATTTGAGATTAGAATACGTTGAATTATTTTTAATTTTAAAGACATTTCTCTTTTATTCAGGAACTGATTTAAGTCACTAGAAATATATTGCTGATGCAGTAATCTGAATGAACAACTTTCAAACAGTAAATTATTCTCACACCAGTTCCTTGAATTATTACACTCTTCTCTCCCCCCCTTCCTCCCACCCAGCCCCAGTAATGAACACTACATATGTTACATTACAGTAGTTCTCTACACTAACTGTATCATGGCATCTTTTTTAATAGGCTAATGATGAAAACTGACAAAGACATTTCCAGTATGATTGTGTGTTCATATAATTCCTACACAGAAATGTGAAACTTAATGAAAAAAATTACATGAACACTGTCTAATTAATATTACTGCACTACTGCTATAGAAATTAAATTAATAGTTTTGCTCAAAGTAATTTTGTTTCATACACCTAGATATAAGATATTTCCTTCCCTTCTCCTCCAAAAGTAAAGGCAAGAAAGATAAAAATCAATAATTTCAAAGTTCATAGACAATATCTAAATTTTTCTAAGTATTCTAAGACAATGATAGAGGGCGTTCTCTTGTTGTTGTTTTTTTCAAGCAATGGTAGTTGTTTACCTATTTCATGATCTCCAAAGCAGGCCAGTAACCAGCTGGAAATAGATTTAGATCTAAGAACGTGGTATTCTGTTGCTGTACTTTATGAAATGACACCATTTTGTCTAGATGTCATTATACTGTAAGATTCAAGATCTATACTTTTCCTTATTTAGAAAATAATTAACTTGCATTTTTACTTACTGGAATGCTTGTCTTCTCAAATATTCAAATTCTCAAAATACTAAAAGCCATGTCTTAATACTTCAAATGGTTGCAAGCCTCCTCCTGAAAAGATTATATTGAATGTTTGACCAGACAACCACTCTTTAGCTGTACATATACAGTAAACATGACTGAATTTGGATCTTTCATAAAAAGTTTTGTTGTCATTGACTGTTTTGTGGTGGTGGGTTTTTGGGTTGGGGTGGTTTTGGGAGGAATGTGGGGTGGACGTTGGGGGGTTTTGTTGGTTGTTTTTTTTAATCTAGAGTTTAATTCCTCTATAAGATATATTTCTGTATCACTTTAATTCTAGAATTATTGCTGATCAGCTATGTTTAGGGACGATTAAAGCTTCCTTTTGAATTTCTGTCCACATAAACACAAGGAAGATTATGCTGCCAACACATCAGTTTAATGCACAAAACTATGATAGAAAATGGACAGACTATAGGAAATATGCATTAACCTCATGTTATTCAAGAAGAAACCTGGAGCTGGGAACACCCACATCACGATCAGCATTCCTCCAGCTGATTAGTCTTCCTTTCATTTTAGCAGGCCTCCAATTCATCACTAAAAACATCACTGGTGCCCAGAGTTAAGATGAGGTGAATGAGCCACATGCTTCCTATAAGGCAGAAAATTTTAGGAAAATGTTGAGTTCTTCCCCCCCGGCATTTAACAGTGTATAGACAATCATGAATTAAGAGTGGAATAACAGAAAATCCTGCCCTGATTCCTGACATTGCTCATGGGTGCACTGAAGTCTCCGCTTTAAAGTTGCAGGCTGTTTTTCCAGAATAAATGCATGAGATCACAGAAGAACCTTCAGCTTCCAATCAGATATTAGCGTAAAATCAATTATAGCAGGGAGAGTGATAGAGGCCCCAGATGCACTTTTAATGAGAACTCCAGTACACTTAGGATTGTGCGAGCTTAGTACACTGGGCATACTTGGTTCTCAGCTGCCTGTCAGTCTAGTAGTGCCAAGACAGAAAACACCATAGCAAGATGGACATTTCCTTCTTAGACCTAATAAAGGAAGAAATGGGTATTTTTGTTGGAATCCCTCAAGAATTAACTACCATCTTTTGGATGGAAAAGTTCCAGCCTAAATTTTGGAAAAGGACAGAAAACTCTTCCCATGTATTTTAAAATAAAAGTGTTATTCTCACTTTGTGGCTTCAGTGAATTCTTGACCAGTAGAGCAAAATAAACATCCTCAGTTTAGAACTGCCAAATAGAAATGAATACTTATGGCAGCAGGACTGTCTTCATCAGCACAGACTCCTATCTGAACTTCAACACTAACAAAATTTGAAATAGTAAACCACTGGCCTCACCTAAACAAATACATAGATGCTCGTAATTTTTCTTTCCACTCCCTCAGGCTCCCTGAAATGCTCCTACATTGTTTATATGACAAATAGTGGTAATTGTTCTCACTTGCCAGGGTACAAGCTCTACGTATTAGCCACTCCATTTCGGATGAATCAGCAGATAAATGTTGTTTTCTCTATCCAAGAGCTTCATGATTGTGACCATTTCCCACTTATGTGAGGAAAAGTAATTTACTTCAACAAATGTTTGTGTTGTAGAAATTTGAGCTATTCATCAGCCAGTGCTTTGCAGGAACAGAGCTTTGGGGGGTTATTTTTCATTATTATTTCTCCATAGACAATTAAGCTGGAGTCTGACTAAGAAACAGACAAAAGAACATTTTTTATTTTTATTACACAATATTGTATGTGTGCTTAATAGGAAAAACCCTATAGGCTTTGAGGAACTTCTGTCTCTATAAAATAGTTTCAAATTGTAACAGATAGGGCAGAGCAATTTTACATGTATGTACAAATTCAATTAAATTGCTGTAATTATTGAAGATAATTTAATCTCTGTGCAAACCCATCTGGCATACCCACAAGGGACAGGAAACAAGTGTCATATGCACTTGAGTATCCTTCCTTTACAAATTCTTTGAAGCACCTTCACAAGGTATCTTTCTAACTTACTCCTTACATGTAATACATGCGTGCTGTCAGCCAGCTCTGAAGAATATTTTGGAAAATGCAGAAACCAAAGTGTTGATGGAAGTGGACTAGTTTCAACTGTTTCCATTAATAGCTGGTCATTTTCCTGCTAGCTGTGCATATGGGCTCACAGAGACTATGATTAATGAAAAGACCAATCCTTGCACTCCCAAAACTTCTAGGTTTTCTATGCTAGAGTAAAAAAACATAGAAAATCCCAAATTTCATGTATGTGCTCTGGTATTTTTAAATAACAGTCTGGTATGTTATTTTTAAAAACTGTATCTGGTCTGGAATGTTTAAAAACTATTGTATCTATATAAAAGAGTGCAGAAACCATGAGTTTTATGGTACATTCAGTGGTATTTCTGAACTAAGAAAGAATTAAAGATAGATCTAATTGTACTTGAAAAGATGAAAAAGAAGGGGGACTCCAGCTACTATAGATGGAGAGTCTTCAACATAGAACACAAGTGTAGCCAAAACAAAAAGGTCAGCTTTTCACAAAGCCAACAACTAAGACAGAATTCTGTCAAGGAGAGGCAAGAAAGATAGCCATGGAGAGCTAGGCCATCCTGTCACAGGATCTGAGTGGAGGCTCTAGGACAGAGTGAATCACAGTAGTGAATGTCCAAAATGAAGTGAAACACTTTCCAGCAACAAATGTTACAGACATTTAAAACCATATTTAGATAGATTTTGACCTGAAATTTAGATTGTATGTGACTCAAGGAAGGCATTTATGAGCATGTAAATGTGACTAAATTTAGACATCAAGAACTTTCAGACCAAATAATAGCAAGAAGCTACCTCACTAGATAGGCACTAAACTTCAGTGTTTAATTTAGATGCAGCTTAGACTGCAACTTGTTCTATCGTGTCTAACTTTGAAAGGTAGAGAATGAATAGCTATGGAATTGCAAATCTAAATTCAGTTTCTAGAACAATATAAAAACAAATAATAAATATGTTATAGACAAATACCTAGAGTATAATGATGTAATAAGAAATGGTCAAAATTAATTTTAAAGAGCATATCATGTCAAACCAATCTGATATCCTTCTTTGACAAGGTAATAGGCCTTAAGGCCTCTAAATATCCAGATTCCTGTAGAGATTTAGATGCTGCCCGATGTGATGTGCTCAGAACCTATGATGAAAATAAGGATTTATTGCAAGAAGTCTGCAAAAATAGGAAATTACTGGAAAGATAGTGTTCAAATTATAGTTAAGTAGTGTTCAAGACATAGCTATTAGGTTCTTTCATTAAACTTAAGGGCTGTGTTTACCTAGGAGAGCTGCCAAAATTTGGCAGTCATCCTGTGCTTTCTTTCCTTTTTCCAGTCTTCTGGACTTCCATACATTTTCTGTAAATTCTTAGAAATAACTAATGACAGCTCTAAGACTTGCTTCAACCACTCCCCTACCTAGCCTAAAATGAACTCATCTGGATCAGTATTTGAAAACACACCAGTTATTGAAGTCCCTAAGTGTTTTTTTTCCTGCTCTACCCTTAATTAACATAAATTTAAGGATGTAATAAAAGATTGACCAGCTTCAATCAGAAATCTTTTATTTTAATAATTTCAATCAGCTTCAATCATTTATTTTCCTATTTTCAAGCCAGTTTTGCATCTCTGTACTGGCATATCTCTAAAAAAAACAAAAACAAAACCAAAAAACCCAAACAAACAAAAAAACACCCCCCAAAAAACCCAAAACAAAAACAAAAACTAAAACCAAACAAAAAAAAACAACATAAATCAATTTGGGAAACAAAACAAAAAACCTATTTCTTTAACCCAATTTTTCATAGCGCTGTCTGTTCTGTCTGGCTTTGGTTCATTTATAGATCTGGAAAACCACAGAAAGATAATTATACTGCAGTTCTTGGAAAAAATAGGAAATAATTATTTGGGACCTACTTAGCAGATTGATTCCTTTTTTATAAAGTGGGTGATATCTCACACTAAAATGTAAAAGACTATAAGAGAAAAGATTTTTTTTTAAAAAGAACAAAGAATGTATGCATAATCTAGAACAGTTAGAACAGTTATGGTGAAATTATTTAAACCTGCATTTTAGAAACTGTGTGAAGGAAAAAAAAAGGAAAACCCTGTTTCATTTAAATTGGTAAGTACAAAACTAAAATGAAAGTTCCAGTGCACCACTGGGAATTCTTTCATATAGCTACAGCATGCATTGTAAGGGATCTATAATAAAATAAGTGGTATAATCACTGCAGGAGAGGAAATTCATAGAAATGTGCAAAGGGGGAAAAAATCACTTATTTTAAAATAGTGCTAATTATTTTCATGCTGTTTTCTTCTTTATTACTTTCAATATATGTTGTAGCTCCCTATCCCAATTAAAATTAATGTTACATAACTTCATCTAGTGTTCCCATTTTGCATTCTACTTGCACACATTTTACATTACACATGTGCAAATCTTTATTGATTACATGAAAACACTGACAAATACTGAGAACAGGCTTTAGGTCCAAGACTGATTTATGGTACGTGTAACAGAAGTTTTGGCAAGAAACAGCCACTCACATCATTTTTTAATTTGAACCAAAAAAATCTCACCATACTCTTAGCTTTTTATCTGATGCCAGTCACTGGGATAACTATGCTGATCTCTGTAACCAACTTAATCTTTGAGTATAAATCTAATGGAACTAAATAAATGGGAGTTTTGAGTGAATTGCTCTGTGTTTTAATCATCATTTACTATTTAAAGGGTTAATGAAAAGTCAATTCCTCAAGATGAAACTTAGTTTCATGTACGACTTCATTATACTTTCATTTTTTCTCACATACCAGAAATAAGACTGCTCTGCAAGTAGTCTGTTAATCACCTAAAACTAATCCTGTTAACCTACTTACAGTGTTTGAAGCTTGTTAAGTTATGTTAATGTCATAGCAATAAAAAAAATCCCTAGGAACCTTTTTGCACTCTCACAAATGTTTTATTCCTCAGAGAGCTATTCATTGCTCTCAGAAAATACACTGTATTTGCAAAACAGAAGACTGCTTTCATTTGTGTTTCCAGTACAGCTAAGCTTTCCCTATACCCTTTTCATTTTTTTTTTCAACTTTCAATAGGTTACCTTCCAAGAATCTGCTAACAAGTACTAACCAAAATCAAGATCACTCCTGAAACCAAAGCACATAGACAGTCCCAGAAATCAATTTGTATTGTACCTTCAACTCATCTTTAGCAACTCAGACTAATGGAAATAAATATAATCAGTTTATATATGCAGAACTCTGTCAGTAGCATACATTATGCTTTCAGTGCATCTGTCAGGGATGTGAACAGTTTTTAATGTTGCTTTAAGTTTACAAAGTTGTTTAATAATTTCTATTCATGAGTATTCAAATTGGACAGGCCATGTGAGGCACAGAACTTGAGTGATAGTTATTTGTGAAATTTAAATTTGTTTTTCAGCATTTTTTAATTCCCTCTCCCTGCACATTATTTATGGAATTCTGATTTTTCTTAGATTTTGTCCTTATTTTTCCAAAAACTGTGACTAGTCATAATTTATTTGGAAGCAAGATGGAGACCCTTTCTCTGTAGCTCATACTAGCATACACTAGAGAAGGTAAGACTGTATTCTAGAAATAACTTTATGATTTCAATAGCAAGGAAGTCTTGGAGTGTTCAGAACAGACTCCATCAAACTCTGTGGAGCTTTTTCTTTCATAAATATTTTAGTATATTTTGTTTTACTCTGAAACATAGGAAATTAAAATCATTAATCATTTTCTAGAGCATTGCATTATGAATGGCATCACTATAAATTTTAAAATCCTCTGCTTCAGTGCTTTTTCAAAAACTTAGAGCATATAAATAGTTATTATATAATAACTAGGCAGGGCACTAATGTTTGCTGGTTTTGGTATTATTATTGTTATTGCTATTATTGTCTACTTTCTTCTGTCCATAAAAGTCAGAATGGCATAAAAGTTATATTAAAGACAAATTATGTATTTTCTTAGTATAGTAAATAGAAAAAAGCCAAATCTATTGTTATTCTAATACTTGACAACAATCTCCATCTGATATATCCGTTTTGTTTTGTTTTGTTCTGTTTTCAGAAGGTTACATACTGCGCAAATACACTAAAATGGATTAAATGGACTTCTGAAGTGTGTTCACCAAGCCCCCTGAGCTTCGCCACTCATCTTTCCCATAGCAGAACTCTCTTCAAGGCACTGGTTTAGTCATCTAATAATCCTATTGCATTGACCAAGAGCTATCATATGCCCATGATGGATTGCCATCATAACTAAATGAAAAAGAAACTTTGGTACTTAGAATAGTAGAATCACAGAACGGTTTGGATTGGAAAGGAACTTTAAAGATCACCTAGCCCATCCCTGTCATCCCTGCCATCAGCAGGGTCATCTTCAACTAGACAAGGTTGCTCAGAGGACTATCCAAGCTGGCCTTGATTGTATTCTGGGATGGGGAATCTACCACCTGTCTGGGCAATCTGTTTGACTGTTTCACCACCCTCATAGGAAAAAAATGTCTTCCTTCTATCTAGTCTGAATCTACCTTCTTTCAGTTTAAATCCATTACATCTTGTCCTACTAAAAAGTTTGTCCCCATCTTTCTTAGAAGCCCCCTTTTAGTACTGAAGGCTACAATAAGGTCTCCTGGGAGCTTTTTCTTCTCCTGGCTGAACAACCCCAACTCTCTCAGTCTTTCGTCATAGGAGAGATGCTAGCCGTCTGACCATTTTTGTGGCCCTCCTCTGGACCTCCAAGATGTGCACATCTCTCTTGTACTGGGAACCTCAGACCTGAATGCAGCACTTGAAGTGAGGTCTCACCAGACCAGAGAAGAGGAGAATAATCACTTCCCTTGACCTGCTGGTGATACTTCTTTTTATGCAGCCCAGGATATGATTGCCTTTCTGGGCTGCGAGCACATATTGCTGTCTCATGTCTATTTTTTCATCCACCAGCATCCCAAGTGCTTCTCAAGTACCTCATTTTATATACCTGAAGTAACTACAAATATGGACAATGAAATACACAGTCAATTAACAAAAAGTGTTCCAATGCAAGAGGGATTAAAGAGATGTGGAATTTGTGCTTATTTGAAAATAGCAAAGTATGAGGAAGATGCATGGGAGACATGTTTGAACACTTTAGAAAGGAAAAAATGTTATTCATGAAAATCAGGACATTTCACTACATGGTACACCTTTGGGTTTGACAGTCTAAACACACACTGGTAACTTTGGAAATCAGTTTTTCACTAGAATGTAAAGAAATGGGCTACAGATTTCCTTATCTTTTCTGTTTGTTTTGAAAAAGACTGTAGCACTCAGTGCTAGCCAAGAGCGGTCTTGCTATTCAGTGTTTTCAGAGAGTGGTGATGTGGCACTGGAGAAAGACATCTGGCACAGCTTGTGGAAAGCCTTTTTTGGGAACTCAAAAAAAGAAAAAAATTTAAAAAGTTTTGTGTAATCCATGGGAAAGCTATTCTAACTGTGTGTACTAACTTTTTGTTTCTTAGCCAGATTTCCAATTTGTGTTCTTGTGCTTCTGACAAGATCTTGTAAAACTCAAGCATGCTACGGAAAATTTTACACGACTCTCACTACAAGTAATTCCTTCCAAGTCTCAATAAAGCCACAGAACTTGTTTTGAACCTTAATACAAAGAATCCTAGTTAATTATTTTTAATTAACAAACTTTAGTAACCTCTTGTAAGAAAAGTTCCATCCACGAATATTCACAGGTTTGGTTCTAATTGGAACTACATGCTTCCACATCATTTTATCTTTTGAAAAGCAGATGCCTACAATTATGTGCATGGAAAAGTTAGATATTGAGTTGTTAGCTTTCAAGGAGCAGTAGATGCAGGATAGAAGCACATTGCTGTTGGGGTTACAATATGACCTACAATGAAAAAATCTAGTTGTTTTACCCTTGTTCAACATTCCTTGCTGAAATGTCTGTGATGAGCCAAGGAATAATAAAAATGTGGCATTATGTAGTACTACTGCACCATTTTTTAACAAAGCAACTATATGTTAACTAATTTTGTTTTATTTAAAGGTTTCCAAGACTTCTTCAGAACTTAAGCTCTCACTAGTACTTTGATAAAAATTACCACTGTGGAAAAAGCCGTGTATAATAAAAAAGTCATCCTATATATAATAATTTAAAATTTTTCTGGGCTCCTTTCCATAATAATTTAAATAATTATATTACTTGTTTGGTTTCTTATCTTTATTTTTTCTTCTTTATTCTTTTCCCCTTTTTTATTTTCTTTTTCTCTTGTATGATAACTTGTCGTATGGTACACATGGAATAAAAATTAAATTTCCAATAGAATTGATGCTTTTCAAAGAGATAGCTCCACCTAGTGTCACAATCAGACACCATTTTAAATTTGTATCTTCTTGCACAAAGTAGAACTAAGCATTTCTCACAGCTAAAATAATTAAGATTTAAAGTATTTTCTCCTGGAAAGAAAAAAGATGTGAACAAACAGATGAATTTGATATCTGAAATATATAAAACCAATTGTATAAATCGTATTTTTGCACATGCATTCTTCTTGAAGGAGATGGATTTCTATTATAGTATACTTTGTCTGCAATTAATTATAGGATTCTCTGACTCCAGATGCTCTTACTATGAACTGTTGCATGGAATTATCTGCTGAAGCAAAACATTCATCACCACTCCTCTAAGCCATCATATCTTATTTAGTTAAGGAATGCTTTGGGTCTCTGAATATGTGTGGTGCAAAGAAATTTCTCTAATGTATCCAACAAGGACCCTGCTCAGTACTATCACAGTCTGCAAAAGAAAACAGACTTAGGAAACCTGGGTGGTGGAATTCTAATATAATTAAGCAAAGGTAATCCAAAGATTACTGTTTTCAAGCAGTCATTGTTTCCAAAGTACTTACTTATTAATTTAGTAGTGGTAGAATAATTTGCTTCCCTTACCTACTGTCAAATTAAACAAAATTGAATAATTTTTTTGCCTCACCTTAAATGTTGCTAGATCATTTGACCATGTGTCAAAAACTTTTACCAGTATAACTAAGCATATTTACCTGGGTATAAAAGCAGTTATATGAAAAGCAAACCACTCAAAAAAAGGAACAAAGAGAAAAGCTACAACACATATACATTCTGAACTATTAGATTTAAATATCTGCCATGAAGGATGTAAGGAAGCTGCAACGAAACCCATACTATTCAACATTCTCATTTATTGTGTGGGTAGGGAAGAGATAAACAGCACTTTTATTAGGTTTGCTAACAATGTTAATTGTGGAGCAGGACTAGGAACAGGAAACAAATGCAAAGGGAGCAATGAAATAATAGCAATATAAAAGCATAAAAATGGGACTATGAGTAATCAAATGAGAATGAAAATGACAAGTAAATAATTTAAATGTGGGAATATAATCTTAAAATAATTAGCAAACAAAATTACTGGCAGGCTTAGTGATGACACTAACAGCAGATTAGTTACAGACAGGTTTGCAAACAAGAACAGAGAAGTCCTGTGTTAGGTCTCAGCCCTACACAACTACCTAGCTGTGTAGCAGAAATGGACTTATTTCCTTCCACAAAGCTATATTGAGCTTGGATGACACACTCAGTTTAGAGTATTTAAGCTTTGACCCTCCCCAGTAAGGGTATTTTCGATGATATCCAAATGTCATTAAATAAAACATGTGAAAAACTAACATGTGAAAGCTAACATAGTTGTCTCCAACTGATTTCTTAGATTTCAATCAACAAGGTTGAAACTTATTTCCACAACTTTGGAAGAGTGTCATAAACCAGAAATTTTAATTTTCTTTGAACTCAGAGTTTATTTGTAAATCATTTGTTCTGTTAACTGCTTATGTTTGTTAAAATGTTTGTAGGTAAGGCATTTTATAGCCCAAATTACACGTTCTCATGAAACTTTGCCTATATATTTTCATGTAAAATTTACCAGTGGTATTTTATGCTAGAAAGGAAAAGCATCCAGAAAATCTTTCAAGAATAGAAAAACATGATAGAACTTCTAGCTTCAGTATTTATTTTCTTAATTGTATAAAGCTGTTGGTAGCTGAATAAAGTATACAGTCTGGTAGATTATTGCAAGTACCTGCATATATGTGTCCATTGGAATCAGGAAAAATCAGATTTTAATTTATTTTCAAAATCTTCTCCATCAAGCAAAAGGTTTATGCACTGAAAGACTATATGTCTATTACCAGGTTACAACAGCATCTTCATTATATTCCCTTTGTTCTCAGATTTTCCATTCTCTTTTTAATGTATAAATGATAAAGTTACATCCATGTCAAATAACATGGCATATGTTTTTCTAACTTTTAAAGACTTTCACATAGTAGAGTTGAAAAAAATAAGTGCTGAATAAATAATAGAGTAGAAGCAACAAGGAACTGGTATTTGTTGAATGATTACTGCTTAAATGTAAAAAAAAAACCCAACTACACTTATTCATCATATATATGAGTAGCTTTCATGTGCATGTATTATATATATCTAAATTTACATGTACACACCACCTTATCGCTCTCTATAACTACCTGAAAAGAGGTTGTAACAAGGTGAGTGTTGACCTCTTTTCCTAAGTAACAAGCAAGAGGACAAGAGGAAACAGCCTCAAGTTGCATCAGGAGAGGTTTAGATTGGATATTAGGAAAAAAATTCACCAAAAGGATTGTCAGGCACTGGAACAGGCTGCCCAGAAAAGTGGTTGAGTCACCATCCCTGGAGGTATCCAAAAGATGTGTAGATGTGGCACTTAGGGTCATGGTTTAGTGAGGGTCTTGGCAGTACTAGGTTAACGGTTGGACTCAATGATCTTAAGGATCTTTTCCAACCTAAATGTTGCTATGATTCTATGTCTTAGGTTTTTGTTAGATAAACAACCATATTTCTATACTTGGATAGTTTACTGGCGTGTAGACAAGAGTTACATGAACAAAAAAAGATTTTGTTCACTTAGAGGAAGAAAACAATTATTTAAAAACATGCAGTTGAAGAGGTCTAAAGGAAGGACCAGAGTGAAGGTTGGGAAAGTGTACAGAAAATATATACAAGCCAATTTGCAACATTAAATCATATATATTGACCGATATTTTTGTAACAGTACAATTTCAGCCAAAGTCAATATTTAGCTTTCCTCCAGAGAATCACGATTTTAATCTTGTTGAGTTGAAGATGCTAAGAAATAATAGAATCTTCCTATTCTAGTATATTCAGTGTTTGCCACATACATGATACATGTTCATACATACATATAAATATTTCTGGATTTAATTTCTCTACTATTAGGTCCCAGACAATGAAATTGTGATGTTTTTCTCATCTAGGCTAATATACTTCTCGTCTTTTCTTCTAATGACCACATTATCCAATGCAATCAGATTACCCCTCTACTTTCTCTTTGATAAAATACATACATTTGCGTATATTCACTGATCTAGTCAGTCATTTATCTCCCTAACATTTGTTTTTCTATTTTGATTTTGTCATAGTTTTGGTTTTACTTTACCATCAACTCACTTTAATGGCTCTTAGGGCTCCTTTTTCATTTTTCGATGTTCTGTTAAAAATGTAAGAGGCTTTTTGCTCATAGTTATGGTAGTAAAAATTAATTGAAAATAGGCAAAATATTGAAATAGCAGAAGAATCAATCTGTGTTATGTGAATGCAACTGTGTGCTAATGTATTTAGGAAAGGAATCCTTCCTTTTCCTCAAAGTCCTTAGGGATGGCTTTGAAAACATCTGTTGTTTCTTTCTCTTCTGGGAAAATTTCAATACTTATAATACAGTTGTGTAGCCTCTAAACCAAAATCTAATGCTTCTTGTTTGGGTCATGAGCTGGTCAAAAAGTTTTTTGCAGAATGTTCAGAAGAACAGCTCTTCACCTGTCTACCTGAAAAACACTTATGTATGTTACTTCCACAAGAAAATGAGTCTTAATGGACTATAAAAGGATTTTGTAAACAAATCTGACTTAGATCATTACAGTTTTATGTTTTTAAAATTACTTTCCTGTAACAAGAAGAAAAAGTTGGACTAAATAATTTCATAGATCATGAAATGTCATTTTATATATAGCATTTGTTATGGTAAATATTCTCACTTCAAAAAAAACAATCAATTCATATTTGCAAGATTTCTGTGTAGACATCCTGCTCTGATAAAGCAAACTTCTTCTAAAGTACACTATGATGATAAATGCTTGAGAACTACTTCTAAATATAAGTTCATAAATTAAGTCTTTTAAACCAGATAGGATATTAAAAATATCTAATTCATATGCTTGTGCTTTTTAAGGAATTACAAAATATATTTCTTTTCTTTCTTTGACTTCCTTCTAGTTTACTTTCTGAAAAATACTTCATTTATAATAATATTTTAGAAAAAAAATGCCCAAATACTTGTAATTTATGAAAAAGTAAATATTACTCATAATGGCAAAGTCTCTCTACAATACTATATGCTAGAAAGTGAAGATATAAATGGCAAAAAAAACCCAAACCAAAACCCTAGGTAATTTCAGACCTGAGAGATTCAGTTGTGTTATATTGGGAATCAAAGCAGAAGATAAGATTTATTCTCAGAATTTATCCATTAAAGCTACAACTTTGTATAATATTTAACCAAGAACATAACCTCAGATATATTCAATTGGAGAGAAATATCCATAACATAGTGCATTCTAAGTAAATGAGGATGCAAAATCAAGTTGTCAGTGCAGAGTACAAATAGAATATGATGGATAGGTGATAAATACACACAGTATAAAACTGAAAGAAGAAATGTGAAAATTGGATTACAAATCTTATCAAATAAGTGATTTATAGTAGACGAAGTATTCAGATCTCAAATAAAAAATGTTCTGTGACAGGGCTACAGCATCTCAAACTATAAATGATACAGTAAACACTGAAATTGAAAGTTTTCAGAGAAATATGCCAAAGAGGAAACATGCCTATCTGGAGTCTAAGTCAGGCCAAGACCATTATTCATTGATATGGAATGGCCACATAGCCAGTGCCCAAAACTTCAAAGGCACAGGAATATCAAAGATGTTTTGAGATCTCCATTCTTTTGAGCCTCAGAGAGTCCGTGCTTTGAGGTTGGAGATCCTGGGGAAGCTGTGCTGGTTTAACTTTTTCCTCTTTAATTTTCATAAACAAGTCTGTCAGTGTGGAAAAAAGATGCTCCTGTAAAGTATGTACTATGTGTAAAGTATGTACTATGTATAGAGTAACCACAATCATATTTTAATTCCTCATCTTATGCAAGTAAAGATATATGTAGGGAAAATGTCCTCTTGCTTCATTCATTCACAGCTGAACACTTTCAGAAAACATCGTTTGGAAAATGTATAACTATTTCTGTGTTTGTATAATGTTTACCAATATGGATTTTTGATCTTAATTTCATCATTTGAAAAACAGGTCTAGAGATGTGTAAATTGATTAAACTCATTTTTCAACCAACTGATTTCTTCTTTTCAGCAGTAGACCCAAATTTTTCTGCTTAACCTAAACATTTCATCTAATATCCCAGAGGATATAAGAGGAAAAGTGGGAAGGGAGGAAGAAAGAGGAAGAAAGATAGAAGACAAAACTGTTGAACATACATTCATTCTACTGCTTGATGAAATTTTGAACTGTATCTTTTAGCGTATGACATTAACCTTTTTCCTATATAGTGGCTATAAAAATAGAACAATCCTGAATTGAGACAAGAGTGGTTGCACTTTATTCAACATAAATAATTATGGAAATTAATTAAAGGAAATTGTCCATTTACAAAATTTAATAAAGCACATGGATACCAGTTCTTAATTTGTATTTAAACTAAATAAGATATAGTTTGTAGTAGAGGCCAAAATACTTTTTATTGTGATGGCTAGGGAGTTTTCTCAAGGAAAAAGGAGGCAGATTTACTCCATAAGCTGGAGTCAACTGAATTTTGTTTCAAGGACGCTGGCTGAATATGTTAACTATTAATATTTTGTAGAAAAAGAGAAAACTGCTCTGTTCTTGTACTACTTTTTTCTTCCAAAACTGTTGAGTGAAGCTTACTCAAATTGAAAGATTTTGTAAGAGAAGGATCTTTGAATGACAGGAATAATATCTTTAATAAAGAGAATGTCCCCATAAAATTTTTACCTCCAGCTATTTCTTATCTCTTCCTTGCTCAATTACGGGGTCTGTAGTTTCAGAGTTTCTACAGTCAACAAAGAGAGCATTTTTCTTAACACTTCATCACAAGCTCCTAAATCATGAAAGTCTAGAGGGTATTATAAAGCTTCAGAGGATTTAAACAGCTAAATTGATTTCTGACTATGATAACTGGTGGAAAATTGGAATTTGATTTGCTCTGTGGGGATAATGTTTTGAAGCTTTGCAGAGTTGAGCAAACTACATGATTTCTGGGCCTGATCTGAATATCGCCACCCTATGCCATGGGTGCTGCTGTAGTGTCCCTAACCAGGAAGGGAGTGATCCACAGCACAGCTAACCTAAGCAGGAGCAGGATGTGCTGTGCCATGCTGCACATAGAGCATGGCCTTCAGGCCCGTGTTGTACTGCGCAGGCCCCTTGGACACAAGTTGAACTCAGCCAGCACTCTCCAGAGGAGACTGTAGCCAGCTCCCACTCAGTTCTGCAAATTACACCTCTCTATACCACCACCTATGCCATTCTAATAATTTTAATTGTTTACTTAGGACTAAAATCAATAAATAATACAAATAACACTGAAAAGATTGAAATTATGTAACAGAATAATAATATATAAATAATACACTATTAAAATCAATATACTAATAATATATTGTAACACATAGCAATATTTTTACTGTTATTTTATTGAATAAATATATAATATAGTCAAATATATAAAAATTTTTAAAAAGAGCAAAGGATAGAAAAATGTGGTAGACAAGTCAGGGCTATGATATTTCTCTTACCCCATACACATCACAAAAATATGATCTTTTTATGAAGACTTTTTAGGGTTGAGAGAAATTTGACTCAAAAAAAGTATTTCTACTCCTACGTGGGCCACAAAGAATAGTTATTTTCCCTCCTGTTAGAAAACTGTTAATCACCTAGTATTTTACTTGGCTTCATACTAAGCTGGTAATATACAAATGGAAAAACTTTTTTTGACTTCCACAAATTTTGGAACCTCAAATAAGTGTATATTTTTCTCAAGTGCATACAAAAATGGATAAAATGTCCAATGTGTAAATTACTTAAGAAAAGGAAACTGCTTAAGTAAGGGAACTGTTAGTAGTAAACAGGAAGGATAAGAACATACACACTCCTGGTCACAGTTTAATGTTTCTTTTCAAGTGGGAGTGCCAAGATTAAAGATTTATAATTAAATTCCTATTTGACAAAGACATAAATTAGTTTACTTAGTGATTTTATGACTTAATTGATGACTAAGACAACGGCTTATTTAAAGCTTGAGCCGTTTTTATAGTAAGGTATAGTTTAGATTACTAACTTTTCATCCCACTGGGACCACCCTGTTGTGAAAGGGCAATTCACTGTAAGACTTCTTTGTGTTCAAACCTGCTCTCCCATCATATGTCTGTTTTATAACCCAGTCCTGTGGTCACCACACAACGTTTTTTAAAGTAGCTCTTTTTTTCTTCTCTTCCCCACCCTCCTCACACCCCCCATCCCTTCTTCAATTTTGATCTCCCTGAAGTTGTGGTAAAGCTGTCACCACCGAACACTCTTTGCAGCAATATTTACCAACATATATTGGTGTCAGAATAAAGCAATAATTTCCTGCTTCTGCAATTACTCCTTGAAAGGTGCCACTTCAATACAATGTACAGAAACACAAGTAAGAACTTAACAAGAAGCCAATTTAAGACACATTGTTCTTTTTCAGGCAGTCATGTATTACGGTCGTTCTCTGTTTTTCTTCTTACATGGGTAAGATATGTATAATATTATGTCTATATGAACAAAGCAAACTTTTAGAAAAAACAATATTTCATACAAAGCTTTAGCTACATATTTAGCTTTTAATATTTGTGAAACAAGTTTCACTCTCCATCTTCCATTAAAACTACTTCAAGCCTATGGCCCATCTAGCTCAGCATCATCTGCATCAGTGACACTTCAGGAAGAGTATTACGTTCTCCCTCCTCAAACTACCATAGTTATTACTGAAGTTCTCCAATCTAATGCCCAGCTTTAGGAACACCAGCTTTGGGAAATGCCCTGGGTAATCCTATGAATTACGGATGCATTTATCCACTATTCTGAGGCTGATGTCTCTGCTTTTCATCAAGCAGAATTCAGGAGGTAACTTGAATGGAAAGAAAAAGATTTCTTTTCCTTCAGCTAATGCCATCATGACTAATTCACCACTCTGGCTCACTTCAGGGCAGCATGAATAGTAGGAAAAAATGGGAAGATACTTATCTAGAGATTGTATGCATTTTGGATTTTATAAGATTTGTTTTGGAATATGCCATGACCTGAAGATCCCTTGCAGGTATATTGAAAGTTGATTTAGGTATTTCCAGAAATATACATCAACTGCAAAAAAATTCATGCCTCCCATATTTCAGCTCGAAAGAGTTCTCAGATTCCCTTCCTGCTGGCAATTACAAAACTTTCCATTTGTTTTCAAAGAATCATTTTTCATGGGGCCATTTTTTTTATTCTTTTTCCTATATACAAATTATCTGCAATAGAATCTTAATTTTACTAATTAAATTCTTATTCACACCTTTGTAAACTCCTTATGAACATTACTTGGGATTATTTGTATTTTCTTTGTGTATCTTCCCTACTCAACTAGCTTAAGAAAGGAATGAGGGAAACAAAGATATAAGAGTACTCAAAAGCTGGAAAATGATTCAGGGGTCATAAAATGTTTTTTTATTATGTAGTTTAGTCTCTCTGTGATTTTCTCTGTAAAATTAAAAAATATCCCTAACTACTCACTCTAACCTAGACAAATTACCAAGTTAAATACATATATGGAAGGTATGCAACAGAAAGTTCATAACAATTTTTTGTTTTGCCAAGACAAATCCTCTTACATTTTGACCTTAAAGCTGTGCGGGAATGGACATGTCATTGATGGTGACATTTTCATGTTTTCAATCCAGAATTTCATAGTTTGATTCATAAGGACTCCAGTGACATTTTAAGAAGCTGAACCAAACTATGAATTAAAGAACAAATGCTTGGGGTTTTTTATTTCTTTTCTTCATTTCTTTAAATTTAAATCCTTTTTCTTTAACTGAGTCCCTCAGCTAAACCTTGCAGACTTTCAAAGATTATTGGAGTGCTTTGGAATATAGAGCAAAAATATTCTTAGAAAATCCACCCATATGAAAAAAGATCTCTGTTCTGTGCTTCTTGAAATGTTTTTTGGTTACTGAGAGTTGGTGGCATGAAAAAGATACCAGGATTTTTTGGTGTGGAAGCAACAGCATACAATGTCTTCAACAGCAAGCCTTTTGTTTTTCACTAAGCCTATTCCCATTCTCATATGACAGGTAAAGAAATGACTGCCTTACACATTTTTAATTTTCATATAAAAACTCCTGTTCTGAAGATAAATGCTACATTGTCTATCTGCAATATAAAAAATGCACACCACACTAGAACTAATAACTACACCAGACTCCAGAAATGTAAGCTGATTGCTGATAAACAGAAGACTAAATGAAATACACTTACCTGAATTGTTACAGCATTACAGAAATGTGAAATAAATTGGATTTTCTTTCTGAAGGTGCCTCTTATTTTTAAATATGTTTTCTGAGTTTTTCATAATCCCTAACAAATGAACATTAGAGATGTTCCTTGTGACTAGGGAGTTTCTTTCTTTCATACAGATGATTTCTCTCAGGTTAAGGACTTTTGTTTACTTAGAAAAGCTCACTTCTCTAACTGCAACAAAGCAGTAATCCTACTGCTATCTTACAGCTCCAACATTTTGCTCTGTATTTGAATTTATGCAACGTGTGAGAAAATTCATGTTATCTCCTCACACAAATATAGAACAAAAAGGGATGATGTAAGTTTCCTTTGGATAAAGCCCATAATTAAAAGAGAACAGAAATAAGTTCTGATTTCTTAAGTGCATATTCTTCAGGTAGTTCCTGTAGATGGGTAATTGCTGGGTAATGGCCAAATCTGGCCAAAGGTGCAAGTGTAAAACTATGGTTTGTGTCTGCTTTGTGATCAGTTGTTGAAAAAAATTATCCAAACAAGGGCCAAAAAATATGGAGAAATTCCCAATATGCAGACTGAGATAAACCAGTCACACTTAAATTTACTTGACTTGCAAATTGGGAATTTTGTTTTAGGTATTCCAGCGTAGACATCTAGGTGTTTAAAATGAACTCATTATCATCAGCTGAGACCTACTCAATTCACTCATTAGTGCCAAGGGTGAAGCCAATTTAAATAGGTGCCTGGTTTTTGTCAATTTAAAAGTTAAAAAAAAGAGATTACAGAGAAATAAAGTATTGCTCATATGAAATGCAAAAAATAAATCCCCTCACTTACATACCCAAAGATCATTTCTTAATGGGAACTAATTTATTTGTGCAGGCAAATTTAGCTTTGGAACTTCTGACTGATAAAATTCCCATTGTATCAATTTTCATAGTGTTTCATGGAACTACATTGTAAGGAAATATTGTTTATTTATTTTAGAATTATCTCATAGATTTACTCAGATATTGAATTACTGTGTGCTTCCAAGCTCTAGTTAAAACTGTAATAAAATTTCAAGATGTATAATTCAGTTTCTAGAAAATTAATATCAGACTTTGAAGAAAATCTGAGATTATTTTTCCTGTAGAATTGACTCCAAGGATTAACATTAAAGAATAAAACACAAACCTGTTTTCAGGCTACGAGCCTGAAGATTACTTCCTCATATACGTTAATTTAGGTGGTATTTTATATATAAGCATAAATAAATAAATAAATAGAAGCATAAAAGCATTTTATATAAGCATAAATTCTTCCCCAAAAAAGAAGGTAAAAGTGATTGTTACTTTATTGGTCAGTAAGGGTTTCATGTAACCTGATTAATGCCTGTAAGTATCTAAAGGGTGGTTTGAAGGAGGAGGGAGCTAGACTCTTTTCAGTGGTTGCCAGTGAGAGAGAATGAGGGGTAACGGGCACAAGTTGGAACATAGGAGGTTCCACTCAAATATGAGAAAATACTTCTTTATGGTGAGGGTGACAGGGCCCTGGAACAGGCTGCCCAGGGAGGTTGTGGAGTTCCCTTCTTTAGAGGTTTTCAAGACCCGCCTGGATGCAGTCCTGAGTAACATGCTCTAACATGCTCTGGGCAATCCTGCTTCAGCAGGGGAGTTGGACTAGATGACCTCTACGGTCCCTTCCAACTCTAATAATTCAGTGAAATTCAGTGAAATTATACAATAAAAATTAATTACTCATAGGATGTTACCTCCATCAAAAAGCTGGGAGTTCTTTTCCTGTACTATATATTATCCAGACTTATTTAGGGCTTTGAAATCATCAGACCAATTTCATGCAATCTTGGAGACTTTTTCTCTGAACTTACTTTCTTTAACAGCAAAATTCTCAGTTAGATTCATTTAGTCTTTAGTCTCATGTATCCCATGGAAATCCTGTATTTTGTGCATACTAGCAGCGGAGAAGAGAAAAAGAAAGGCATATCAAAAATTAAAGAATAAATAAAATTAAATATTTATTTGTTACAGAAGGTATATTTTATTACATTAGAGATGGTCTAAATCTAGGACATTAAGATAAATTGTCTTCTGTAGGCACTGCAAACTTGCAGTGGACACATTTCAGTGTTTACGGTGGTGTGATATTTAGATATCAACTCATTTAAGCTCATCATACATTCAAAAACTCTCCATCTATAGTATGTATTCCCTAAAAAAAAAAAAAGATAAGTGATCCTAAAATAACTGGAAACTTCTTTTAAAAGGTCAGCTGTCCTCTGTTGTATCCAAACATCGTCACAATAACATATTTTGTTCTCTGACAGTTTCCAGGTCTTTCAATTTATTTTATGGTAGGAATTGCTGTAAGATTAATTTACCCATTTTCACGTTTCCTGTTATGGAAGAGAAAATACAGAGAAAGGTGAAAAACTAAAAGAAAAGGAAAGACATTGAGGTAACAAAAAATTTTAGCATAATTATGACTTTTGAAGGGCTGTTAGTTTTTTCCCTGGTCTTATTTATCCATGCATGCTTTGCCGTGGAGTGGACTTCATTCCTGTAGGGTGTAGCACTCCTGAGCATGCAGATTTGTGAGAGGATGCTTAATGTTCCCATGTATTCCGCCCAATTCACAGTGATGCCTTCACTATTACTCTTAGGTTCACATGTGGAACATGTGAAATCCCCAAGGCCCCTTTGTATTCTCCATCAGTGAGGACAAACCACAGATTTTTGTGAGCCTACACTAGGATAAATGTGTACTTAAACTCTTGTAATGAAGTCATATATCGTGGTTAGCCATGAAGTATTGTCCAATAATTTCCAAGACACTGTTTTGTTATCCACCCATTTTAACAAAATAAATAGAAACTTTCCAGATCATTCTGGAAATGTAAGTAAGTCCTTGTTCGGGTCCTGAGAGCACTCATAGGCTCAGCTCCCTGGACTGACCTCTGCACCCTATGTACTCTTGTGTCCAGGAGTCCTATCAGTACTTAGTGATGGATTTGCCTGACCCGCATCGCAGGTATGACTGTTTCCAGTCCTGTTGTCTGCATTTCACTTTGGCTTTCCAGGACTGACCTTGAAACTTTCTTTGAGATTACCTTGTCTTTGTCTGATGCCACTGGCCAGTCAATGGGACCTGTTGCCTCCACTGCCTTGCTCTGCTCCCCTGCACCCTAGTCAGGGGATTACTGCCCAGCTGTGCTGGCGGCACCCTTGGCTCCCAGTTCACTTTCTCTGTGGAGCAGCCTCACTCTTGCACCTCCTGACAGTCCCCAGGTAAATATTCAGAAAAATACCCTTATTTTATATGCAGACATAAGGAAAGGATTGAGTACATTAATTGAGAACATGTCTCCTTGCTTCACTTACTGAAGGCACCAGATTCAGTGTCTTCTCACTTCCATACCAACAATAGGTTTTGAAATTTTCAGTTTAAGAATGCAAATAGTCCTAGCTGTGACGGCAGGGTTTTGTGCCTGACCTTGGAACAAGAAATGGTACAGAGACTATTAACAGCCTTCAGATGTGGTAGGCTGTTGTAAATTTGTAAGGTGACAATGATGTTTTTACTATTTCTCTTGCCTGGATTCATATCACTGTCTTAGAGATTTTTTCTTTTTTTTTTTCTTTTTTTTTAAGAGATTGTATACCACTACTATGTCCTGGAGTCAACCATTTTGCCACCTGGGGTTTCTTTTGGTTTTACTAATATAACTTCTTTGACAGGTTTTCACGTGTCACCCAGCTTTCTGCCAAATGTGGTGTTTGGTGTATCCTGCTTGTCACTCACTTCATTTTTAGCAGAGTTTAAGTTATCTGCAAGGAACGTTGCTGGAAAAGGAAACAGCTGAGGCATTGTACAGTAAACCAGGAAGAGTGAACAGCGGAGTCACTTATTGGTCTCCTCATTCTCCATACTTTATTCAGTAATATACAATGCAGAAGTGAAGTAAGAATTAAATTACAGTTGCAGAAACACCAACAAAAAGTTCATTTACGATATTAAATGCACATAATTATTACAGTCTCATGTAATACCCCCATCTGACATGGCATCGGCTAAATAATGTGATGGGAGCAGTAGAAGAAAGGACTCTATCTGAAATAAGGTTACCATTTAAAGAATGATATGAATACAAACCCAACATCTCTGCCTTCAGATTTTGTATCCAGACCACATGGTTCCACCTTTTCCTCTTGATTTTGTTTCTTTGGGGTTTTCTGGGGGGGGCAGGGAGTTGTGGCTGGGGCTTTCTTGATGTGAAGGCTTCTGTTCCTCTTTGGCTTTTATCCGTAGTCTTGTTGGAGCCTTATATCCTTACCTATACACAGAGCTCCCTAGCTGACCCACACAGAAACAAAAGTTAATTCAATTCAACTAGGTGATATCCCTGTATTAACTTTCAACTACTTTTGTTGATCTTTTCCTCCTTGTATATCTCTGTGGATTTTTTGCCCCCCAATGCCACTCCACAATGCTACCTCTGTTAGAGCTCACAGGAAAGTAAGACAGACCTGCTGGGTGCATTGATGCCAGGGAAATGGTTTCCTTAGCAACAAAAACAAGGCAAAAGCTCCCAGAACTTTTTTTGCTAATCAATGTAACTTCTATTTCCAGCTGTAGACAAAGAAAAGGTAAAGAAATGGATCCATGAACTACCCTTTTACCACATCCTCTCACATTTCCTGAAAAGCTACATATCAATGTTACTAGCACAGATTTCCATATTTTAAAAGTATTCTAAAAAAGAATTCTCATTCTGAAAATAGTTTTGAAATTAATTTTCATCATTTTGCTACTGAAAAATAAAAAGCAATAACTTATAGTAATTGCACACATGCAGCATCCCATGCACATTCTGTTGAAATTGCCATGAGAAAGAAGAGCTCCACAGATAAGGACTATTTTGTGCTCTGTGACTAGGAACTAATGCAGTTTATAGTATCAAGCTGGTTTATAATTTTCAACAGTAATTATGATGAATGTTGTTTGCCTAAGGAAAAAAAAAAAAGAAGAAAACAGAAGACAAGTTATTTGTCCATTTGACACATTTTGGAAATGGCTATTTTATTAGAACTTATGGGAGAGGTATTCCAATACCATTCCTTTCACAAAGACTTATGACAGTTATGAGCTTTGAATATGTTTCCAAAAGGTGAGAAGCTAAAGCTAATTAAAATTATTTTGTCAGAGAGATCATAAGAGCTACACATAATCATATTTTTTTTTTCCTAAAATGCTTACTTACCATATGTGCTTTATAGGAGGAAAATTATCCCTACAAATGACATCTTGTAAATTCACTTACACATGATGCCATTAGATAGTAGCTGCTTACTCTGTTGCCAAATCTGAATTTGAGAGCTGTTGAAAAACAATGCTCATTTTCTTCTTTATTCAAGCTCTGTCAACATAATATTTCTTCAACTTATTGCTGGGGTGCACCACATGGAAAGCAACCTGGTTTTGAATTGGCAGGTGGAACATCCTTTGTCATACATTTTGTTGATTTCATAATAGGTGTGAAATGCAAAGTTAGTTTCTACATTTCCTGTAAAAAACTTAATGCTCTGATAAAAAGGGTTGTCTGATATGGATACTCTCAAGTGTTGTGTTTTATGTGCTGTGATGTGGAATGTAAAGCTGACGTGTGTGGATTTGAAGAAAAAGTTACCTTTGAAAAGGGAAAAAGAAAAGTAATATTCTATCTATTGGTATTCACACCCCTCAAAAAATTAAATTTGGGAACTGAACACTTAAAAAATTAAGGATTAATTCTGACGTCTAGTTTTTCTGTCTATTTAATATACTGCACAAATTTAAATAAGTTCAACTCCTTTAACATTACAGAGTTGAAAACTGAGTAGATTCAAAATGCATTCTTGGAAATATGATTCTTAGGTCCTGTTTACTGCACTTAGTCGAGATACAAGAATTTGTTTAGAGTTACCATGAATATAATTTAGTTAGAAACTAAGTCCTGTATTTTTGCAGAGTATACAATAACAATACACCTAAAATAAATTGCCATGTCATTAGCACTTGCAAAATTCCCTCTTTCCTACAGGATTTTATTTCTTCCCTAATTTGGATTACAATTCTGCTGCTCAGATCCTGCTCAACAAAAACTGGTTTGGAATGTGTTTTTTTTTCATCCTCTTCATAATCTAGAATCTTATATAAAGAAGTTCGATGAAGTGCATAACAGAATGTTTATCAGTATTTGCCATTGCAAGTAGTTATGAAATCGATGCACCTTCTTCACACGCTTAGAATAGGAATTAACTAGAATGTCTCAAGATACTTCTGACGGTATTAGCATTCTAGTTCAGATCACTGTGTTTCTAAAGTGAATTTCCTGCGTGTTGCTGGCTACTTTGCCTTGGGCTCATATTCTGAAGCATCCTCAGTGTCATCAGTGAATTCCTTCCGTATTAAATTAAAAATACCCTTCAGCACCACATCTAATGTGCTCGAGTTATTAATAGGCTTATAGTCTAGTAGTCTAGGGCTAGACTAGAGCTAATTTGAAATAAATACCTCCAATATACACTACAGATCCACTCCTACTGTATTGCATCACTTGCTAATATATACACAACTTCAGTATAACATCATGTGAAAGAGTAAATGTTGACTTTGCAATGCTAAAATCCAAGCATCTCATCAAAGGGAAAAGTATGATATCACCTCTTTTTAGAGACACCATCGGACTCTATAGGAGATACTGAGGGAAAAGTGAATCGAGCCATATAAAAATTGTCCAGGACACTGTAATGACTGTTCATTGCAGTCTTCAGTTTTGTAAGTAAACTGATTTCAGACATCAGTATTGAATCTGTTCTCAGTCTCTAAACATAGGAACACAGTTATGCATATGCATTAACCTGTCTTTTCTCATCACTTTTATGTTTGTATCTGGATTTAATAGGAAGATATTTTAGGCATTATTGTGTTGTTATACTAGCACCTAGAAGTCCTCAAAGCTTCAATAGGGATGAGTCTTGCTAAATAGTTGTAAAATATGACCAGGAGATGTAAAGAAAAGGTAAGAAAAGAGGACAGTTACAGGCAAGCATCAGAAGCATCATAGTATAGAACAACAGGTATCAATGAATCAGTGAATCAATGCCTAGCCACATTGAAAGAATGTGTTAGAGAATGAGCCTACATCTGGAGAAAGCATATGAGAAGGGCAACAGCACTTTTTCTGAGCTCACTCTGCGTGATTCTGTAAGTGTCAGAGCTGCTAAATTGGATCAGAGTACAGCCAAACCATGCTTTGTTTGCCCAGAAGTTCACTTGGTCTCACAGAGCAGTTCTCTGACTCTCTTTACTTATTACTATATGGCCTGGTATTATGAAGCCATTATTGTTACAGAACTTTGATAACATTACATTGATTGGCCCATGTTCAGGGACACAAAAGAAGTGTTAACAAAAAAAATTGCTCCCAATTATGTATAAATGTTATTTTTATTCCTTGGTTTATTTGGTTAGTAATTCATAAGATTGGTAATTTTTCTTTTTTTACAGAATCATTTTGCTTTGGGTCTTCCATTTTAGTGACTAAAACATGCCTGAAAAAAAAACAGACCCATCCATCAAAGAATGCAGCTGGTACAACCTGATACATCTAGGAGGTTAAAAATGTCTCCAGATGTTCAGAAATAATAAAAAAAATAGTCAAACTTTTTTACAGGTGAAAAATAATATATTTAAAGAAAAGTCAGACATATAATAACCCTTCATAACCCTTATACAGATTATATTCCACAATGAACAACATACACAAGTTTGTTGTTTGGAGGTAGATATGTCTGAATAGAAGATAGAAATGTCCCTATATAAACATTATAGGCTTTGAAAAAAGTTATAATGTCTGCTCCTAGCAAAAGGATGGGCTTTCTGTTGCATCTCGCCTGCATAAGGATCATTTCTTTTCTATAAACCTATAGAAGTGTTCTAGTTTGCCAACAATAAGAACATGAATGTCAACTGGACTGCTACCAGAATCTTGCATTCCCTCCTGTGCCTGTACACCCAGACCTATGGAGAGTCTGTCAACGTACAGTTAGACCCCTGAGAAGGCCACATTCTATTTTTGGTAGAAAGTGTACCTTCAAAACCCAGGTAATAACAGGACTGAGGTTTCAGTACATATGTGATGTTTCCTCAAGTTAATTTGTTTTAAATCAAATCCTCCTCCAAGAAAATCAACTGGTTTACCTTTTGCACTAATAGAGCAACTTGCAATTTATCTTAGAGATTTTGATCCACATACTGTCATGTAAATTAGAGAACTGTGCATGTTATTTCTTTGACCAATCAACCTATAAGTTTATTTGTCAGGTACTCCTAGATTCACATAGTTAAATGTTATCTCTAAACCTCTCTTATTTGTATTTCTTCAAATGTAGTAATGCCAGCAAGGAGACACATCCCAGATGTGTGCTTTTAAAAGATTTGGGATTGTCCTAAACAATTTCTCATGCAAACAACGAAGCAAAACAAATAAACAAACAAAAAAAGAAAACAAAAGTGTCTGAACCTGAGACTACACTTTTCCCTGTTTGTTTTTTTTTTTTTTGTCTTGAAGACTGCTTACTTTTGAAAGTACTATATGTTTTTCAAGAGATGATACTGAGTATACCACTAATTGTGGCTGGCCAGTCTCATAGCTGAATGGCATTGTTTTGTTTCAAATAATTGATTCCTTGGTGTGAAAGTTCCCAAGGGGATATTGTTTTAAGAAGCTATTGAAGCCAAGAGAAAGTGCTTAACTTGTATAGATTTTCAAAGAGTGACAAAGGTGACATGGAAAAAGGCATATATACAAGAGTAAGAGAAAGATATAGAGGACTTACTAAAGAACATGTCGTAAGGGCAACACAGATATCAGGAGAAAAGTACAGATATGGAATTAGATACCATCTTACAAATAGCTTCCAGTACAGCAAAAAACATTGCACAGGAAAATTTGAGCTCTTGTTGCCATAGTGAGGGAGCACAGTGATATAGCATATGAAACATACAGGGCATGATTTTAATCTGTCTTTTTACATTTGTATAAACATACCATTGGACCAGGTCAGGTACAGCAGCAGTAGCTTTTCTGACAACCAAATTCACTCTTTTTGTTCTCTTCAAAGGGTGAAAATATGCTGAACTCTTCAGGAGGATATTATTACTCTTTGAAAAAGTACATTTGATTTTGATAGTGCATGACTAAATGAATAATAACATTGCACCAAGCTTTTGTTGCAATGTAATTGAGTAAGTTCTGATTGTTCATTACATTTAATAAGTTTAAGATCTTGGGAGCTTTGTACTGGGAGAAAAATAAAGGCTAATCTTCCATGAAAAAGCTTACTTTTCTGCAGAAAGGGGGGCTTTGCTTAGATTTGTTTAAAATTTTTATAATTTATACTGTTTTTTCACACGGCAGTCAGGGCGAGTCTGTTTATTGTGGCTCGCTAGATGGTGCTGTGTTCCAACCGGCAGGAAGAGCACAGCTCAGCATCGATGTGACAAAACCTGTCACCCACTCAGACATGGGCTGCTAGGTGGAGGTGGTCAGCGTGCTCTGCTCTTGCGAGGGAATCAAGTCATCTAGGAACCATTTAGGTGCCTAGTTTAAAAACAATGGCCGAAATTTGGAGTTTGCTTTTTACTTAGCAAGTTACTTACTTTTAACTTAGAGTTAAGAAATCAGGCCAGTTTTTTAAGCAAGAGGAGCCTTTCCGTTTTGTCAGTTCAGCTCTGATTTTTCACTTAGCTGTAGAAACTGTCTGAAGTTTTATTCCTTTGAGCTTTCCGTATGTCATGTGCGTACAAAGTTATTGTTTTCCTCTTGGTCTTATGATGACAGTGATTGTGAATGTATTGCTAAGTAATCATCTTGCTGAGAAACTGTGGAGCTACACTCAGTGCCAGAATCCAGGTAATACATGCAATTGCTTTGTTTAGCAGGGAATTTATTTGTGGAGTGCATTGTCATCAGAAATATAAGCTTCAGCTCAGCAAATCACTGACCCATGGACCCAAATGTCTTGCTAAATCAAAAACATTAGAGAGAAAGAGGAGTGAGTGAACATCAGAACAAGGTGTTCTGTTACCCCTCATTGAGTGTGCTTTTATCTCTTTCCAGTCATGTGGCAAACAGCTACTAAGAAATTTATAGCTAAACAAAGTTTTCGTTTTCTGACTGAAAACTCTTTGACCAGTCTGCTTTTAGCCTAACACTATGGTACAAATATTTGGGATATGACCTGTCTTAGAGCCTTTCATATAATGGTCAACTGTTTTCATTATGTTTTATCTGAAAGTATTTTTGACGTGGTTCAAATGAAGCAAACCTGCTGGTAAGATATGTGGCTTGGCAGGGCTATGAAATCCAGAGCTAGGCTATTCTGTTAAAAGGCCCCAAACACCTGATACTAATTTCCCTTGCTATCCACAGCATCTAAATTTTGTCAGCTGATGCACTGAAGACAAAACCTTTGGGTTGCTTGTCTCTAATACATAGCAGCCATCTTTCTTCAGAAATTATTGATCAGAATATTCACTATCTGTGCAATATGGGTAGCTTTGAATACCAGTGAAAGATTAAGGTGAAAAAGATAAAGAAAATATATGCTTAGGACAAGGTAGAAACAACTGCTTTTGAGAGATAGAAAAGGAACCTTTTGAGGATGAAAACAAAAATGCTCTAAGTGGTCCTCCACAAAGAAGTTACTGTATAACATACTACTGTGGGTGACCACAAGGGAGAGAAAGGGAAGTGAAAGGAAACAGTGAAACAGCTGGCACATATGTTCATCTGCAGCTGGTCATTCTCTTTTCTATGTTGCATGACCAATAATCTGAAAACTTCCTGTAAGTGGGCCATACCATCCAGCTATGGTTGAGCAAAGATCACTACCCAAACTCAGAAAGCTAGTTTAGAGAGAACAGTTTAGGAACACTGAATTCGCATCTTCAGAGGGGACTCCCTTGGTGTCTTTCATTGATTATTTGGCGGCCAGAACTCTTAGCACTAGATAACCATAGGATGAATTGCAGAATCATAGAATGGTTTGAGTAGGAAAGGACCTTAAAGATCATCTTGTTCCAACTGCCCTGACATAGACAGGGACAGCTACCATTAGACCAGTTTGCTCAAAACCCCATCCAACCTGGTCTTGAACGCTTCCATGGTTGGGGCACCCACAACTTCTCTGGGCAATGTGTTCCAGTGCCCCACCACCCTCACAGTAAAGAATTCCTTCCTAATAGCTAACCTAAATCTCCCCTCTTTCAGTTTAAAACCGTTACCCTTCATCCTATTTTTACACTCCCTGATAAAAAGTCCCTTCCCATCTCTCCTGTAGGCCCCTTTACTGGAAGGCTGCTATAAAGTCTTCTCCAGGCTGAACTGCCCCAACTCTCTCAGCCTGTCTTCATAGGAGAGGTGTTCCAGCCCTCTGGGAAACCAGAAATCAGCCATAGTCAGACTTTTCTTACCTAGGGCAGTGAGGTCCTTCCTTGAAGTTTACAATCTCTCATAAGCTACGTGCGGAAGAAGGAATTGCACCTGCCTCCTATTCAGAAATGCATCCTTGAGAAAAGCAGAGCTGTTCTCTTTGCCCCAAGCAGAATGCTTCATCCAGCTTGCTTAGAATCTCCGTAGAACCTCTTCAGAATGAAATTAGTCAAAAGGACCTGATATGAACACTCAAATATTGTAAATGGTCCTGGAATTACTTCAGTCTGATTTTGGAGCATGTCCCAAGGAGACAAAATTATGAGACAGAGCACTGTACCAGGGATAGTGGGACTTACACAAAAAATATTGCCTTACTTGATCATTTCTAAAAGTATTGTTGACTGGATCCTACTGCAAAATAGCAAGTAGCCCAACTGAAATAATTATGTTGCTGCTTCCCAAGGTAGTGTAATCCCATACATACCCCCTTTTGCCTACCAAGATGCACTGTCTACTCTCACACCAATATACTCTAATAATGACCTTACCTTAAAATGTGTTGCTGTGGTGAGACCAGTGTGGATGCATAAAGATAGTGATATCATCGGTACCATCATATTTCCTATCTCATGAATAGTAATGTGAAAGAAGCAGATGAGTAACATCTGATACTCTGAATAGAATATCTGTAGCCTAGACGTGGAAAAATCTCTTAGGAAAATCAAGGATAGTCCCAGACATCATAGACTGGAAATCCTGTGCTTAATATTTCATTTTCAAATAATATGTTCTTTAAACATAATGTGTGCTGTTTAACCAACTCAGCCTTACAGAATTTAGTTAGTAAATATCACATCGATTGGGAAAATTGGAACATGTAGCTTCCTATACTGTACTTTGCGATATTGTTTCTTATTTGTTCTAATCACATTATCAGGACTACCACCATTGTTCTCTGAAGAGCAAGGGAGTATTCAGGAATAATCAATCAGCTTCAGTCAATCTGGGTTTTTTCTGTCTTTGAGGTGAGGATTACTGCATCTGGTGCCTTGAAGAACAAAGACAAGAACCTTGTAGAACAGTTCTGCAATAGGACAAAGGCCAAATATTACTCATAAAATGGCTTCAGAGAAATCCAAGGAAAACTGCCCATTGACTTCACCATCAGAAAATGCCTGATCATTCTGTAAATTCTGTTGAGCTCCTAGCATCAGACAAAATTACTGATATGTGCCCCTAGTTTCTACCAGAAGAACACATTACTCCAATGTGTAATGCTGCTGGTGGCTTCATGGGAATTGCAGGAAATAATATGCCTCAAACTTTACTGTCTACTATGAAAGTGAAGAGATTTCAGGTTTAGTATCAAAGCTTTCTATCTTTATTTACAAATGCATTCATGTATATTCTATGCTGTATTAACTGAGTTAAATTCTTCAAGAACTGACGAAGCTAGGGTTTTGTGTTATATCTAAAATGCTTAATTCATTCTTCTTATGAAGTGGCAGAACCTTTCAAGGCAGAACACGGAATAGACTTACAAAAAAGAATAGTTTTAAGTTTATGCTCAGAGATATTAAAACTATAAGATTCTAGAAGCCTTATCTTGAAAACAAAACTCATTGTCTGACACTGAAAACAATTGCAAGAAATGTAATGTGCCCAGTCATCTCAAATAGTATGTTCAGAAAGTGACTTTGAGGGGAAGGCCATAGACCTGCACAGAGATCAAATGAAAATGAGACACTGTTCTCCAGATTGATGATAAACAGTTGGCACAGGGCACATGGTGGCATTGGTGTCTATCTGAAGCAGAGAGCTCATGGAGACATCTATCCCCTTAATCTGGAAAGTGACTTTTCACTGAAGTCTAATGAAAACTTATATCTAACTTGCATCCTGTACTTGCCTTTTCTTTCTTTTCAGGTGGCACTACTCCAAAAATTTTCATAGAATGAAAGATCTTAAAAATTGAATGGTTATTTTATTCTTTGAAAGAGTACCCTGGTATTAGCAACATATTCCTTTGTAGCAGGCTAATTTTTCTCTACTTTTTCTTCCTCTTATCATAATTTATGGTCCAACTTCATGCTAGTCTAAAGAAAATTCCCATAACCCCTTTTTAGTCCAGTCCTTTTACTTGCAGCTTTGTGCTTGCATTTCCTTGTCATTAGAATGGATTGTGTGATACTTTTGAGCTCACTAGATTTTTAAATAACTGAAACATCAGACCCATAACTGTGTAAGTCCCAACGCTTACAAATTTCAAGCAATGACCTGTCTTGCTGATGATACTCCTCACAGCCCATTTACTCTAAAGTATTTGAATTTAAAATCCAACCAAAATCAAGTTGGGTTGACATTTCTGGAGGAATTGTTCAAGTAAGGTGTATGCTGATAGTAAGGTTCCCTGGATCTTGCACAACCCTGACTATAAAAACTCTGATAGCAGAGTAGTCTGATACCCTTATACTGTTTTAGTTCATGAAGAAGATTAGGAACCTTTCAAAGAAATTATAAAGGTCATCAACTCATCTTTCAAGCTGGCCAAACTTATTATTCCTCAGTACGGGGGGACAAAAAGCCAGGTCATAATTTTAATTAGAGTAATACAAATTTATTCCTGCAAATGAGTAATGAGCAACATCTCAGCCTAAAGCTAAAGAATTCATTGGGAAAGTGGAATCTTCTCTGCACCACATTATTGATGCTGAAGACTGGCAGTCCTGCTTGGCCATTTCCTAAGACACACGCGGAGTTGCTAAATGCCTTCTTTTCTTCAGTCTTTACTGCTAGATCTGCCCCCCATGAATCTCTGGCCTTGGAAGC
>JAOTQQ010000001.1:44581765-44595194 GCA_026546715.1 Gallinago undulata | reverse complement strand
GGGTGTTGGGGGGTGTGTGTGCATGTGTGGGTGTGTGTGGGGGTGTGTGTGTGAATCAGATCCAGCTGTAATCATTGCAGGTGAAGGGAATAATGCTGTGATTTCTGCCTATAAGTCACCTGGGGCTTCCCCAAGTTGTTGCTCTGTCACAGATGACTGACAACTTGGACTAAGTGTTTTCATGGAAAGGGGAAGGTTGAAATTATATAGATAGGTGAAACTATGATAAATTTTCTCTGAAATCAGGTAAAGTGTTCTTCTCTACAGCAACTGTTCTAGCAATGGTTGAACCCACCCTCTGTGCCCAAATGAAACATTTCAATGAAACCTTCAGTATTTCATGGATCTTCTTTCATATAATCCTTTCATGAACACCAATAACGAATCTTAAAATCCACTTATGGTTTTCATAGAATCAGACTGTTGGGCATTTTGCTTGTTTTGGCTGGGTTTTTTTTGGTGAGTACCTTCAGGCCTGCTGTTCACTGAGGTGTAGGCATCTTTCCATTGACCTCAGAGCTATGGGGGCTTTCTTCAGTGGTTAGCATTATCCCACTGCAGCTTTCTGGACTGAATACAAGATCTCTTATCTAACAGACTATTAACTGAGATTTCTGAACCCAGTGCTGTTGCCTTACAGTGACACCCAGTGGAAGAAAGAAACACTCCAGCTTTAAAAATTATTTATTATGCCTAAACCTTATTTTTTGAAATGTAAGGTGCATTACAGTTCTGTAAACTGCTTGATCTGGAAAATACAGATCCACAGGAAATTCTTGTCACTTGGGATTTCAGCTGAAAGCAAAAGCATAGTTTGGTTTCATCCCGAAGTGATTTATGGGTTACATTTTTTTTAGTAGTGGTATTTGAACACAGATCAAACTGAAAATTGACTGTTTCCTTCTCCAAAGACCATGGGAAGGAATAATATTTTTTTCTAAAACTTTGTTAAACCTATGAATTATATTTGGGTTCTACCTGAAAAGAAGCAAACTTAATTTCAGCATTCACAAACCCTGTTTGACCAAAACTTTTCTGTATAAATCTAAATCTCCTGCACCCAAGCTGGGTAAAAAAATATTGCTTTCTAGCTTCGCTAGTAATTTGTCCCAAAAATATAATTCCTCTACAACTAAGGCTAGCAACAAGATTTGTCAAATCCTTCTTTCTATTTTCAAGTTGCTTTTGTAAGTCTTCCATTGGAAAACTTTATCTATCTCCTTTCATATTCATATGATGAGAATTTTCCAATTCCTTACAGGATACTATGCTGTCTTTTGTTTACCAAGAAGAGCGATGATATGTGTGAAGTCAATATGATCATCTTGTGCCATTTCAAAGACAGCGAGGGAGAAGTGTGACTGCATAAAATTCTAGTAACTATTAGAGCTGTGTGGGGTTTTTTTGTATTCTTCATTGATTGCATTTTACATCTTTTGTAGGCTACATTAAAGTTTAATTACATATCCATTTCCACCAAACAGGGCCAGTGACACCAGTAAAGAGCTTGCACTGTAACTTCCTATAGTAGTTATAATGTCTCTACTCGTTAATCCACATTATGATGAGGCACATTTTGCCTAGCTCAAGCCAGAAGTAATTTACTTTTCATTTTAGCAGGAAAGCCTCTTTTGGTACACAAAAGCACTATAATCAGTACTTAGGATGTTTAAAAAGCAAAAAGGAGAGGAGTTCATATGGATTCTGATTAAGAGATATCTCTCAAGTTGTTTTGCCACTTCTCTGATCTCCTGATTTCTTTGTCTTGGCAATATCTTCTGAATACTGTTGTTAAAATTATTTTTAACTTAGCTTCCACATTCCAATAATTCTTCTGTGAGACATAATGGTTGGTATGACTATCTAGTCATAGGGGAGTTCAACTGCTAAGAGGTTATCTAAGACCTACAAGAACAGCTACATTGCTTTTGTTGGCTATGCATGAGCATGGGCTTTGAGTTCACCACAGCATATTGCTCTCACAAGCTGTGTTCATACTGCTCAGGTAGGCAGGATTTGAGTACGTTAAATAATATGAGGCAGATCTGAGCATGAATATGAGTGCCTGAGGGTAGGCTGACTTTTGTGACGTGGGTACCACTGAAGTGTTTGGCTTCAGACCTGAACGAATATAACATACACACAGGGGAGACTTCATTTTGTTTGTGCAGCGCTAAGCTTCCTCACACATAATCTGATTGCCTGAGTTCATGTTGCCAAGAAACTCTCCGTCAGAGAAACAGAGTACTTGAGCTTGGGGGAAAACAGATTTCTGCCATAAGAGTTGCTGTTAAGAGAGAGAGAAATATTTTTTCCTCAAAAGACACAGAGGCAAAAAGGGATACGATCAGAGATCAGGGATGTAATTACACTCTCTGCTTTCACAAAGCAGAGCTCCTGGTCTCGTTAGCCCTTCAGGACACGCCACATGTCCAGAGTTTTCAAAAGTTTCTTTGTAGTGGTTTCCTCACAGTCTGAAGAGAGAAGGAATGATGCTATAGAAGGCAGTCCTTTCCAAGTCTGGCCTCATAACTGCATCTGGGATCATGATCTCTAGATGCTACAGCAATGTGTTTACCTTTTGTGCACTGTTTTGAAGACAGGTGCTAAGTAAGGTCTGCTTTTTTGACTGTTGCATTCTCTTAATTCAGTGGGACCCTGAGGGTTCAATATGTCTGTAAATCAGGCCATTCTGTTTTTAAATTGCAATTCTGTTGGAAAGCTTTTTACACACTCATAATTCAAAAACTTCTTTCCCAAACCAAAATTATGCTGGGGAACTGGATGAGTCATGGCACTGGGAATTGAATATGAAGCCTTCCATCTCTAGATCACAAGTTCAAATATGCCCTGGGTCACTAAAGCTTTGTAATGTACTGGCTTTTCAGCACTGTAAGATACAATGCATATGAGAACGGCAAAATTCCGTTCTTGAAGACTATGGTGAAATTGCACCAGAAGGGAAAAAGTCCAACACTACAACAAAGTCCAATTGCTTTGCTTGAAAAAGAAGAGGGTACAGGGAGTTTTTTTGCCTTTTTATTTTTTATTTCTTTTTCTTCTTTTCTGTTTTTTTTTCTCTTTTTTTTGTTGCAAAGATAAATTAATCTACCTTGTGAATCTGAAATATATATGTATTTTCCTATTTGAGTTAAAAGACACAATATGAAGTTTCATCAACTTCATAAACAGCAGGATGACCAAGCATCAGGGAGAATCTCACTGAAAGAGACCTGATAAACAAGAATAGTTAAATTGAGTTAGGCCTGTGTTACTGTTTTCTTATGTGTGGAGGTTTTTTTGCTTGTTTGACTGGGTGGTTTTTTTTAATCTTGGAAGAAACCTGAATGAAAAAGTAATTTTGATTAGGAGTGTTATTGTAGTTGTCCATGACTTTAGATATATATTTTTTTATTTACACATTATCAAGCCTCACTGGATATATTTTTGTGTAGGTAAGTCATTATAGATACATTTCTCTCAGTTCCCCTTTCCTAAAACACTGAAAAAGAGTATCAAGATCTAAGACGGAGAGCAAGAAGTCAGGACACAATATTTATGATCTCATTCAACCTCAAGACGTTATCGGTCTGAAGGAGAAATTTAATCTTGAACATAAATTGCATTTCCTAAAAAAACATAATCTTGCCTTAAGACACCAAACACACTGATTACAGAGAATGTCTGTGTTTACACATTTGTACAGACCATGCTGACTGTATTAGTGTCCTAGGAAACAAACTATGTGCAGCATACAGCCCTGCTCCAAGCACTAAGCAGAAAAAGAAAAAGAAATTTTGAAATCAGACCCTCTGATCTCTAAATCCTTTCAAATTCCTGAAGCACATTAGCTTTACTACTGCATGATGTGCGCGGTAGTATTTCCCCTAATGAAATTTGACTAAAAGTTTAAATGAGTTTAATGCATGAAATGTATAAATAAAATGTGGCCTTGATTAAACTTAGACTTGATACATAACTTAAATGGGTAGCACAAGAGCAGCTTCAGTATCATGTGTCTAGGCTATTTTTGGCTACACTTTGTTAAAAAGGGGGTGAATTTTAGCATTTTGCATACCTTACAAAGAAAAGGCAATACAAGGAAGATGCATACAAACAATAAGCTACAACTTGGTTTAAAAAAAAAAAAACACAACTTTTTTTTTCTTATTTTAAAATGTATTACAAGGGATTGCTATGTCTAAATGGATGACGTAAGGTTTCTTCAATCGCTTTAAAATAAAGTCAGTCTAAGACTGCCCATGACACCAAACCGACATCTTCCAAGCCTCCCTAGAAGTAGTATCAGCATAGCCTTTGTCATATTACCTCGCTAATGTATCTCAACCCTGACCTGCAGGAGTCCATTCATGGTGAAAAAGGTAATTCACCTTCCATATCCATTAAATCTTTGGCTTCTTTACAAAAACAGGTTACCTTTGCAGTCTTCTGTCACAACCTCTGAGAAGCTGACAGTCAATTCAATTAATTTTACAGTGATCACAAAGAAGGTGCTGCTTTGTTGTTATGGCTGCAACCTTAGTGGTACCACCACTGCTGATTTACACTCAACTAAGATAATGTACCTAAATTTCCTCCAACAGATGACTTTGTGCAGTAAAAAAATCCATTTGGTCAATTTTCAGTCCACAATTCCCATTTCATTTATTAAATTTATATTTGGTTTAAAATCAGCAAAAAAATTTCCCTGAGGGAAAAAATTCCAAGGGGAGCAAGGTTTTCTGGGAAGGGTAGAAAGATATCCAACACTGACATGTATATTATGCATATTTTCTGTTACTTTCAAGCAGGTATGTGGCGGTCACAATCTTGTATTTAGGAGTCATTTACTGTAGCTGTGAAAGACCTCTAAAGGGGCTTGTTTTTCTTAGCAATTAAGTATTTCATTCCATCAGTTATAACCTCTGTGTCTGTGTGAGCCCAAAACCCAATCATTGCTCACTTCAGTTCTCTGTATTGTAGACACTGATTTTGAGTAAGAGACTCACTTTTGAAGTCAATAAAATTGAACATGGAGAGACAAAGCAAATTTTAGCTGCTGAAAGCCATGTTGCCAATGAGACCTTGATAGTATTCTTTTCTCTGCTTAGTATCTTTGCTGGAGGGCTTGAACCCTACAGATGGTGGAAATCCAGATAGAAATCCCCTAAAGATGGTAGACTTGGCTAGAAAAGTGAAGGCAGCAAGAAAGTGAACACATCTGTATAGGTTGGCCCAGATGGCAGAGGTTGTTCTCAGACACATGCCATAGAGGCAGTAGAGATTATCTGAAGCAATTTTTTTTTTGTCCTGTTAATGGTACATTCAAAATAAAAGAGATGCTACTGTATCATGTAAATAGAGGCCAAGTCTGAAAGATAGCCAAAACTGCTCAAGCAATCCAATGAGGAGGAAGAATAGGCCATATTATATCATATTCTGCACATATACCTTTGGCAGCAAAGGGATTATTCTACACTTTGCGTTCAAGTGATTTTTTTTCCTGTTAAGCTGAAATATTGACTTCTTGTGCACTAATTTCAGCAGGGCTCATCAGAACAAGCACGCGAAACATTAGCGCATATCCTTAAAAATTTTGCTTCTTTTGAATAAGAAACATTTCTTTAAAAAAGAGTTATTCCTAACTAACACCTTCAAAAATATTTATCAGGTTACAGCTTAGTACTAAACCTATACCTTAAAAAAAAAATGAGTGCGCACACTGAGCAGCTTGAGCTCTTTTTGTTTCTTTTTCTTTTTTTCTTGTTTTTTAAAGCTCACTTTGGATTCTGCCACTTCTGAAACGATGAACACTGTAAAATTGGATTTGAAACCACAACATTAAATGCTTAAAATCTGATCCTTCTGTTAGGACCTGGGATAAATTAAACTGATGTACACTATTTTTAAAGAAAGGAAAAAATATGGGAAGCGGGTTTTGAAGCCTGAAGGCAAAGAACAAAACAAGTATGCAGGTGATATAAACCATCTTATTTTCATTTTTTAAATTATTTTCTGCTTCCATATGGTTACTCAGACTGGAAATAATTCTCTAGAAACTCATTTCAATGTAATAACTAAAATGCTTTATATATATATGTTTTATGAAATGACAGTGACTATATCTATTGACTATAGTCCATTTCCCCCCCCAACATTTGTTTGACTTTTAGAACATAGTGACTTTTAATATATGCATTGATTGTTTAAGGTATAGATTAGTAAATAGAATTAGATGAGATATTTTGAAATATTTCTTGTGAAACACAGGATTAAATTAGCTGTGTTTTTAATCCAAATTTTAGAAATATAAACCGAAAGAACCCAAATTACCATATACCACTAGTTGTGATTAATTTTTTGGTGAAATATTTGACAGTAAATTTTTGCTTCTCAGCAACCGGCTCTGCAAAAAAATATTTATTAAATTATTATCAGAAAGGAATATTCAGAATATCAGAACATAAATATTTAAGAGTAAGGCAGGACCAGGGTACCTGGGACTCTTCTTCCCCTATTCTAAATTTACTATCTATTCCATTAAAATTAAGTTAACTCAAGACAGGAATAATGTTGTCTTCATAAATTCTGCTCCAATATTCAGGACTAGAATGTTTAACAAATTCAGTGCCACCACAGGAGTGTTATTCTTCTTCTTTAGAACAGGAAAGAGAAAAATAGACTAGTTGAATTCCCATCCATGACCTTGCAAAAGACCTGTAAAAGAGCACGTTCCTCCATCTAGATCCTCTTGCAACCATGAATGGCTTAATATTTCTCAGCTATCCCCAATAGTGCAGTTCCAAATCCCTTTCATGTGCCTCATGCGCTAACTTTAACAAATAGGATCTATGAGCAAAGAAGATGCACGTCTTGACCTTTCCACAGTGTTCCTTACAGTAATATTTTGTTCATGTTTTGAAGACTCACTCATGCTACAGCAAATGGAACTTTCTCATAATCACAGAGCAAGTCTTGAGAGGAGCAAGAATAAAACACTCCATGAGCCTATTGCTATTCAGAGCTGTGTTAGCAACTGAGAAAATCAATAGCTCTATTGACAGGGTGGGGCAGTCACCTCCTCTGGCTGGAGCTGTTGATCTGACCTCAGCCTCAGTGCATGGTCTAAACTACAGGTGTGCTGCTAGAAAGGACAAGAAAAGCAAAAGTTGTGAAAAACTGAGTAACAGTGACCCACCATCCAAGTTAATCAACGCTTATCTTTTTTAACTGGTTCATTACTAAAGTACCTTAATTTGTATTTGTATGGAATGCTTGAGATTGGTTTTTTTATTTTATTTTCCCCTTTTGGGAACTTTTAAAGCCTTTTCCAACTGAGGAGCTTTCAGGGTGCTAAATGGAAAGTGCAACTTTGTCACTATAAGTTTTCCAACTTCTTTGAGCATTAGAAGTTATAAGCACCTTTCATTTTTGTTTTCAAAAATGCCTGTATAAGCATAAAAAACAAGCTAAAGAAAAAGGATTTATACGTAATGAAACTGATTTTACCTTTAGTTAAAAATGGGGAAAATGAAACAGAATGAAAAATTCATATTATCTTAATTTTTTTTAACATATTTGAATTTGACACTGATACAACCATTTAAAAGGAACTGAATTTTTAAAAAATGGTGCTCTGCAAGTTTTATAGATGTTACATGACTACAGTGGTCTTGTTATGTATTGTAATAGTGATTATGTTGCCTGTTTTTCATAATATAACTACAGTGGAATCTCATTTCCAAAATAAAACTAGTGTTGTAATTGACTTCTATGGAGACAAGAATGAAGATATCACCTCTTCATAAGGGTGTTTGGTGTTTTATGTAGGCAAATGTTAAACAAATGATGATACTCAGCAAGAAATTTTACAGTAAATAAATCCAAATATTAATGAAGAGAAAGACTGAGAAAGCACCTAAAACACATTTCTGCAATATATTATGCCTCTTCAAGGCCTATTTGTATCCTTGTGTTTCATTTTTCAATGTTTTAGTAGTTGTTTTTTTCAAATTACAGAATAGAGTTTTCAGTAAGAAATTATTAATTCTCTGTGGCTTCAGCAGTAGGGATAGGAACCATTCTGTAGTACATATGTTTGAATTGTCACCATTTTTTCCAAAAAAAACCCCTGAAGTATATAGGATATATGTGCTTTTAACTTCTAGTCTTGCATGTCTCTATATATCTGCTAAAGTGTTTATTAAATTGGAATGGAAATTTTTTTGTTAAAAATTTTTGCTTCAATACTGTGGCCATCAATAAAAATTCATATCTTTCTATTAAGTTTAAGTCTTCCATCACATGGGTTTGTAAAACCCAGACCTACTTTGGTTTTATAACAGAACACAGAAAATAAATTTAGAAAAATATTTTCATTTTTATCTTTTACAAGCAAGGTTTAAAAAGGAAATCCTTTCCAAAATAATTGCCATTTTCCTCTAGTTCTATATGGTTACTATCATACAGTATCTAAACACCAGAATATGACTGAATTGTGGAGGGTTTTTAATATTTTTTTCCACACACCAATGATCACTGAAATCATTTGTTGTCTGCAGCTATTTCTGGTAGTTCTGTAAGCTATGGGAAGCTAAAGGCCCTTTAAAATGTTTTTAACTTTCTATCATTTAGAAGTGCTGTGTATTTTCCTCTTTCTTATGGAAGAAAATTATAATTCACTCCACCTTCCTTCTTTTATTCAAAAGCCCTTAGAGGTAACAGCAATTTATAAAGCAATTAATAAGATGTACCAGCATCAGTAAATCACAACAAAGAAGCCCACACTGTATCTGTGCTGAGGAAATGGAGGAGCTGTACTATTTCCTACTTTGACATATATATATATATTTGGAGATCAAGACTGCAGAGTAATATAATCATTATGTTGCTTTTGGCTTTGCACATGCCCAACAGCAAAATCTCACCTCATGGGCAGTTGCCACAGCGTCCTAGAGTTTCATGGGCTTAAATGTCAAAATTAGGGTTAGATTATTATTTTTAATATGATGTTTTAAGTGTATTTGTGAAGTAACTGTGGCTAAATAAATGATGCAAGATGTATATCCATTCTGCACAGTGTCACACTTTGCCTTGCTTCACCATTTGTCCCTAGCAGATTTCTTGCGGTTCCCTAGGGTCTTCCCTTTTCTCTTTGTTGGTAAGTGTGGCTCAAAGCTCAGTTAATGGTTGTTTATTATATCCATGAACAAATGGCTAGTGAAAAGTGGCATAAGCCTCTTCTTATATAGTTTTTATATTCCAAAGGAAACTACCCAGACTGACTTGCCATGCTGCCATTTGTCACATCTCATTACCTTAGCTACACTATGGTAACTTACAGCAAGGATGTGACTAACAGTAACCACATGTAATGCTACACAGTACCATCTTGTCTGCTAAGGAAATTTAACAAGGCATGGTTTCCAGAGATCAAGACCTTTTTTGTAATTGCAGAATTTAGTGGCTAGAAGACAGAAGTGGGGAGCCTTTAACCCATTAATGATTATCTTGTGTGCTTCAAAAGGGTTTAGTGCTATTAAGGCTCATGTCCATATATTCAATATGTTTGTTTGATATGGCAAATTAACAGTTAAAAGTAGAAGAAAATCTGGAGCCGGATCTTGATCTTGTTCTCATTGAAGTCAATGTGCAAACCTGTGCAACTTCACTGGAAGAACAGCATTTCATCAGTCTTAAATCCAGCAGCTCTGTAAACCTGAAGTAACTAACTTGTTTCGTCGGGTCTTGGACTCCTGGAGACAATATGGTATGAACCCACTATAGATGTTATTTGATTCTAAAGTGAAAAGGCCCAGATTCTCAGATTAATTAAAATTTACATTAATAGTCAGGACCATCTGTAACTCGAATTAGATTTTGTTCCATGAATGTGAGGCAATGAAAAATGATGGAATATTAAGCATATTCTGATTCCTAATTATCTAAATTACTCCGAACCTCTGTCTTCTAAGCTTCTTATTTAATACGAAACTTGGTTGCTTCTCAGAAGCTAAATAAAATCAGGAGGACTAAAAAGTATTGTAGCATTTGCCTTGCTTTATGTCAGAGTTAAACTATTGTTATTTGATGTGCAGAGAGGATTGAAAAGACAGCTCCTGCAGTATGGAAAGACATGCGCTGAAGACGATGTGGCAGCTTGAGAAGGAAATGGGCTGAAAACAATTACTACTAACTCCTACTTTCACAGGGTACTGAATTTTTCCCTTGAGCACAATTTCTCATTATACATAAAACTTTTCTCAAATATAAAAGCAGAATAGTTCTGTTACAACCAATATGTTTTATGAAAAGCGTGAAATAATGTGTTTCATTACAAACATTATGTTTGAAAATTTGTGGCAGTCTGGTGAAGTTCCCATTGACTGGAAAAGGGGAAATGTAACCCGCATTTTCAAAAAGGCAAAAAAGGAAGACTTGGGGAACTACAGGACAGTCAGTCTCACACCTGTGCCTGGTCAGATCATGGAACAGATCCTTCTGGAAACTCTGCTAAGGCACATACAAAATGAGGAGGTGATTGGTAACAGCCAACATTGTTTCACCAAGGGCAATTCATGCCTGACACATTTGGTGACCTTCTATGACAGGGTTGCAGAGTTGGTGGATAAGGGAACAGCAGCTGAAGTCACCTACCTGGACTTATGCAAAGTGTTTGACACTGTCCTGCACAACATCCTTGTCTCTACATCAGAGAGACCAGATTTGATGGATGGAGCACTTGGTGGATAAGGAACTGCATGTACAATTGTACTCAAAGGGTTGCTGTCAGTAACTCAACATCCAAGTGGAAACAGGTGATGATTGGCATTTCTCAGGGGTTGGTACTGGAACTGGTAATTTTCAGCATCTTTGTCAGCGACATGAACAGTGGGATCTAGTACACCCTCAGCAAGTTTGCTGACAACACCAAGCTGTGTGGCATGGTTAACACGCTGGAGGGAAGGGATGTCATCCCTTCAGGGATCCCCCAGAGGGACCTGAACAGGCTTGAGAGGTGGGCCTGTTCAACAAGGCCAAGTGCAAAATCCTGAACTTAGATCAGGGTAATCCCAAGCAAAAAAAACATGCTGGGCAGAGAATGGCTTAAGAGCAGACCAGAGGAGAATGTTGGGGGTGTTGGTGGATGAGAAGTTCAACATGAGCTGGCAATGTATGCTGGCAGCCAGGAAAGCCAACCACATATTGGGCTGCATCAAAAAAAAGTCTGGCCAGCAGGTCAAGGGAGGTTTTTCCCACCCTTGACTCCATTCTGGTGAGACCCCCTCCTGGAGTACTGCATCTGGCTTTGGAGAAGAATGTGGACCTGTTGGAGCAAGTCCAGAGGAGGGCCACAAAGATTATCAGAAGGCTGGAGAACCTCTTCTGTGAAGACAGGCTGAGAGAGCTGGGGTTGTTCAGCCTAGAGAAGAGAAGGGTCCAGGGAGGCCTTATAGTAGCCTTCCAGTATTTGAAGGGGAAAGAAAGCTACAAGAAAGCTGGAGATGGACTTTTTACAGGGGCGTGTACTGATAGGACAAGGGGTAATGGCTTCAAGCTGGAAGAGGATAGATTTCTATATCAGAAAGAAATTTTTCACCATGAGGGTGGTGGGACACTGGAACAGGTTGTCCGGGAAAGTTGTGGAGGACCCATCCTTGGAAGTACTCAAGGCCAGCCTGGATGAGGCTTTGAGTAAGCTGGCCTATTGGGAGGTGTCCCACTTCCAACCTAAACCATTCTACGACTCTATGAAACCAGTTTAGTTTTACACATAAATGCAATGGAGAGTTTCTTACTAGTAATTGATCTTGTTTTCAGTCTTATAGTTTTTCAGATTCTTAGACTTGTGTAATATTTGTCTCACCAAAAGAATCTTATGGAAAACAATGATACTGCAGATGTGACTTCAAATTTGTATAGAATTACTTCTACTTAGTACAGTTCTTGCAGCCTTTTTATGTTGTCCTTTTCATAATTTTATTTTAGTTGTTATAGGTTGTCTCAGTGAGCTAGAGCTTAGACAAGTAAGATTTTCAAACTAAATCCCCAAATCAGGGCAAGGTACTTTGAGTTTTCAGGAAAAATAATGTAAAATCAGTTACCATGTTCTTATGTCACTACCATTACTCATTCTAGCCAGAGCAGTGTTTCCAGAAATAGTGACTTATCTTCTCTCATAGAAGTTTTATAGTGTTTTCTGATTTGCAAAGGGATATTTTATGCTTTTTCTTTCTTCCTGTTTAGTTAATCCACATAAACATGGACATTATTAAGAATGTGGACATAATTCTTACTTCTGAAAATCTCTGCCCCACTCTTAGTCAGACAGTTCAGAAAGGTGTCAACACTTCTGAGTATCACCATCGGTTGGTCAGTTTGCAGTTTATTTACATAATTCATATAAAGAAAGAGAAATTGAAACAGATCAAACCTGTACAATGTGAAGGGAAAGGTTGGTAGGTGAGTAAATGGTATGACTGACTTAATTCATCAAAAATTTCCTTCCTACTTACATAGAAAGTTATTTCTTCTTCTTTTTGTATATCAGCTTCTCTTTTGAAGTCATGCTTTATTAGCTTTTTCTTTCTAAGATCCTATAATTTAATAGAGGGCAGCAGAGAATACTTTAATCTTCGGATTAAGTTCCTTAGTTTATGTTACATGAGCAGCATATGAATTTATGTTGCCATCACTATTAGGTAGCCTGTGTCTTGTTCCACCTGATGTGGATTAAAGTTTAGTTTTGAAGTATTTTAGAGAACTATTTATGAATCTTTGGAAGTTTTCCTGGTTTTCATCCTAATTTCGCTAGGGTTCTTAGTCCTTTTGCCCAGAAGAGTGTCTCCTGAGAAGCCATTTTGTTACTGTATTGGTTTTGTTAGGATAGGGTTAATTTTCTTCATAGCAGCTTGTATAATGGTATGGTTTGGATTTGTGACCAACACAGTTGATAACACACCACTGTTTTAGCTATTCCTGAACAGTGATCACTGAATCAAGGTCTTTTCTGTTTCTCACACCTCCCCACCAGTGAGTAAGCTGGAGGTACACAATAAGTTGGGAGGGGAAACAGGTAGGACAACTGATCCCAACTGACCAAAGCAATATTCTATACCACGTGATGTTGTGCTCAGCAATAAAAGCTGGAGGAAAGAGAGGTTATGATATTTTTCTTCCCAAGTTAGGAAAGTGAGGCCCCATCTGGAGTACAGGATGACCATGAGCCAGCAATGTACCCTTGTGGCCAAGAAGGCCAATGGCACCCTGGGGTGTATCAAGAAGAATGTGGCCAGCAGGTCGAGGGAGGTCATCCTGCCCCTCTACTCTGCTCTGGTGAGGCCCCATCTGGTGTACTGTGTCCAGTTCTGGGCTCCCCAGTTCAGCAAGGACTGGGAACTGCTGGAGAAGGTACAGCAAAGGGCCACAA
>JAOTQQ010000001.1:44560482-44576003 GCA_026546715.1 Gallinago undulata | reverse complement strand
TGAGGACAGGCTGAGAGAGCTGGGGTTGTTCAGCCTGGAGAAGAGAAGGCTCCGGGGAGACCTCATAGCAGCCTATCTATATCTGAAGGGAGCCTACAGGAGAGCTGGAGAGAGGCTGTTTACGAGGAAGTGTAGCGACAGGACAAGGGGCAACGGTTTTAAATTGGAAGAGGGGAGATTTAGATTCTTTACAGTGAGGGTGGTGAGGCACTGGAACAGGTTGCCCAGGGAAGTCATGAATGCCCCATGCCTGGAAGTGTTCAAGGCCAGGCTGGATGGGGCTTTGAGCAACCTGGTCTAGTGGGAGGTGCCCCTGCCCATGGCAGGAGGGTTGGAACTAGATTATCTTCAAGGCCCCTTCCAACTCAAACAATTCTATGATTCTATGATTCTATGATTCTTTGTAATATAGGATATTAAGTTTACTGAGGAGAATAAAATCTTATTTAAGTTGTGTTTCTACAGGTTTCTTTCTTCAGATAAAGCTGAATTCTTTTTCTTTTTCTTTCTTTTTATTTTTTTTTGCCATGACTCTTTCTAGAGAATTACTTAGATGATTAGAAGTAATTAAAGTCTCTGCCTCTTCTCTGAACAGTATTTACTCTCCTATTAGACCCAACAATAATAAAAAATTAAAATTTAGTATTTAAAATAAAACTTGAAAAACATTCCAGAGGGATTTCATAAGATTATAGTACTGTAAATCCTGTCATCCACTGCTGCATTCTCCTCCATAATGTTGTTAAGTAGGAATAATTAGTCTAAAAGTCTGCTTGCAAATTCCATAGGGCATCAGCCATAGCATATGGTTTTGAGTCTGGGTAGACTCTTCCCTTATTTCAAACTGAAGTGCTATATGGTATACATTTAGAAGGAATATTACTGCCTACAGTATAAAACATATCTATCATTTATACCTAGAAATTGCATAAAGACCCTTTCCATAATATTTTTTTTATTATTGCATAGGAGTCAGTAGTAATTTCACAGTCTAATAAAACAGAAATGGTATTCCACACATATGTATTACCTAACAATGTTGAACATGTTCTTTTCCTAGCATCAGCTGAAATTAATTTGAATCTCTTGTTAACAAGCACACTAAAATAAACAAAAAGCATAATGTTAAATTGTTTTTCCAGCAAATAAATAAGATCTCTTTCCTAGTGGTGATCAGTATTCCCAGTTTTTTTCTGCATCTGAATTACTTTAATAACTTATAACTGCTCTGGAACTTATCGATTATGTAGGTCTTTTCACACCTGAACTATAAAAAATAATAAATACTGTTTTTAATCAAAGCCACATTTTTTCTACTTTCCTATCCTTCAAATTTCAGTAACACATACATTTGAAAGGAATATGGATGTTTATTGAAACAAGAAGTTTTGTTGCTTTACTGTTTTCACTTTAAGTCATCTTAATTATTTGTGTATTACTAGCTAAAGTAAGTATAGAGTAATGTTTGGTTGCATTGAGTGAACAAGGTAACAAAAAGATGTAAATCACTGGTTCTGCACTGTGATCCATGGACTGTGGGTGATCTCTGAGGTCACTGTCAGTGGCCCAGTGCTGGCCCATGAATTTGTAGAGCACAGCATTTGTATTGTTTTCAGTCAGATCTGTTAAATGTTATACAAGTTGATATGTGAGAAAGTCTGAAGGTCAGCAGTGTTTTGGAAGTCAATGAACTAGATAATAGCTGTGAAAAAAAAAAAAAAGTAGTTAACATTTTACTAGGAAAGGCCTGAAGAGGTATAGCAGAACCAGAGATAATAAATCCTTCAATCAATTTGGGTCAGGTTACAGCTACAGCAATAACTACACTTGACCTAGCCAGCAGTCTGAGTTTGGCTGTGGCATCATAGTAATGCTGGCTTGTCCTTAGTAATCTGAAAGAATAAGAGTGTGACATTTGCCTGTTCTATATAATGTATTACAAAGATGCAAACCATACTGCAAACCAATGCAAACCAATCTTTACAGATCAGTTACATCACAGCTTATCTTCTCAACCCAGTTCTTTTAAAGCTTATTTGTCATCTGTTGGGTAGATGTATCCTAATATTCCTTGAGGGAATGAGGAAGGAAAGATCAGAAAAGTGTACTGTGAACTCTTGCATCATAGTTGAAGGGAAAGAGTGCTGACATTTTAACAAAGCTATCTTTTGTCCAGAGTCATTGGAAGTTGGATAGCAGTCAGCAGAAACAATGGACCTAATTGCTTTTTCACCCACTGAAGATTGAGATGACCCTACTGAATTTAATTCCTTGGGATAGCAGAAAACCATGGAGAATAAGACTTGCAAAAGCATTTTTCTTTAATTTTTCCAGAGTTACACTCTAATTTGCATGGAGACGTCAATAACAACATGAAAAGAGCTGCTGACATATTATCTGCTGTCTCCTCAAAACCTGTGTTAAGCCATACCTCTAGGAGCTTGATTCTTCTGATCTAGTTCTATTTTAATCATGCAAATCAGTGGAGAGAGGCAGGAACATCCAGGCCAAATTCATTCCATCATAAAGTAAGGATGGTCTAAAATTGCCAAACCCTGCCATAGAAGTTCTAGTTTTAGTTTGTTAATTGGTACAAAGCTTAATGTTTCTAACTCAGGTATAGAAGTTTCTAAAGTTTGGCAGAACTTACACAACACCATCAGCTAAGTGCCCACAGCCACCAATACACTCTCTTTTGGGGGGGTACAATACTTTCTGGTGGGTTTTGTGTATATGAAGGAAATAATCCTGCCTTCTTTTTCTTCTTTAGTCTGCAGTTTGTGTCCAAGTAGTAACAGGGGCACCAAGGATAATAGCTTTCTTCAAAGTTGATAATGGAATTGCAAAGCTATTGTTTTTTCCTGAATAGGGTTTTTAAGTACACTGCATTGCCAACTCAATTGACAACATCCTAAATCCCTACCACTTTGCTGTAGTTTTGCTGTACTAGTAATTGTGTTCAAATGCTCATAGAAGAATATTTCTCTCATTCTTGGAAATCAGCTTTGGGCTGAAGTAGCTAGTCTTCTTTCAACCTCCTCCATGAATAACAAAGGATTTTTTAATTCATCAGCAATGCAACAGTGAATATTTTTTCCCCTGCTAATTATCCACATTTTTATAACTACCACATGATTTATTTGACAGATCATCTGCCTCTCTGAGGGCACACAGAAAATGTGTTATGTAATAACTTTGCTGCACTTATTTCTGATGTATAAAATTTGCTTGTTACAAAAGAGAAGGAAAAATATGAACTGAAAATAAAGAAGTCTCATTTTTAAAGTCAAACTTTGTCTGATTCTGGAACCTATGCATGCTAGTATGAGTTACTAGCTAACCTTAAAATGTACTTACTGAAATGTAAATATTTTAAAATCCTAAAGCAATGGCTTTCAACGTATGTATTTGAAACACTACAAACTTTAATTTAAAGTGCACATTATTTATAAGCTACCTTTACCTCATCCCTACAGAATAAAATCCCTAATTCAATTAACTTGATCAACGAATCTCAAGCCATGAAGTTTTTTTGGACAGATGTGCTCCTTAAGTATATTCTGATTTACTATATTAACTTGATATCACATACTGTAAAAACAGGCTCAAGCTACTTTTTAATTAGAAGGGAAAATATGCAGACATGAAATTGGTTGTGTAGATCAGCTCTGTTTAATTTAACTTCATGGCTTTGTCACATTGTTTTCCTTCTTTGAAGCATGCTGGGTATGTGTAGTTTTCCTTCTATAACAGGGGTGATTCGTAATAATAGAGTGAGGGAGATGGTTTTTGGACTGTTTCTTCCCTCAGTTCTGTCTGTCTTCACATCATCACATTTCCAGGAAGAAGAATTGGCTGAAAAATGACTCTGAGTAAGCCCTGCTTAGTGCTTTTTCAGTGTAAAACTTAGAAGTGACATTATGGTATCAGGCAGCTGCTTTTTTTTTCCCCTCAGCCAGATGCAAGGGCAATGATATGAAACTGAAAGAAACCACAGCTCAATCGTCTGCCTTCCACTTAATTTTTCATACAAATTTAAGGTCAGGTTGTGGCCTGGTAACCAGTGAGGTGTATGTAACATTAGAACAGTAATTCTCTGAAACCGATAGTGAAGAGAAACCAGGAAGAATGCACAGGAGCCTGCTCTTGGTTAAACTAAAACTAGATCAGCTCCATTATTGTATGGAGTACTGGACTTCTTCAGATTTATACTACTGTTAAGTAAGTGCAGAATCCATCAGCAGATAACAATAACACAGTCTTTTAGACTTTCAAGAAAATGATCTTTTATGTACATGTATATGCATTTTATATACTTTACATACTTACAAATATGTTTGTGTGTATGAAAGACATATCTACATGTATCGAAGCATGCCAATATGACTTATGCTGCCACATACTTCTGACTGGCTAATAAAATTGTTTATAATAGCAAACATGTTATTTACAGAAGTAAAAGGAAAAATATCAGTAGAGCAATACTTAATGAGCTGCTATTGTTTCTTACCTTTTATTTGGTAAATACAAGACCTCCCTGTTTGTTCTTTGTGCAAACTTTTACATTTCTTTAAAAAAAAATACAGACATATGTCAGGGCAAAATATTCCTGTGAGGTTTTTTCAGGCATTTCTGTATTGACAGAAAAGTTGCTTGAAAAAGGTAATGGAATCTATCTGAATCTACCTTCTACCTAGTTTTATTACAGCCGTGAAATACAACAATGCTGAGCCTTAGCTATGTGGATATCCACAAGCCAGTGGGGACCCTTCAACAGAAATATTGACTCATGTTTCTGGCACTAATCCTAAATTTTCAATTAACTGATTTTTTTTAAAAGTCAGTGAGAACAGGGATGAAGGATATTTATACAGGAATTTTAAAAAAATTCTGCTTTGATAAAATCAGGAGGGAACCCAAAGAAGCCTTAAAACTGTCCTGGTTCTCTGCTTTCTTACTTGCCTTCTCTGAAGCTGATCTCTTGAGTTTCCAGCTGTGCAGGCTTCCTCAGAGATATATATAGTAACTGTATGCATAGCTATATATAGTAGCTTCTTAAACTCCCTGACTCTCAAGACATGATGATAAAGCTCACTTGGGAATTAAGTAGAACCAGGAGATTCATTTCAGGCATCCCAGCTACTCTATAGTCTCTTACCTGGTCTATAAAGGGCCACAACGGTTCTGGATTTCCATGTATTCTAGCTTTGCGACCTTGCCCCCACAAGCTGGAACAGAGACCTTGCCAGAACTTTTATGTGATTCTCGTCAGATATTGCTACATATGAAAACTCAAACTATGTCTAAGAATACTTTTAACTACAAAAGTATGACAAAAATATCTGGCTGCTAGTTGGTGGTGAGTAACTATGACTCTGACATGTACTGTGCCAGCGCCAGGGAGCCAGCACCAGTCTAACAAGATCTGACAAGCCACCAGGTGCCAGCAGAGAATGCAGAGGACATATAGGTAGAGGCAGCTCCCGGTGAAAATAGAACATCCCAGTGTGAAGTGAAACACGGTGAAATTTACATTCTTTTTTTTTAAAAAAAAAAAAAAAATCTATTTGGCTTTTAGCCTTGTATCAGACAGGCCAAAAATTCTGCAAATACTAGTATTTTCACTCAACTGTAATCCTATATTCCAAAAGTTCAGCTGGTAAAACCACCCCTGCAAGTAGTAATCAATACTTTGTTATTTGACTGCAGAGAATCAAAAAGAGTCCTGCTTTAGTTTTATTCTGCACTGGTTTTATTCATTTTTAAGAATTTAAGACTCTGAAGGTCGTCCCATTTAAATTTCAGTGTTAGTATAAACTTTTTAATAATTCCTATGTGGTTTTGAGCTACCAATAGAGGCAAATATGAATCCCTTTTTAAAATCATTAGGTGGGTAAAAAATGAAAAAGTAGACCAGATTGCAAGAGGCATTTTAGATTTATGTCAAATCAGACGGTTCAGGAAAGTGTTCTGGTTAAAGCAGAGAAGATCCAATTAGAAGAACTTTAAATGCAATATTAACTGACTCTTCCACCCCTTCATTGACCATATTCTGAATATGGTGAATAAACTGAAGTTTATTTTTCAGCGTTGCCTGTTTGAAGTATGATTTAAGGCCAATGCAACACTAAAAGGTCAGACAGGAAGAAGTCAGAAAAAGGGACCTCAATAATACACAAGATGAATTTATTACTGTGTAATAGAGTCTCATATTTATTCCAGCCAGTTACAGACAAGGTTCATTGGGCAGAACAATTTTTACAACCAAGGTAGTTAAAGACAGTGAAAAACAGAACTGACTGACAAACGATTTTCTAGTGTCTTCTCTGAATGATGTTCTGAAGGCATAAAACTGCATGGTAGATAATACTCAGTCAATGGGTAAAGTGATGGTGATTTTTTATTGCAAACATATTTCCAGCCTCACTTAGCAAAACCTCAACGTTGCTGAAATAATTTTGAATTTTCCCATAAATTTCTATGAGGCTTTCAGTACCTCCTTTGGGCTTTTAGTACAATGGGAATGTTGTTGACATTCACGAAAGGTGAAGATATCAGTAAAAAAATAACCCTTACACTGCAGAAATTCAATAAAATAATGCATCACAGATGAACAGAACAGCTCAAAAAGAGCAAATAATTTCCTGTTTAGATATTAAAGGAAGATCTAGCATATCCAGCACTTTATTCAATACCGTATATAAACTGTATAAACGTATAGCATATTCAACTTGTGAAAGCGTATTTTATGTGAAAATAAAAAGTACTGATATTTAACAGCTCACCAATATTTTTATATAAATTCTCGCTGTTGCACATTTTGTTTCAGTTCTGCATAATGATAACTTTCTTGTCAATCACTGAATGTCCAGGAATGCAAATAAAAAATTGCATCTGTTACTTGTAATTTCCCCAATCAAACTCTGAACTCTTTCCTTAAAGTTTTCAACAATTCTAGCATGTGGTACTTGAGATAATCCTGAACCCAGTATGTTTTCCTGATGGCTAGATTTGCCTGTCACTAGTGTTTGCTTACCAGCAGTATCATATGAATGAAGTGAATTTTCATTGGAAGAAGCATATTGAAAACGTGTGTGTATCTTGCTTCGTTACATCTGTGTAAAGTTTCCCCCCTCCCAATGCAATTGTTTTTACTTTCTTTTAATCTTGCAAAGAAATGTAAAAGTGGAATAACTGACCCCATGTTCAAAGTCATTGTCAGAGACAATGAAGTCATAGGCTTCTGTTTTTAATAATGTCTTGCAAAACACAAAGCATCATTAATCATATTCAGAGGATAAAAGACACACAGATTTCCTAGTCTCAAACTTTCCTGAAGCCTTGAACATTTCAGTGTTGTAGATTCACATAGATAACAGCCCACAACTCTGCACAGAAAGCTCGATCAACAAAGGAAATGTGAAATAACACTTTTTTTATTCCAATATGTAAAAACTGAGACTGTCTTTTATGCAAAGCAAAACAGACTAGAATGGATCTTCCTTAATAGTGGTTCAACACCAGATGATGTCTGTAAGTAGATTCTCTTATTCTCCCTTTGGGGTTGCATTCATTTAATCTACACCTAGGAACATAAATAAGGATGTCCCCGCAAGAAATAAAACACATAACAGTCACGCTGTTGCAATATTCACATTCTAACTTCCTTTCTCAAACACTTCCACTTGCAGACTAACCTTGTGTTTGATTGGTTTTAGATGAATGGCAGAAGCATATTTGGACTACATTTTTTTCTAAATATTATTCTCCTATCCAGCTGTCCAGATTTTCATATTGAGCCAAATTCTGCCAAATCTGATTATCTTCAATTTTGAATTCATTTGGACTGGAAATACAGTCTTCGTTAGTTCATTTGTGCATAAGACCTCAGGAAAATAATTTTGTTCTAAAAGGAGGGAAATGTACTAGTAGAGTTGAAATTTGGCCCTCTCCTACCCAGTGCATGCCAAGTTGGATTCAAAAGAAAAAATAACCACAATATTGTGTTTAAATATGTTGGTCTTAGTTCAGCAAAATGTTTGAGAATTGGCTTCACTCTGGCTTAAGTTTAAACATGTGCTAAAAATACTATGATGAGTTAGGACTATGTTCTCAATATGCATGTAAACTGGTAATAAAAAAGGAAATGTATAATGCACGTGTAATGTATGCTACCCTTCTATTTGCCTTATAAGCAAGAAAGAAAAGTTTATAACTTGCCTACAGTTACAGTTCATGTGGTCCTAGAGAAAAGGAGGACTAACTAGACTCAGTGCAGTCTGCAGGGTGAAATTCAGCCTCTGTGAAGGCCATGTGAGACTTACCACTGATTTCAGAATAACTAGGATTTCCCTTTCAGAGTGATACCACTTTGCACTACAATAGATACATCCAGTATAAGGTTTCTCAACACAGCAGACAGTCTAGAGAACTGCAGTGCAGTTATTTTGCAGAGTAATTGGGTTGCAGGGAGAGGGGGGGAGTCAGGAGTCATCAACAAAGGGGTGGAATAATCAGTTTTGGTTTTGAGAAAGATTTAGGGAAAAGCCTCAGAGTGATTTCCACAAATTAAATGTTCCTGACCCATCTTCCACAAGCTGAGACCTCAACAACCTCTACACAGAGACAAGTGCACTGTAAAAGATTGCGAGTCTAATGAATTACTTGGCTGAAATGTACATATAAACTAATCTTATAGTTATGTATATTGATACATATGTATTTGTGTGACTTTTTTACCGTGTGCATATTCATATTTGTGAGAAAAACAAAAAAATATTTTCCTTCATTCTTCATAGCAAGAAAGCACTATCTACAATTTTATGCCACTATTTATTTACAGTAATAATTTTCTTTATTAAATTATTTCATTTTGGTATTAAATTGGTATTAAATGGCCCTTCCTGCTAAATTTCTTCTCTGTTGATATTTAGTAAGGTCATAAATAATTGGGAAGGAATGGCAAAACTCCCATTCCTTTCAATATGAAGGGCAACATTTATTTATTGAAATAAAACTTATAGCCAGTAGTACTGAGGTTAAGTGAGAAAATTCTGCTTATTCCCTCCAAAGACTGAATGGAAAAAAAAAATTGATATATTTTTTTGTCTGGGTGTTTGTAGACATGGATTATTGTTTGGCTGAATGTGCTTCTCCACATTTACAGCAACTTTTCTAAGCATTTCAAATTACTTCTGTAGCTGTCATCAGAATTTGTAAACACCTATGTAGAGGTTTTATATATACTTTGTATTTATTGTAAGAAATTAATTTTTTTAAGGCATAGAATTCAGTGACTATAAGAGAATGGTAATGGTAAGAAAAAAATAAAAAAATTAATTGTGACTGTTGTGACTGAAAGTCCAGTTCTTGGGATTGTCTTCATGCTTTAAAGTAGTCAGTGAACTCTATGATCTATCATTAAGTCCGTTTATATAATGACATCCTCTCAAAGTACTCTAAATCATTTAACATAATAGATATGTTGCCAAGTTTGTAAGATATGCAAAGCCATATTCAGAAGAAACAGCTAATAATCTGCTATCAATAAGCTAGTTAAATCATTCCTAAAAACAGGCGGGATGAAATGCAAAATAAAACCAGATTATTGGTCTATGTTATCTATGTGACAGTTTATTTTTAACTAAAATATATACATTTTTTGGCTCAGACTCTCTGTACTGAATGAATGAAGATAAAAAGCATATTGCACTGTTACAACATCAAATTCACAATGATGAGATCTTTAGATGTGATCCAGATTCAACAGAAGACTTTGGTTTTTCAATGAAAAATAAGTCTGTCTCTGAAAATTGAGTTTCTTGGGAGCTCAGAACGTTCATGGATGTATCGAGGAACTGGCTAATTGGTGTGGCTGAAACAGGGATGGGAAGTACTTGAAAGTGGTAAAATGTCACTTTGTTTCAAGTGTTTCTTTATGGAATTCCACAACGTTCTTAAGACACATTATAAATTGTTTCTAATAAAAATTATCGTTTCCATTTGAAAATTGATTGGGCTTTTTTGGGAGAGGCAGGGGTTTTAAGTTTTGGAGGAGTTTGATTTTGTTTTGTTCTTTGTTAATTTTGCCAAAAACTCTTGCAAATCTATCTTTCCCTTTTAGCCAAAGTAATATTTTCCTTTTCCTACTTTTTTTTTTTTTCGTTTGTTTGGCTAATTCAGCACTTGGGAGACCATTTCTTTGCATCTCATATTTTTACCCATTTTGCTTGAGTGGTTTTTGTGATTTTTTTGCCTTGGTACCAAAGTCCTCAACATCATTTAATGTCAAACATCAGTTGATATTTGTGTGAATCATGTGACCTGCCATATCAAGACTGAGAATCATTTATCATTATTTACTTGTAATCACAACTACATCCTTGTGGGCAGAGTAACAGATCACAGTGTGTACAGAAACATGATGGTGTTTTGCATTTGCATATATACTTGTGTATGAAGTGTTGCAAACACATAAACTGATATACATTCTCATTGGAAAAATTAATATAAACCAGGTTTCTATACTGCTATCCAAATGCACTGCAAGAAACAATTTTGATTATTCATGGATTGTCCTTAATCACTGTTTTATTCTTTCTGAATTCTATGGGGATTTCTTTTTTAGACTTGAAGTAGATTACAGAAAAGGCTTCCTGGGTCTTTACATTGGATAATTTTTCCAGAATTCAACCCAATCTATGAGTATTTATTCAATATAATCAAAAACATAAATGAAGAAGTAGGCATGGCAGTATTTAATTTTTTTCTTGTTTATCTTTAAATTGCAACTTTTATTTATTTCACCACACATAGACTTTTCATTTATTTTCAGTTCAAATATTTCTTACAGAAAAAAAATCTGAAAAATCATATGCTGTAAGTAATGAAGGGCAGATACTCAATGAAAAATTTAGTAGAAGGTTAAGTAATTTGTGTTTAATAAAAATAAAGCTAATTCTAATCACTTCATAATAATGATGACACAACAAAATATATTCAATTAAATAAAGACTCCAAAAGAATTATTCAAAAGTGAAAGACTTAAAATAGTGAAGGACAGTGGGATGAAATAAACTAGTTGTAATAGAGAACAAAGCCACAAAAAATATGAGCTTCAAAAAATTTATTTATTTATTTCACATGACTAAGAAATAGTACTGGCTTTCTTTGCTGGGGAGCACAGATATACTCCTTTTCTCTCTAAGATTAAAGATTTACATTCTGAATTCATCTTTTGCACTTGGTGAATATTAATATAGCTATGGGGAATCTCTGAATGTAGCTCTCTTTATTTCTCTTTTTAAATAGTCCTTACCACACAAGCTACCCCATCCTGCTGTTCCCCGCCCCACAAATAACAGAAGCATTTATTTGTAGTCAACAGAACCAAGAAACTGGTCTGTGTTGACACTACCTTTCTTTTTCTTACAAACTAAATCCATTCCCCAGTCTGACTTATTGCTCAGCTAAAGGAATGCTTGTGATGCTTCAAGAGACCAAGACAGTAAGGGAAGAAGAGTCTGGATAGAAGGCAGGAATACCTTTCACTAGCAGAAACTTTATGCCAGTTTAAAGTGTATATTGAACCACTCATTTGATCACAGCCAAGGAATATCAAAATCAACTCTGTGAGGGTGAAGATAAGAGATCTGCTGCCACATCTTTTGCTTTGCTCTATTGTCAAAGGTTACTTGTAAATATTGGGGAAAAAGTTATACAGAAGTGGCTTAATTCTCACTTGTAAAACACTTCATAAAGTTGCATTACAGCAAGTCCAATAATATGATAACATTATGTCATTTGTGTGAACTTTTTTTAATCTAAATGAATTTAAACAACAGCATCCATACACTGAAAAATAAAACACATACACACACTCCAAAAACAATGACAAAAAACCTCACAGTTCACCTGGGAGAATGTGATGCCTCTCTAGACAAAGCATTGAAAATATGGACGTGACTTTGTGAGTGTGGAGCAATAGGGTTTTCTTTTACAATAGCATTATTTTTTTAATGACAGTTTGTGCAAGGGACAGAGGGACAGTTTGCTGCTACTACTACCCTAAGTTGAATGAATATTTTCTTTTTTTCATTGTCTGTTTCCCAAACACTGAAAGTGGTTGACATTCAGCTTATTACTAGTGTATTTCAATATGTCATAATGTTGCCTAGAATTAACACAAAAAGCCAATAGTCTGTTCATTAGGGATAATACCTGACTTTGCTAGTAGAGCGAGAAAGCCAAGAGAGTGAACATCTCTGAAGTTTCAGAGAAGTTTATCTTCTTTTGAAGTTACCTGTGCTTTCCTTTTTCACATACAAAAAAAAGCATGATTCTAAACAACCTTTTTGTGGGTTTACTGAATACAAACGTGGCAGAGTTGTTTTTTTAACACATGGTACAAAGGTCAGCCTTAGGCCATTACCTTTTTTCTATAGCTACTTGATTACTACTTGCTGATTTCTTTAACTTTGAACCACATAAATCAGTAAAACCTTTCTGGGAGCTGAACCATTTAGCAAAGCAATGTTGAACATCTGTCTTCAGAAAAACTGTAAATTTATTTTATAAAGAGGCAATTCAGCATAGCTAATAAATATGATTTCATGCTTTTTACTTCCCAGATGGTTCTAGGTTCTAGAGTGTAATGAATTAGCGATTTCTGAATTCCATTGTAAGGGAATAAGCTGCTAAATGCAAAAGAGAAGATTTCTGAATAATAGCCTTGTACTTTACAGAAGTATTAAGGTGTACATTTCTCATGGGGACCACAAATCTTTGCGTCTCTGAGTTGTGCTGTACATCATCCTGACAAAGTTTTTTAGCTGGTGTAAATATAAATGGCCACAGTAACTACAGTAAAGCATGTTTCCACAGCTGAATATTTAACTCTACAGCTGTGTTTTGAATATCAGCTCTCTCTATACCCTCATATCATTATTCGAATCCAGATTTCATAAGGAAACCTGATAATATATGAGAAATATATAGCAAGTGAGAGACTGCAAGTAAAAAAGTTGTCCAGACTTTTATAATCCATTGAGGAACAACCACATCCAAGGTATGGAACACCTCATCCTAGGGGAGGTACTTGAAACAATCTGATAAATCATGCTGTGAAATCCCTTTTTCATTCTTCAGATGGTAAGATACAAGGACAACTGGTCCAGATCTATCCTAGGGCCTGAAATATGGGCACCTACATTTAGATAAGGTGAATTTCTCAGTGCGTGTTGAGAATGCACCACCCTGAACTCATTGTTGAAGGAGACTCTTCAATGGAGGCAGGTAGAGTGGCAACAAGAACCGCTTATCTTTGCCTCAATCCTCTGGCCTTAACATTTGGTTCTTTACTCAGACTTATCCCACAAAGTACATTTATTTTTATTTTACAAGTAAACACCCTTTGAACATGAGAAAAGTAATTCCAAATGTTATTCTTATGTTTTTCTGATACCATTTGAAGACTACTTTTAATGTATGATGGTATTCCCAAGGAATCTTGTAATTTCTCCTCATATTATTGTAGGTGTCAGTGTTTTGAGCTCAGCTGGTTTAATACACTTAGTCATGCATCCCAGTCTTCAGGAGCATTAACCTGAATTTGCTGGCTTTGTTTTCCCAGAGGTGAACCATCAATTAGATGCATACTAACCAGAATAAGAGAAGGACTGGAGGCATTAGCACTTCCTTGCTAAAACAAGAGCACCTGCTGAGTGCTCAGTGGTAAATGTGAAACGGAGGAAAATGTCAAAATATTTGCTGGATAGATACTTCGGGTATCTATCCATCCTGGGCTGCCCATTAGGCTTAACTGCAATTAGAGGGTGAGTGGTTATCACTGCCCTTAATTCTCTAAGAAAACATGCATTCTAATTAGCTACAGGCAAAAGTAGAACTCTCCCCAGAGGGGTTCTAGGTCCACGTGGAAGCTCCCAGTGGGATACAGACTGAACATCCTTCAGCCTCGAGCCTCATAGCAGGCTGGAGACGGAGCTTTATTAGAAACATGTCCTTTACCCCACTGCTGTGACTTCAGTACCACAAATAACAGCACATGGAGTCCATTTTTTATAAATCCTGGTTTCAGCTTGTAAAAAATCCAAAGGATATTTTATGCTAATAGCAACATCATGGGCTCTGTCTTCTCAAGCTTTACTGGGGACTTACACAGGCAAAATTCCCATAGACTTGAATAGGTGATTTGTTGTTGAAAACCAGGCAAAGTAATTACTCAAATAACTAATTAAAATTTTCATATTTTCCATAAAAGCATTCTCACTGCATTACTCTAAACAGTTTTAAGGGGTGGTTATGGACTAATGATGCTTTTTTAAGCTATTCACCCTTTATTTCTTGGTTTGAATTACACAAAAGGATATTTAAGTTGTGTGATTGGATACCCAATGCTATGAGCATCTCTGTTCCTTGTTGAGTGAGTCTCTACCCAGCTTTCTTGAACAAAATGCCTTAACAGTTCTACACTTAACACTGAGGGAATGGCAAACCATTCAGATTATGAAATTATGAAATGTTCCTGCCATTTGTTTAAAATACAAGACTGTATTTATTCACCTTTCTAGAAATTTGAATTGCTCTCAATTTCCAAAGGGATTTGCATATTTTAATTCCATGAGCACAAACATTCTTTGAAGTTTTTTCTGAGGTCTAGTTTTGAGTTTGAGTCTAGGTCTGTCTTCACAAAAAAATGCTGAGGTCTGCCATTGGCTGGGATTTCAGCTGTAGTGATTAGTGTTTTAATGGTCCTTTAAATTTAATTATTTGGTTAGTGTGGTATTTAATCCTAGGTTTAAAATTAAACTGTTTCCCCTTCTTTGACAAGATCCAGAACTCTTGTTTAAAATTTTTATCCTGAAGTAGAAGTATCAGAGCATTTATCTCAGTGTTAGCGGATCCATGGCGGACTCCATGTGTGCATCCAACTCCTTGGGTGGCACAAAAGTGCCACAAAGCACTTGTACTCTTCATCCTGGGTCACTCCTGCCCTAGAAGAACAAGTAGAAAGCATGTCAAAGAGGTCACAATGTCAGCAGGACACCAGCAGCAGAATGAAGAAGGTGGGACAGACATAGAGTTGTCAGGGGAACATGTCTTCTGTAAAGTTTAATCTTTGTTCTATGACCAATCATTATTTAATTTATCATCTCCAAAAGAAGATTTTACACAAAGTCTGCACTCTTCTAAAATGTCAGTTATTACAAGCTTAGCAAAGAATTGAAATCTTCCTCTATTCTTCTTATCAATCATAGAATCACAGAATCACCTAGGTTGGAAAGGACCTTTTAAGATCATCTAGTCCAAACAATGGAGAAAAAAAAAACACCCACAAACACACCACACCCCCACACACCACACCACACTCAAAATAACACCAACCCAACACTAATCCATATTCCTGAGCACCATGGCAACTCATCCCTTGAATACCTCCAGGGATGGTGCCTCAACCACCTCCCTGGGCAGCCCATTCCAATGCCTGACAACCCTTTCAGGAA
>JAOTQQ010000001.1:44487131-44543732 GCA_026546715.1 Gallinago undulata | reverse complement strand
TGGACACAGTACTCCAGATGGGGCCTCACCAGGGCAGAGTAGAGGGGCAGGATGACCTCCCTCGACCTGCTGGCCACATTCTTCTTGATGCACCCCAGGGTGCCATTGGCCTTCTTGGCCACAAGGGCACATTGCTGGCTCATGGTCATCCCATTGTCCACAAGAACTCCCAGGTCTTTTTCCTCAGAGCTGCTCTCCAGCAGATCAGCCCCCAACCTGTACTGGTGCAGGGGATTATTTCTCCCCAGGTGCAGCACCCTACACTTGCCCTTGTTAAATTTCATTAGGTTTCTCCCAGCTGATTTTCTTTTCCCTGCATCATAGGAAACTGCATGATCAGGTCAGCAGTGAGAATATAGTAATGAGAGTGGTGAGGGAGAAAATCCCAGAAGGGTATATAATGTGGCAAGTCACATTCATTAAAAGATCAAAACCAAGTGAGAGTGCATAAATCACGAGGCAGCCTCAGTTTGCGCTCTGGCTGTTAATGCAGGTTTTATTGCAACTCTTTTCTGTGACTTTCAATAAAAAAAGCATCTGCTGAACTATCAGCAGTATTTGATACATACACTGCCCTCAAGATACAGAGCACCTTCTGAAAGAAATGTGATCACCGCTGAGCAATTTGAACTATTGAATCTTTTACTACATTTTAAAAGAAAAATATGTCCTATGTAATTCAATCATTTCCCCACTTCTTGCCTTTTTTTTTTCTCCTTTTAACATTGGAGTTTAAGATGTTATTCATTCCTAAATCAAAAGCATACATATTGTTCATAAGACAGGACACATAAGAGGAAGCCTGCAGATGCAGAACAGTAGCAATATGAAATATATAACTTTTGCATTAATATTGAAATAATAGGTTCTTGACTATTGTTGCTGTAAGCCTTTTCTTACTGCAATAATGGAAATAAAGTAGAGATGTGTGCCTTTCAACATCTTTGAAGGAGAGAAAGTATTCTGTTAACCCAAGTATGTTTCCAATCTACTTTTCTGTCAAAGTCTACTCTGCTTTTGCATCTGTAGCCTTCATAGGAATATACTTTCTTATGCCTTTGTGAGCAACTTGAACAGAGCAGAATATCATTGCTATGCAAAATGTTTGATCCTTCTTGATAAACAGACATGGGAAACACGCATCATAAATGAAGTTAACCTCCCGGCCTTACAAGAGACACAGAAAAGCACTGTCAGTCCCCAAGTCTCCCTTCTCCTTTTTGCTTTGTGTTTAGCTGACAACTTTTCAACGGTATGCTGATTGTGGAACAGGACCATCAGTAGCATGAATTTACCAGGAGACATAAAAGTGAGTGTTATCTTCAAGCACCAAAAGAGGTATAACATTACTAAATCCTGTGTGGATTATTTGCAATAGGCCTGTTATAATACTTGATCCTTTCTAAATACATGTAACTATTCCTAGCTGTAACCAATACCCATCATCAAAACAGTTTGAGAGAAGTTACTTTTCTGGAAATTTTGAGCTTTTTGTGTGTGGCTTGTTTTGTAGATTTAAAGACAAGCCTGGGATAGGTAAGACAGAAAAGGAAAGGTTGAGGGCCAGCAAAGCTGTTTTGCTCATTTATTGCAAGAATCATAGCAGCTAACAACAGCCATCAGGAAAATAAATGTACAAAACAATTTGGTAGTGAGAGCTACCTCAGATGTAACTGTTTTTCTTCAGTGAGCAGGATGGGTTTAATACAACTTTTACAAACCAGAAGGCTAAAGTTTACAGCTATAGTAAATGACACTTTGAAATCCTATGTACTGATGAGGTAAACATGAGGTTGACCGGTAACTCTGCTCTCACTACTTCAGCCCAAATTAAACTGTGTTGCTGTTACAGGATGATTTAGTCTCCCTGAGTTTCACTGTTTTTCATCTAAAGAAGTTGCTGGGAGAAAGACAGAGTGGTGAACTGCTCAAGAGAATTGAACAGTGTGAGCCAAGTGTTGAGCAGAAAGTAGTCAGTGCACACACTGTTTATGAGCTGGGTTGTGAACTCAGGTAGAAACTCATAGATATATGCTCTAAAACAAAGACTGAGAGAAAAATGTTCCACAGTTTAAACTGGTGCTCGGCTTGAAAGGGGACCTTAATAGTCATCTTTTTGCAAAAGGATTGCTGGCTGAAAGAGACGAGGGTAGGGAAAACACCTGATTAGACAACACTCAGTTTGTTTAAGAAAGTTCACATTTTATTTTTCTTGTTAATAAACAGAAAAAAAGACCCCAAAGATAATGCACTGTGTCATTTCCCTGTCTCCGGATAGAATAAAACATCCATTTGTGTAGTCTTTTAACTTAAAAGAAGGTAAAATAATAAAATACGTATTATCTATAATGCTAGCAAACCGAGCATGTTACAAACAAATGTTCTAGACCTACTTGCTATAAAGTGATATTAAAAATACTTATTAATCCAACTCTATACCAGTGAGAAATCACATTTTATTCAGAATGAGAGATATTAAATATGGTATAGAAGAAATGTGACAATCTCAAAACAAAGAAAGAATTATGTGCCTGAATTGTTCAACATTTTCCAAATTTATCAGTTAATTCAATAAAAGAAAATGCCTTGCCTCACATTTATCTTTCATATTTATATTACAAGTAACTACACAGAGAAAAACTGACAAGATTTTTCTGACATCAAAATATTATCAGAAAAGCACTTTTAGTCATGATATAAAAACCTGGATCATGACATCACATCTACCTCTGTGGTGTTGTTTCCTCTAAAGATTAAAATTACACATTTAAAACTTATGTCTATTCTAGAACATGTCTGGAAAAGCCAGAAAATCCTACATACAGTTCCAGAATGGTTGTCAGCCAGAAGTCTGATGGAACAAGTTTGAAGGACATTTGAGAACACTCTGAAATCAGTGGAGAGTGCTTTTGGCTTTGTTGGCATCAAGATTTCATTTTCTATATCTCCATTGATACAAAAAATGTTTTGTTTTGTCTAAAAAAAATTATTGTGCAACTATATCTGACATTTCTTTCATTTAAGCTGTTTGAATGCCAGCATGTAGGTTGACTTACTGCAATAAATGAGGCTCAATAATTGAATAATTATAGTTGAAATTCAACAAACAAGTTAGTTCATGTAATTATCTTGTAAAGCTCCTTTAAAATGCAATGATGACAAATAGCTAGGATTGCTGATGTCAGTTTAAAGTAAAAAAAAAATTCAAAATATAGTCTTTTCCAAATACAATTAACTATGTACAATTTCTAAAGCAAAGGAGATTTGTTTGTGACTACAATGAACAAAATTTATGTACAAAATGTAGTAGCTTACATTTGCCTAGGGATTCAGTTGTACTTAAGTTCCAGTTTCATTGTTTAATCAAAAACTTGTTTTATGAGGTGATTTTTTTTTCAGCACAGGATAAAACCTTTACCTGACATTCATAGAAAGTACTAAGAGAAGTAGCATTTTAGTCCAAATACCTGAGTATTTATAGTTATTAATTTATGACAAGCTTCCTACTGTAATAAAAAGAGAAAGATACTACACATGATTAAACTATTAATTATTTTATTTCCTCCCAATTTAGTGTCACGCTCCTGCATCATGCTTGGATACACAGGAAAACAAGATACTTGGTGCTTCCAGTGGTTATAAATTAAAAGCCTTCAGCTTTTTTCCTCTCATCGTATCTAAAATAAAACAAACCTATTTAACATGATTAAAAATATATAGTTCTGTTACTTCTCATGACATTTGAATTGCTGGAGACATTCTGCTTTCCTCCTCTAATGAGGTGCATTAGTCAAGAGCTAAAGGACCTTTGACCCTAGGATCAAGTGCCTACCCTGCAGGGACAGAACTCAGTATATGGGATTATGGGTTGACAGGAGACAGCTGGAAGAAATACCTGAGAATTCACACTTAAACTAATCCCTGAAAATTGAATGTAGGTATGTGGAAATAACAATTATGTTCTCTAGTGAAAAGCCTTATAAAAACTTAACTAGGGTTTTGGGACCCCATCAATAGCTGTACGATTGAATGAAGCAGTCAAGCATGCTTAACACTATACTCGACAGGGACTGAAGTTTTGTGAATTAGCTTAATCTCCAGTTGATTTTATTGCTGACTCCTTTCCTCTGCTAATGATGTCCTGTGTTGTGTACTAGTACAATATCAAAGGATTTACTCATTATCAAATAGTGAAAAACCAAATGGTTTATTTGTAAAGGTTTTTCAGAGGAAAGTGATGACAGATACTTATAAATGCTTGAGACACGGGGACTGATGAGTATGTGCAAATGGCAGAATAAGAACATTGTTCAGGTTTCTGTACAGAAGAGAGATTGACTACTAAAAACAAAATGCTTGGTGTACTGCATATTTAATAATTTCATTCTTAAAATGAAAAAAACTAGCTACACTTTTTTTGAGTTGTTTTTCCCTTTTGTTCACCCACTTGTACTTTATGACAAGAAATATACGTTTTAAAAGCATTTAAAATCAGGTCAGAAGAGATTCCAGCAAGAATTTAGTTTCTTATTGACTGATAGAGTGAAAATATATCTCATCCTAAGAAATAGTAATGACAAACAAACTTTGAACTCTCTGAGAGTTTTATTAAAATGGGTGTGTTTTCTCCACTGAAATGTACTTGAAGTAAAAATGGTAAGATTTTGAGTCAAATTTATTTGAGATTTATTTGGAGTCTTTTCATAAAAATATTTGATAAAATAACTTTTTTATCAATTCTGCCAAACCTGTTCTTGATTTTTTTTTATAGGAAACTAACTACATAAAAATATTTCTAAGTTTTAAGCATTTTTTTTTTCTCTGGGGCAAGACAGTATTAAGATCTCCAGTCTTTACATAAGTTGAAATAAGATGTTTTTATCTGCATCTTGAAACTATACTAGAACCTTCCATATCCTTTTTTTTTTTTTTTTCCCATTTCTTGAGCTTGGACAAACCATTGCCATAACATGATACCTTCGTGTGTTTCCAGTGAACTGATCTGAGGCTTTTGCCCCTGTCCTGTACTTGAAAATCCTTATACTGCTTCAGATTACGTTAATTACTAAAAGTATCAGGAAGTCAAAACTGTAGCTGGGCCTGATACAAGATGGGAACATTTCTTTGCTGTCACTCTATTAAACTAGAAGGACGGAGGTGGGCAGGGGGCAGCTGTCTTTATCAGTCTCTTTCTTTCTGTGTTAAGGGACTATCCTGCACTGGGACAATTTTCCAGTAGTACCATAGGATCTGCTGATGCTGTAGGACGAAACAACAAATAATTCCACCTGAGAAACTGCTGCCTAAAGAACTGAGCACAAAATGAGTATAATATAACAGTTCCTTAAGTAGACTGTACATCTGTTCACATTACTGGTACATTTATATATAGGTTATTTCAGATTTGAATCAGACTCTTAGGAAAATAAAATTACATTATTGATATCCAAAAGCCATCAAGGGCCCTGGGAAGGTCCTTCAACCATTATACAGTCTTAATCTTACCTCCAGTTTCTAGGGAAAGAGGTGGTGCAAAATCAATTTGGCCAAGTCAAGGCAACCAGAAGTTCCAGGAGAAAATTTGCTTTCTTGTCAACACATTTTGGTCTTTTGTGTTTGATTGCTATAAGGCTGATATGAGCATGAGTTTATCTTAATAGCCTAACTAAGTGTTCAGACATGATCACCATGGACTAGTGCTGTTTCTCATGAAAGAGTACAACATTTTTCATATATTGTATATACTTTGGAGTTGCCATTTTTTAAATGCAACTGTTTTAAAAACACAATCAGGATTTTGTCTTGAATGATAAATTACAATCTAAAGCTAAGCGAACTTGTTTTGTGATAATCCTTTTAAGATCAACAGCTGCCTGGCTGTCTGGCTTACATTGGCTAAAGAATCCTAAATACAAACATATATTGCCCATTATTATAATTGCAGGGAAAGGAAGCAAATCTGTCCTTCTTTCTGGAAAACAAAATAAATTTGTGGCAAGGAGCACATTTATTTACAATTGCAGCAATCACAAGTATAGTAATAAAATAAATCCTGTAAACAGTGCAATTATTCTGTTTATTGTAAATTTGACATTGCATTTGGAATGAGCTCCTGGGAGACTTCCCTTCCATGACTAGCAAGATGGATGTTTCTGCACATAAAATGAAAACTTCTGTCTTTGTGTAGTATATGTATGTTTGGGTGTGTGGGGTGTACCTAAATTCTTGGTACAGAAACAAGTGTGTTAAAAAGACAATGAATTTAAACTAAGTAAACAAAATGTTCCACAGAAGAAACTCATTGAATAGCTGTACTTATTCTGTAAAATAAGACAATTTAAGGTAATTTTTTACTAAAAATAAGTATCACAAATATGGCATATTTAAGGCATTGACTCTATCAGTATTGAGGCCACCCATTTTTTTTTTAGGTGCACCTATATAAATACTAAAATATAGAAAAATAAGCCAAGTCAGAGTGATAAAAGGAGGAAAAGCATGATCTTAGTTACAAATTGCCTTTATTGTACTTTCCATTTGCTAGGCACAGATGGACCAACTGCATACAAGAAACAAAAGTTCATAAATATGAACATACTGAAAAGAAAATAAAACTGACATTGCATCCATCCTTCAAGCATTCTCTTCTGTGTATCTTAAAGTCAGTTATCACCTGTGCTGATTAACATGATTGCAAAAATGCACACAATAAAAACTCATCTACTAACTTGTCCTAAATATGTAGCATCTATCTGAGTTACAGCAGCTTTCAGGAGTGCATTCAGAATTTATCACTTCCCTAAGGAAATTGCTCCAGTTGCTATTTGTCTTTCATTAAAAACATTTTTATTTGCAGTTAGCAAAATAGAATGTGTGAATTAGTGATAGCTGCAATTACAAATGTGTTTGGAGCAATGAAATCTTATGGGTGTCAGTTAAGCAAACATGATATTTGAAATTGTGATACTCTCATCAACAGTTACATCTCTTTGCTTGTGCGTTGCTAGATGCAAGATTGAACTCTTTGAGTATAAAAGCTTTAGCACAAGAATTCTACCCTTCCATGTGGTCCAAGAAGGAAAAAAATCCTGATCCCAAATTAACCATTCCATGGAAATCCAAGTAAAAAATACATTCACAAAAGGAATAGATCATAATGAGAAAGAGACATTGAGAGCCTTCAGAAATATTTCAGAAAATACAACTCCCAGTAACTTTTGCTTTACCTTAGCATTCTATATGTGCTTTAAAATTGTTTCCTCTGCAAATATAAATGGACCCATTTTTCTTTTTTCTTCAGTTTTTCATGATTTCTCTTTTCTTGGTTTCCCTTTTAGGACTCTGATGTAAGTGCAGCTGTGGTTTTTTTAAGAGGTGTTTATGCCATTTCTTGCACACAGCTCATCCATCACTCAGATACAGCAAGAATTCAAAATGCAGCCTGAGTGGCAGAGCATTTTGCCTGTCATGAAGTGGCTTAACTGGACCTGGAGCATCAGCGTGTCACCAACAACATGTTCCTGGAGTGAATGCAGTGTTTCCTCCCATGTTCCAGAATATGTCAAAGAGCAGAAATACTAATGTTTACATATGTCATAGTGAAACTGGAGATTCATGCTGGAATAACACTACTTCATACTCACCATGGGTCTTATAGGGGCTCTGTTTCAGGTGTCATCCTTAGTACAAAAAATTTTCCTTTGCTTCAAATTAACTGTTCCCAATGAAACAGTTTCTGGCAATATATTATCTGTTTTTCTGTCATACACAAGACCATGTCTCTGGTTAAATTCTAAATTCAGATATTTCATAATAAAAACATATTGTTAGTTTCATACTCAATCCCTTAGACAAAGTTTGACTGACTCAAGTTAGAGCTACTTCCATCTCCTACTTGCCAGGGCCAACAAAGTCTGTCCAGAGTGATGTCTGTGATTGCTTTACTTTTGTAAACTCCTGCTTTATACTGATCAGGACCTACAGTTTTAGCTTATTTCTGAAATGGCAATTCACATAAGCATCCCTTCACCTTTGTGAGCTTTTAAGTGCACATATACAGGTGATACCTAATTCCTGCTATCAATGGAAGAAGATAGAGCAAAATTCTGTCCACTGAAGTTATTGGATATGAAGATGAACCTGGTAGCAACCCAAACTGAACACTGCATCTCATACCTGCGTGCCTTAGACCAGGAAAAAAGATGAATTTTACCTGTGTTTCCTCCTCTCCCTTTCTAACTTAAATTTCCATCAGTACTGAGAAAAAACTAAACATTAACTAAATAGTCTTATCGATTCTGAGAATATAGAATTGAAAAATTTTACTTTTCAACATTAATTTTAAAAATAAAATCTTTTTTACGATTGTATATTTATTATATATAGAAAATCTTAAATTATTTATTATCTAATAACTAGTGGGAAGCTTAATGGGTATATCAGATGAAGTCAAGGAAGTGTAAGCTCTAAACTGCTTTTCTATGGGTGGAATTTCCCGTTAATTCAGAACTAAATGTGCTTTGTTTCACCTCTGCTTACAAACGTGATGATTTCATAAGCACACTATTCAGAAATTAGATTGTTAATACATCTTGAAGTTTTAAACTTACATACTGGGTCTCAAGCACACTCTCCTCAAAAGGAAAATCATGGATCACAATTTTAAATAGAAGAATCTTTTAAAAATACAAACACACCAGCACTCGGAGCAGGTAAACGTAAATTAGAGATAAATGCATGCTAGAAGATTGTCTAGACTCTACCAAATGATTTGAGTCTGTTATAGCTTAAGCTAAAAAGCCTGGACTTCTAACTTCAAGGGCTCTGACTTAATTCCAGGATACCAATAAATATGCCTGCTCTCACATAGGAGGTGCCTGAAGAAAATCTTCTACCTAGATAAGACTAATTATAAACAATGACAATATTTATGATATATTCACCTAAATAATTTACAGGAAAAAATAGACCGTGATTTTATGATATGTCATTTACCCTGTTGTGATCTTAATTCAGAATAAATACAGGATTGTATTTTGAGAGGAAGAGTCTGCATACAGACAAAGCTGATATGCTTTACATTGCTGATGTGAACCATACTTTACAAAGCAACCTTACAGGTATTTGTAAGTAAAAAAAATATTATAGGAAAAAACAATTTGAAGCAATTAAATTTAAATAAGCTAAATTTACATGGGCGAAATGTTTTTCATTGTGTAGCCATGGTGCTTTTGATCCAATACCAATAGCTAAAAAACTGGATCATCAAACTGTAAACCTTAAAAGAGAACTGCATGAGAAGCAGGACTACCATGGCTCCCCACAAGCTGTTAGCTCTGAACTCCAGGACGTCAAATAATGGTATTCAGTTGTTTCACTGACAAGCAATACACGTAAGGTCATCCCTTGAAAAACTGTTTCAATGCAGTACCATCTGGGAATGGCAAATGGTTTGTGCATAATCTAAGCGGTGAAATGCAATTCATGTTCTGTAGATATTAAGGAAAAGTTAGCAGGATTTGGAAAAAAAGTTCCAACCAAAAAGGAAAGAGATAGAATATATTTCATAATGTTCAAAAAAAGTCCACCCATAAAAGAAGAGGCTATTTCAAAGCTGACAGCTATAAATCTGCAACAAATAACACTAGAATGAATTTCAGGGCATGAGAGAAAATCATCCTAGAGTAGAGAAATGCAAAACTTTTTTCATTTGGATAGTAGGGGTGACACAGAACAAGAATAAATATATTAGAATTCAGGGGGAGGTTTTTCTTAGATTCCTTCTAAGTCAGAATTTAACCTTTTCTGTTTCTGTTTCTGTTTCTGTCTTATAGTCATGTCTCCATTAACAAGCACTGAATACTTCAAGGATACTCTATTCCATATTCTTGTATTTAAACATTTTTAATTGGTTTTACAGGTGCAACAGAAGAATAAATCTGTGGACTACTTATTATCTGGCACTACTCTATGTAAGTACTGAGAAAATTTCTTCTTTTAAAAGTAAGTAACCCCAGACCAGAACATGCCTACCTTTTTCTGAAGTTTACTTACAAATATGCAGTTTTAACTGCTTCCCCCCCACACACACACTTGCTTCATGTCAATTTCTATGCAACGTTTCAGAATATTTCTAAACTTTAGGTAATTTCTGAACTAGAGCCAAACGTTGGCTATCTAGGATTTAAAATGTAGCAGAAATGTGTGTGTTTGTCCTATAGTATGGAAATGGTTCAACATCCAACATCATGATTTAAGTATACATGCCTCTTGAATTTATTACCCAGCACAAACCTTTCATTTAAGCCTACCCAAGACAGCCAGCTTTCAGTCAATATACCAGTAGGATTTTTTATTTATGTTGTCAATAAATCAATGTTTTCCACCAGCAACTCTGCAACAAGCAGTAGTCTATTTTCTGTTGCATAGATCTGGGAAAAAGTATGAAATTACAGGAAGATAATCAACAGAGAACAAAGCACCAGATGCCTTTCCCAGCACTGCTTGCTGGGCACATCACTTGCAGCGGTAATGGGTCAGAGACAGAGTAGTGGAATTATCTGGGGTTCAGCTAGTTCACATTGATCTAACCAATGTGAACTCTGAAAGTACAGATTACACTAGCATTTATTTTGTTTCCATGCAACTTTGTATACAGTTAGTCTTTGAGGGAACCAGCTTGGGCAATACTGCCAGCCAAAGGTATTTTTCTTCATACGGATTTGATCCTATGGAGCTATTTTTTTTCCCTTTTGGTGTTGCTTTCACACTTTGGGTCTTTCTTTTTTTTTTTTTAAATAAGACATTTTACAAATATGGACAAGGCAGAAGACTCTTGTTCCCTTCTCTCTTTTCTACTTACCTTTCTTTATTGAACTTTTTTCTCCTATCCGGACTTTTTCCTTTTTTCTTCTGGCCCCACATAATAGCTATTAACTATTTTGCTTTTGAATAAAGTGCTTATTTAAGAAGAAAAAAATGGGAAAAAATATCTGTGTTCAATGATTTACTGTCCAAGCCACTATCATCTCCCTTATCTCTCTTCACAAAGATTGCTTATCGCACCGAATCAATTTACAAAAGTTGCATTTGATTCCCTCTGTTCCAGCTGAGTTGTACTTAGCACATAGACTTGAGAAAAAATATTGTTTCCAAGTTATTACTGCTGCTTCTGATCATCTGAGCACAGCTTGGGGCCTGCCTGCCTATGACATAAATTAAAATAGTCTGAAGATCTGTGTGCAGCTGACAGTAGTAACCTTAAATAACTTCCTCACTGTTGTTGCAAAGGAGAGACAGCCTCCTTGATCAGCTGTGTGTTGACTAGAGAGTCACCTTACTTCAAAGGCAAGCCACCAACTTTAAGATTCTAGTAAATCACTGGAGCAGTTGAAAGGAGGTGTATGAAAAATCGTGCCTGCAGTTCCTCTCAAGCTGTACTTTCTCTGATTATTGTTACACATGTATGCTGCTCAATATATGTATCTGAATCACAGTTTCACGAAGGAAAACCTTACTAGTTTGCTAGTAAGGACTAGATTTGTTGGTCTAGATTCATGGTTTATGATATTCTCGCAGCATATGCCATGTACTATATGACTAATACTCAACTACAACAACTAGGATGTTTTCTATGTAGCTACATTTATTTTCCTTGAAGCAGACAGAGGTCTTCTTTCTCCCACTTTTCTCAATTAAACTGAGAAGTCTGGGAACAGATATCAGGGGGAAAAAAACATCAGAAGACCTGAGAGTAGTTTTGGCATAAGGCAATATTTTTTCCTGAGAACAAGGAACTGTTGTTCCTCACTCAATGCTGGAGACCTAGCCCCTTGTCTGATGTGTCTTCTAAATTTAGGTCTTTTACCATCTTTTTTAACCTTTGACTAGATTTATCTATCTAGGAAACTGAAAAAATATAAATAATGATAGACTAGACAATCAAATGTATACTTATAATGCATAATACCAAGTACTTAATCTACATATAAAAGGTTATATTTCACCCATCCTTAGGCAAGGTGGTAGCTTTTTGAGATGCCCCCTCTTTTTCTGCAAGACATTGACAAAAGAAGTGCATATTATTGTTCATGGAAACTCTGAGAGGCAAAGAATCATAAAATGAATCTAGCAAAGTAATAGTGTCATGTTCATTATTGCAACAGTCAAAGCACAGGATCAAAGGCTCAGGAAAAAACAAAGTTTGACAAAAAGGGATCAGTTGGGAGTAAGGGTCACAGCCAAACAGGAACAAAAGAATAAAGAGCAGAAGAAAACATCTGCAAGCCTTGCTTGTGGGGAGGGAGAAGGAAGTAGGAAGAGGGAGGAACCTTTCCACATACTTGCCCTCGGAGGTTTGCATACATTTGTGTACTCCACATTGTTTGAACCTGATTTATAAAATAATTGCATTTTAGAGATAATGAACATCATAGATGACCTCTCTAGAGGGGTTTCCCTTCTCCTTAAGGGATAGGAGGAAGAGAAGTTTCTTGCCACAGGAGAACATAATGATTTTTAGGGGCTTTAACCACATAACTCCCATAATTTTTGTGATGTATGTTATATATATGCAGACCTATTTCATTTTAAAAAAACATAGTCTCGTTATTTCCTTCCTGCTTCTCATCTCAATCTTTATATGTGGCTCCAGAAAATAGAGGGGGCAGCACTACAAATGAAAGATCCAGAGGAGGCAGATTCATGTGCGGTGAGCAGAGCCAGACTTACCCCTGACAGAGACTCAGAGTAATGAAACCCAACCTGGGCAACAACTGAGCACTCAGAGACAGCATAGAATTCACTTTATATTCTTCCCTACTGCCCATAATAATTTTGAGATAGAATCATAGAAAATAATTGTAGAATAGCTTGGGTTGGAAGGGACCTTTAAAGGCCATCCACTCCAGCCCTCCTGCAATGAGGAGAGACATCTTCAACCACATTAGGTTGCTCAGAGCTTTGTCCAACTTGACCTTGAATGTTTCCAGGGATGGCGCATCTACAGCCTCTCTGGGCATCCTATGCCAGTGGTTCACCATCGTCATTGTAAAAAAAAAAAATTAAATTCTTCCTTATATCTAGTCTACTCTCTTTTAGTTCAAAGGTATTACGCCTCATCCTATCACAAGACCTTCTAAAAAGTCTGTCTTCTATCTTTCTTATAAGCCCCCTTTAAGTACTGAAAGGCCGCAGCAAGGTCTCCCTGGAACCCTCTCTTCTCCAGGCTGAACAACCACAATTCTTTCAGCCTGTTCTCACAGGACAAGTACTCCAGCCCTCTGATTGTTTTTCTGGCCCTCCTCTGGATCCACTCCAACAAGTCCATGTCTTTCCTGTGCTGAGAGCTCCAGAGCTGGACACAGTACTGCAGATGGGGTCTCACCAGAGCCAAGCAGAGGAGCAGAATCACCTCCCTTGACCTGCTGGCCACACTTCTTTTGATGCAACAGAGAATAAAGTTGGCCTTTTGGGCTCCAAGAGCACACTGCCAGCTCACATCCAGCTTCTTATCCATCCCAAGTCCTTCTCTCTTGGCAGGGCTGCTCTCAAATCCTTCATTCCCTAGCTAGTACTGATACCGGGGGTTGCCCTGACCCAGGTACTGGACCTTACACTTGGCCTTTGAACCTCATCAGGTTTATAGGAATCCACTTCTTGAGCCTGTCCAGGATCCTCTGGATGGTATTCTGTCCCTCAAGCCTGCCAACAACACTACTCAGCTTGGTGTTGTCTGCAAACTTGCCGAGGGTGTACTCAATCCCAACGTTCATGTCATTTATTAAGATATTGAACAATACTGGTCCCAATATAGACCCCTGTGGGACTCCACTTGTCACCAATCTCCACATGGACATTGAGCCATTTAACACTATCCTCTGCAGGTGACCATCCAACAAATTCCTCATCCACGGAACAGTCCACCCGTCAAATCCAGATGTCTCCAATTTAGAAAGAAGGATGTTGTGGGAGACAGTGTCAAAGGCCTTACAGAATTCCAGATAGATGACATCCAGAGCTCTTCATCAGTCCAATGATGTAGTCACTCCATCATAGAAGGCAACTAGGATGTTCAGGCAGGACTTGCCCTAAATGAAGCCAAGGATAGGCTGCAGTAAGCCACTGCAAACCTAGGAAGTCTTTAAGTTATACCAGTAGCTATCCTTTCAATGACCTTTCATTCCTGTGCCTTAAAGCCAGAAAGATATATGTACCTTTTGTCTAGTAAGCCAGTGTGAAGGTTTTAGTAATACCATTAATTTTGAAAAGTATTCACAAAAACTAACTTCAGATGGGCAAGGGCAGCTTTCCTAGGGTTCCTCTACAGCCAATGAGGTGAAATAGGTTACGAGTTTCCTTTAGTATCTGAGGAGACTATTACTTTCCATTGATGTGGAAGTTTCCTGAGCGGAAATATTTATTCTTTTGTATCACTGTAGAATATTGCTGCTTCCTTATCTTGTCACACTTATTTTATGTATAAGAGGTTAGAGGTATATTGATACATCTCTATGGACTACCCATCACAGGAGCTGAAAAGCATCACTTAACTCACCTTTTACTCATTGCACTTGGGAATGCATCAAAGCATCCTTTATGTGTTCTCACACACAAGCAGTTAGGATATACAGAAAATGTTTAGCAGGTAGAAGTCGGGTAGAAAATAGCATTCACAAAAGGGATAGTTCTTAGTACTCCCTCTTGCATGATTGTTATGTTTTTACAGTGCACGTTTTGCTCCTTATAGTATTTACTTATTTTTTTATTCAACAGTTCCTGAGGAAATACTGTACTTCTAGTTATGGCTGATGGGATGTTCAAAGTAGTTCAGTCTACTCATCAAAGACCTAGTTCTGCAGTATTCTTATCTTCCTCATCCCTGCAAATTTTTGGAGCAGTTTTATTTCTCAATGTATGAGTGCTTTGCAATGTGAGTACTTGTAACTGCTGTCAATGATTTCCAATATACTGCAAACAAAGGTAAAAGAGTAAAACTGTGAGATGATCTTTCAAAGATGTAGCATTAAGCTCAAAATAAGAGACCCATTCTCCAGACTCTGTCTCAGACTTTTAAAGCCCTTTTTTTATCCAGTGCACGATAACTGGAAATTAGATGTGGTGATCAAATTGTCCAAAATTCCTCTATCAAATAAGTGGGAATTTTTGCAAACTAGGACTGGTGAACTGTTTTGAGAAACAATGTAAAAACGTTTCACAATGGGAAGGACTGGGAAGTGGAACAAATCTTTCAAGAGCAGTGGCAGACTCTTAATCACTTGAAATCTTCAGATTGATGACTGGACATGTCTTAGCCAGACCAATTTTTCTGGGATCCAGAACCAATTTGGTTGTTGTGGTAGATTAGCCTTAGCTGAGGGCCAATCTCCCACACAGCTGCTCGATCACCCCACTCCACCCCACTCCATCAGGAGAGGGGGAGAAAAAAAGGATTAGAAAGCTTGTGGAATAAGATAAAGACAGGGAGATCATTTACCAATTACTGTGATGGGCAAAACTGCCTCAACTTGGGGAAAATTAATTAAATTTTTTGCCTGTTAAAATAGATTAGGGTAGTGAGAAACAAAGACAAATATTAAAATACTTCCCTTCCTCTTCTCCCAAGCCCAGCTTTGCTCCTTCATTCCCAAATCCCCTACCCATCCTAATGGTGGCACAGAGGGATGGAAAGGTGATGGTCAACACGTAACAGTTCCTCTCTGTCACCCCTTCCCTATCAAGCTTCTACCATCCTCCAGCATGGACTCTCCCTCCAGGCCTTAGTTCCCTCAGGAAACAACTACTCCACCATTACGTGGGATCTGCACAGACTGCAGCAGATATCTGTGATGGCACCTGGAGCACCTTCGCTGCCCCAACTTCTCCTCTGATCTTTGTGTTCTCTCCACTGTTTCTTTTTGCTAACTCCTCTCTTTGTCCAGCAGTTTTGCCTTTTTCTTAAAAGTTCTCTCAGAGGCTCCATCAGCTTCACCAGTGGGTTCAGCTGTGTCCTGCAATGATTTCAGCACAGGACAGCCCCTGGCCTCCTCCCACAGAGGTCTTCCCTGCAGCTCCCTGCTGCTAACATCTTGATGTCTATACACAACACAGTTGTCAACAAGGGAAGGAGGTGAAATCCAGTGGCTGGTAATAGAGTTTGAGAACCAACACTATGACATTAAAATTTTGTCTATGTTAATAATATGCACCAAGTGTTCTGATCTAAGCAAATGCCAACTGCTGATCTTTCACCCATCACTTGTAATTCCTTGCACCATTTATCTGTAGCTTCTTCAAAATCTGAAAAACAAAAAACATATTTTTGTCACAAAGTCCGAAAAAAAAGATTAGTTACTGAAATTGGATACAAATATCACTTGTAAATGTTGCAGATTCAGGTGGTTTTGACTGATCAACACTTTACTGTATCACCTATCTTGAAAAAGCCACATAGTTTCAATTTCTGCATTTTAATGTCTTTCACAAAACTTTCTGCAGAGATTTTGACATACTGTTTAAAATACATGTAGAAAAATTCAAACATAAACATTTTATGACAGTTAAAATATTTGCCTGTATATTTGGAATATATCAACAACATATTGTGTTATGTCTTTGAATACTGAAATACAAAAATGAAGCCTGGATAACCATAACTATGGTAACACCATTTTATAAATATGGTAATAAATATTACAACCTATGTAATGCACATATGGAGAACATAGACGTTTTGAGGCACACAGGGTCATTTCTGCTTTGCAAATCATGAACCTGCAGAGAAACATCACTTAAAAGCGACAAAAGAGAAAAGAATTTGGGAGCAGAGTCAAGGATTTATGATAGGTCCATATAGGAACTGTGGAAGATTTAGGCATCTGGCTGCCATTTTATATGCCTAAATCTAAAGGTTACAGCTTCTACACCCCATCTAAGATGAAGCCTAAACCAAGACATTTCTGTGTCTTCAACTTTAAAGTATTCCGGGTGTGGAAAACTCTGTTCTGGGCATGTCCTTAAAGGCCACCTCTCCATAGGTTTCAGCAACACAAAACATAGCTCATAGCTAAAACTTTTGTGATTTGCAAACTTCTTTGCAAAAGATGGATGTGAATACTCAGAGCATGCCAAAACCTTACACGGGTAGGATTATCACTGGGCTCTGCTTTTTATGAGATTATGCTCAGCTTCTTCTTCTACTTGAAAAAATATAATAATTTTTACCTCAACACTATCCTTGCAAAAAGCCATTAGGTATTTTAGGGAGAGGTGTCCTTCTCTTACCTTTAGTTGAAACCAGAAGCCTAAGAAATAACAATACAAGGGAAAAAAGAGAGCACATATGAGAGTAACTTTTATCATCTAATAAGTAGACTCCCATCTGAAAAAGTCCCCATCTTGTTGCAGCAATATTTGCCAGGTTCTTCCATTAAGTATTCATGGAAGCAACAATTAAAGTCCTATCTTGAAATACTTCCTGTAGAAAAGTGCCCTTTGAAAGCCTTGAGCTGAATGATAGCTCTGTCACATTTCCTAATGATGCCTTCAGTCTTAAAGAAGGGTTCTTGTGCTTCAGATGTTAAAGTCTTGTGCCAGGAGCTGGAAAGCCACTTATAACTTCCTATCATCCAGGTAAAGTAAAACTCACTGGGCAGATTCTTAGGGAAAAAGGAACAAAAAAGGGTCAAGTATAGAGAGGATAGTTTCTAATTCTACCTTGAAAAACCTTATTTGTATTATTTATTTAGAAATGTGTGAGGACAGTACAGCTTTATATATCTGTAGAATAAAGGAGAAATGTGATGGTTTGGATCTTTACTTAAAATTCCCCCAAAAAGGAAAATGAAACAACATGGCTATTAAAACTGACAGGAAAACTGTTGTGTTCTGTGACATGTGCAAAATCAATCTGTTCTATATGAATAAGATATTAAAAAGCAAATAAGTCATCTAGCAGCATATAGTTTTTCCCTTTCCACTAATCTCTCCATATTCAGAATATGAACATTTTTCATGTGCTGGTCAGTCGAAGAGAAAGTTGCATGTAAACTACACTAGGGAACTACTGGAGAGAGTCCAATGTAGAGCAACTAAAATGATTAAGGGATTAGAGCACCTCCCTTACAAGGAAAGGCTCAAAGAACCTCTTTAGCCTTGAGAAGACTGAGGGGAGACCTAATCTATGTTTACAAGTTCCTAAAGGGTGGGTTGAAGGATAATGGAACCAGACTCTTTTCAGTGGTTTCCAGAGATAGGATGAGGGGCAATGGGCATAAACTGGAACATAGAAAGTTCCACTCATATATGAAGAAAAACTTCTTTAGGGTGAGGGTGATAGAGCACTGGAACAGGCTGCCCAGGGAGCCTGTGGAGTCCCCTTCTCTGGAGATTTTCAAGCCCCGCCTTGATGCAGTCCTGAGTGATGCGCTTTAGGCAATCCTGCTTAGCAGGGGAGTTGGACTAGATGATCTGTAGAGGTCCCTTCCAACTCTGTAAAATCCATGAATCCGTGAATCTGTGAATCCGTAAAGGAACTCCTCATGAGATATTCCTGCAGTGGTGAAGGAATAGATTATTGTTTCCTCATTCCCCCTGCACTTTGCAGAAAGGCAGCTGATAAAGGACTAACCAGATCCAGGGAGATGCACACTGATCCTCAGTCCTCCAGAATTCCCAGGGAAAATAACTTGTGATTAATTCACTTCTATCATGATTTTCCCACTACCAATATATTTGCAACCAGAGTATGGTGCTAGTAAAAGCTAGAAGCTGACAGCACTTCTGTAGTAAACACTGAATGAAAGTCTTTGAGTATGAATCATGTATGAAACAGCATCAGCAAGAGAAAATAATGCACATACTTATGAGGAAAAATAAGTGGGGCAGTGCAGGAAAACTATACTAAGACTGCAAGCAGAAAAAGGCACTGGACCAATGAAGAGAAGGATGGAGCTGAGAAAGAAAATAAAATCTGTGTGATGTTAAAGAGAACTAGTGCATGAGAAACAGGTAGCTGAATAGATGGAAGATATTCCCTGGGAAGCAAATATGGAAGCTTTTTTCTGAATCAGTACTGAAAGTGAGGAAAGTAAGAGGAAGTCATAAATCTGGTGACCTACAAGAATTACTTTATGTACTTGTTTGTGCCAATTGTTCTGCCTAAAATTATGGACAGTTTCTGCTTTGAGGTGTCACAGGTTGAAAATTCAGGAAACTGAATTACACTAGTTCATTTTTTGTACAAATCCATACTATCCTAAAAAAAAAAAAAAAAAAAAAAAAAAAAGAAAAGGAAGACAATTTAAAAGAACTCATTTTTGTGTCAGCCAAATTATTGCATGGGAGTATATAAAAGGACTATATAAAAGGAGCATATATGTTGCCGTACAACAGCTTTGAAAGCACTGGTGAAGTAGAGACACTAAGTCAGCTTGCATATTAGCAAAAGAAAAGGAGCAATGTGTAAAGCCCTGAAGAGTTACAATAAACATGATTTTGCTTTGGCACACTATGGAAATGAAACAGAACTATTTTATATAAAAACAAAGGGTGCTAACTCTAACTGGAAAGTAACAGCCACACTAAGGATATTGGATGCCAAAGAGGAATAGAGGTGAAACTAAAATAAATAAAATGTCTTCTGTAGCAAGGTATTTCAGTTTAAACAATTCTTGCCTCTGAGGAGGTCCCTTAAATGAATACTGACACTGAGAATAAATGGAAAATAGCACTTTTTATACTAGGCTATATTTTCAAGCAGAATTAATAAAGCTGAAGGACAATGGAGATGTGATTACCCCATTAATCCATAGGACCAAATTTAACAGCAGAATTTCATCTCTACAAATATCGTAAAGAATTTTCAGGCAGAGCAAAACTGTGAGGGTTGTTTTCAGGATGAATTAGTGGTTTTAGAGAAATTTTGTGACATAGCAGAATAGCTTTCACTAAGTTCACTCATGTTGGATGATTCCTGCAGGGTGAAAAAGTAGAGATAGGGACAGATTTGGTTTTTTTTTTCATTTAAGGCAGAAAATAAACAATGTTTTCTTCTTAGAAAAAAAGAAGATACATTTCTTCCCAGGGTAATAAAAATACTCTGTGAACTCTGATCTTCCTCTTAAAGAGTGTAAACAGATGCATACTTATAAAAAATGTGAGTCAAGATAAGTTACAGAGTAGTATTCAATCACTTGTCCTTTGCTGTGATCTTTTTCTGTAACTTGTACATTTCATTCTAAGTATGCTGGGTCCAGGGCCCAAGGTCCTGACTCTGTTCTTCCTTACACATCCAGAAATCAGAGTGAAGATGCGATAATAAAACTAGGGAAATTAACATCAGAACTGGCTCTCTCATCTCCATGTTTGACACAAACACGCCTAGCACACACCAAGTGAGGTGCATGAATAATGAATAATAGCTATAAGAAGTAGGCAAGTGCCTTTTCCTCTTCTCTCAGCCTAATAGCAGAAGACCTTGAAAACTTGACCTACAGATGAATAAGGCATAAATCTGCTAAGCAGCTATGAATACATGCAATATAGTGCCTTCTAAGGACTTGGGAAATTCTTTTAATCGTTATGACCTCAAGAGGGTCAGTATTCTTATCTCCTGGCAATGAAACACAGTTGAGACTGTTGTCTTGTTTTTTGAACATTAAAGAGCTTCTATGATGTAGCAGACAAGACTTGGAGAGCATAGATTTCTCCCGAGCTAAAATAAGCATCTAGCTCTTGGCTATTCACATAAGACCCGTGAATGATGGAGGCTCCATGCTTTCTGAACACTTTGGGAAATTTAATGGCTTGAAGGACTCCGCGTATAGTCTATTAAAGCTTCTACATATTAAAAGAGGTCCTTTTCACAGTCATCAACCCTAACTATGATTTCAAAAGCATTACCAACAAAAACTGCAATAAACCATTATCCCTGTACACAGGCTTATTACTGTAGACTTTGAGGTAAGTAGTAACTTCACCTTTTTTATTTGGATAGATGCCATAGGAAAAGTGAGTCTAAGAGAACAGTAAATATTTTGGTCAGTTCCCTTCTGCAAATGTTCCATGATTCCTTTTTTGGAGACAGAGAGGAGATTATAACACTATCAGCTCTGTTGGCTCAACTAAGGTTGATACAAATGGGGAGTTATGTCCTTCAAATCATAGCAAAAGCTTTCTTATCGATGATATGTAGCTTATACATCTAGTGAGCTTTTCCTCCACTTTACCATTCAGGCACCCCCTTGGGCTGGCACATAGTCTACTCTTCCCACACAAGAGGACTGTCTTTGAGACACTGAATATCCATATTTTTCTGCCTCTCATGGTTATTGGACAGGATAAAAAGATACAGGCCATTGTGCTTTCGTACCTATTGAAACACTGCTCACACTTAAAAAGCATATGCGGTACAGGCACAGGAGGAGGACAGTTAAAATTCCTACCTACATTTTAATAATCTTATTAATAAAGAAGAATTATCAGTAGAAATGGGAGTAGCAGCTGGTCTAAACAACTTTGTAGCAAGCTATTGACTCTCCATATTCTTTTTCCAACAGTGGACATGAAAGAGACACACACTAAATTGCCTTTGTTTTTCTGCTAGTGTTCTGGTAGGGAGATGCCATTCAATTTCATAGTGGACACTATCTTCCATTGGGTGTTGTTTACACAAACGACAATATAATAATGGCAAATTGAAGTATAAACATGGTATTTGATACATATGCTAAATATCAAATGGAGTTTTGATTTGAGTAGTGATCCACAACTTTTGCCAAGAAAGAGATAGCAAGGTGGGTGGACATATTTCTCTGCAGCCTCTAGGGAGGGAAGTAACCCTATGCTATCCCAGTGTTTCCAAGTACATCTGCAATATCTCTCAGCACTCTATATTTCAGGAAGTCAGACTGTTTGTGAAGTTATTGTAAGGTAGCAGCGGGCATAAGTAAAACACTGCTAATATAGTACTTGGCCAAAAGTAGCCTCCCCTGTAGGAGTTTGTTTATAAATTGCTTTGGTCCGCTTGACAAGGTCAAATCCATTCTCTTAATGATGAATCTCATCTGTTCTGGTGCAGAAAGAAATGTTTTCTTTCACTTCTACGTGTGGTAAGAGCTCATTCATCTCTGTATGTTCTAAAGGGAAATCTAACTACATCAGAGAGAGAAGGAGTATTCAGAGGGCAACTGATGGCCAGGAAGATATATTGAATTCACTTTCCTGGGACAGACATTCAAATGGTAACAAGTGATAGAAAACAGCTCTATATTTCAGCATGATGTGTGTTCTCTCTCTTATGATTAAACCCCCTGTGGGCCATCTGCATTTAATGGGTTAGAACTACTTTGTAGCTGCAGTTTTTTCCTTCCATGGCTCTTATTTATTTGAGAGGGGACCAAACTGCACTCTTAAAAGTGCAGCATGTAGGAAACACTGCCAAAAGAATGAGAATGAAAAGGCAAATTTATGGGCCAGTGTTGTTTTAAGCATTTAGCAGTATAAATAGGAAGTGTAGATAAATGTGGACATATAAGTGACTCTCTGTTTATCTCAGTTACGTTATTTGCCTAAATTCCAGAAGTGAATTAGCCCAATTAGTTTATATAAGGGTTAATGTTCTGCCTCTGGACTACAGTTTAACATATGCGGAGAACTGTTTTCAAACCAAAACTAACACTCCTCCTTAGAACAAGTCTTCCTAAAAAGAAAAAACTTTGCTCAGTCCATTCTTGTATCTGTGATCTTTAGAAACAAAAACAAAAAGAAAAAAACAAAACAGACACAAATATGGGAACTACTTTAGTGAATTACATGTAAAACACTGATTTTAAAAAATTCAGTGTTTTAAAAATAGCAGAATGGACTACCAAAAAAAAAAAAAAAAAAAAAAAAAAAACCAAACCATTAAAATAGACTAAGTAATGTTGTTCCAGCACAATTAGATTTAGCATAGTAAATCTATTATGTATTTATTAGGGATCATATTCTCCTCCCCAGTGAAGTCACTGGCAAGAGTCCCCTTAACTTCAAGTAGGATTTGATCATTGGGAGATTTTTAAGTAAAGTTAAGGAAATTTCATCCTTCTGCCAACACTGAGTTTTCTGGCTCTAAATATTCAATAAGATCCTAGCCAATGAGTGCATTTTTTTCTTTTCTCACTGTATATATTACTTAAGCATTTGCTAAATAATACTAACTCAGATCTCCCAGATTTTTTTATAAAAGGCTCCCAAAATCATTCAGTATTTTATTTACTCTATCTGTTCCAATGACATCTGACAGATTTTTCCATATGTAAATATGCATTTAATTAAATGTTAAAATGTTTATAGACTAATGAGAAAATCATTCTTAATACAATAGAAGCTAAGTTATTCCCTTAATATCCCTTTGAAAGAAAAATGCAATGAACATATTGTCATATTCACAGTTGAAGATCTCAGCTGGTTTTCATTTTTAATGATTAAAACAAAATCATTTGAGTAAATACACCTGAGTAAATACAGTCTTACTCAGATTCAGATACTTATGTCTCTCTTTGAGGACACTGTTTAACAAAACTTTCATTTTAACTGTACCTTCTCTTTCTCAGAAGGACAAAAACACTATGAAAGTGTTAATTAGGATCTTTTTCCAACTACAAACAGTTTGTTAATCAGACTGGATTACACACACACACACAAAAATATTTTGGCTTTTAACCAGAAAAGAGTTTAAACATCTTAGTTGTCCCTCTCCACATCAATGTAATTGCTCGTTCACAGAGCATTTTTGCAGGCAAGGATCTACTGGATTATAGCAGAAGACTTTGCCCAACTGAAATGACACTGGGACTGTACTAAACTATGGTACATGTATATGGATATTCTCATAGAAGTACAAAGCAGGGAAGATCAAGCCTCTTCCAATTATTTTTCATGATTAAAAGATGCTGAAAGCATCATTGCCTCAGCTTCTGAGAGTTGAAGTGGCCAACTCTTAGGTTATAGAGGTTGCTGTAGTTAGAACTGGGGTATGGAAAAGCACGCATGTAACAGCATCTTCTGAGTTGTCAAGTTCCACTATATGTCAGAAAGTATGATTTTTGTCCTGATCCTATAACCTACAGTTTTCCAAATGGTATTTTTCATGCTAAGAACAGCACTGTCCATAACCAATATTAATACTTACACATTGTTGTATTTATTAGTCTCGCCTATTACTTATTACTACAGGAATAATCATTGTTATGAAGGCAGGCAGCATGAGATCATGAGCTGTTGAATGTGAGATCTCACAATAGCTTTTATTCTTTGGAAAGGTAGTGGATTTTGAAGACTCAGACACTTGGGGTTTTTTCATATATTGAAATCTCATGTGTGGATTATGTTTGAACAAATTGATTTGGTGAGGAACTATGTAAATTTTATATTTTTATTTAAATAGAGTAAAAATAAATGGCAGAAACAGACCAATATCTCAAATAATCCTTATGTGAGAATGTTGTGATATGTTCCTTCATTTGTATGCCACTGTAACTGGTTTAATGAGTTTGCGGTGCAAAGGAGAATGGCCATGCTTCAGGAATATAATAAACTCACTGACTGGCCTGACCGTCACTGTGCTTCAACATTGAGCCCTCATGCTGCCTTAAAAATGCAGGGAAAGAAAAAGTGAAATTCATTATTAGAGATGTTTCTCCACAAAATTACTTTTTAATTTCCCAATATGGCAGTGACAGCCATACACCTACTAGCTGTGCCTCTTCAATACTTACTTTTTGAGTTCTTTATATCCCTCCTTAAATCCATACTGTCCTTGCAAATAGAGATAGAAGAGGTGGCAATAAAATTGAATCTTATATCCACAGGCCCTGGTGAGATTTAAGTGGGGGAATTAAGGCAAGAGAGGGCAGGGAGGGCTGCACTGCGTTTAGGTTTCCTTCTTACTCCAGCATTGCACCCTGACTCTCCTCACAGAAGATTATTCTGTCATTCCCAGTCATCATACCCTCATATAGACCGCACACTCCTTCTCTCATACGCACACCTCACATTCAGTGTTTGCCCAGCATGGCTTATTTTACGCAAATTAAATCTAAAATATGTTTTTTCAACTACCACAACTTTTCATTCTGGATGTTTACTTACAATATTTCATATGGTAATTCATCAGTGTATATATGTTTCAGCTCCTTCAGGCTACTGAAAAGTGGTATAAAATAAATGGGTACTGAGCTTTGGGTAACTCGCAATGTCTTGCTATCATTCTGATGCCATGCAAATCTTAAAAGATCACTGTAAAGGGATAAAAAGGGTGTATTCTGGAAATGAGTGGGCCACCTTTTAATTGGTTATGAAAGTGCTGGGAGAAAAAAAGAAGTGCCTTGTAACAGAAAGAACCTCCACTGGAAACATTCTAAAGTTTAGCAGTAAAAGTGTTTTAAATGAGTTTTAACTCTGATCAGGCTGATATAACTCTGATTTCTAAGGATCTCATATATTTAGAAATTTATCAATAAAATATTAATTAATCTGTGTCATTTTGAACACACTGTAATATTTTATTCTTCACAAACAAAATCATTTACTTCTATCATGCTAAAGTATCTCATTATTAAATGTATGATATTGGTCATATTTGTTAAATTTTATACTTCAGGGCCTTACCATAAAGTTTAGAGGCAAAATGAAATACCTTTCACATATTGAACTGGAATTTTTCAGCACTTGACGGCGTAAAACATTATGACAGTAAAGAAGTGAAGTTAGAAATATAGCACATTTCAGCTTATTCTCAGCAACAAAAGATGCCTTCTTTGATATATTCCTTTGATATGTAACACTGCTGATTAAACTGTAGGTAGAAATCAGTTGTGTCAAACTTTTCTGACCATCTTTATGATAAGGAGACTGGCTGTTAAGTGCAGTGATGTCTGTCACTTGTGAGTCTGTACAAGTCTTAAAGAAGACTTTGAATTTTCATAGATAAATTTGCATCTGTTCAAAAATTTGTTTCAAATACAGGCTTAACGTTTTAAAATCGCTGATGAATCAATCATAGGAGAAAAATCTGTCCAGCACTATGTCATCACAAATTCTTCACAGCAATAATTACAACAATATTTCACTTTCTCTTTTAACAGGGTAGGGACTCTTTGCCCAGAAGTTCTATAAATTTACTTCCCAGCATTGCATGATGATCACATATCTCAAACATTAGTTAAAGTACTTGGCAGGAAGGCTATGTAAATCACCTCCTTTTGTTTTTAGTGCATTTGCCACATGTTAAAGATGCAGCAAAAAGATTAGTTGCTCATGCTAAGAAATCATTAAGTGGACAAAATCAAAGCACAAGAACACGAGTCCTGTCAGATGTGGTAGTATAGTCCAGTGGAAAATAAAATCATTTACCTTGAATAAAATCTTGCTCAAATTATTTACATATACTGAAATGCCTCTTTTCTAGACTTTTCTTATAAAAAGAGAACCCTACAAAGAGCCCTGTTGGCTCTATTTGCACTATTTGTGGAATAAGGAGCTACTCATCTTGGTTAAAAAATCTGAGTCTGGCCTTAAGCCAGCGTGAGCCAGATTCTGCCATCCTTACCAGAGCTGAATAAGCTGGGCCTGATTACGAACCGATTACTCATGTTGTGCTGAGCAGCTCTTTGCATGAATGGGGTCATTGTGAATAAACATTTATAAGTGATTCACAATTTGGCCAATGTGAGTAGCCTCACTCACATCAATGCATCTACTCATGGCGTAAAGCACTACTAAATAAAAGTGGCAGAATGTGACCCTGTTGTAGTACTTGACATCTAACATGAAGATACTTTTTCATTAGCTAAATGAAATGCTGCAACCAACAGACTATCATTCATTCTTTGAGACGAGGCTGATGCAAAAGCATGACAAGCTTAATGCAGGCCTGCAACTTATCACACCTCAGGTTTAACGAAGGGTTGAATACCTGTTTGCCTAATGCATAAAGTTATGCTAGCAACATCTAACAAATAGTTTCCACTGCTAAAACTGAGGATGGAAATTTAATTAACATTGTAACCCTTTCACTTAGTTAAAATCTGCAGGAAGATGACATAGTCTTTTATTTTCCCCTTTGATTTTGGAGGCTTCTAGCATCTAAAAAAAGTTATAATATTTTGAAAATGGATATTTATTCTCCCCAAGCATTCTGTCACTGCACTAAATTCCCAGGAATTGTTTGATTTTACTCTTAACATAAATAGTCTTGTAAAAATGAACTTCTTTCTGGATTTCACAAGACAAGGATAGCAAATTCTGCTATCAAAATAAATAAGTGAACTGAGAGGCAACAATAAAAATGTCTTTAAGTTTGCCAGCTAAGCTTTTGTTTCTTTATCCATTAATGACATTCTAATTAAAATTATCTGGAAATAAATTTGCAGTGTTATAAAAGCTACACCTTAAAATATTATTATGTTGTAACAGAAAAGAAATACTGAAAACACATTTTAGAACTAGAAACAGTTTGATTTGCTAAAAAAAACCCTTGTATTTCCACCACTTTCATCCTTCTGTATGTAGCAAAAGTTTCTATGTAAAACTAGTCTCTTTACCTGTACTAATAAATTTTTTTTTTTTGCTTTAAATCAAAAGACTCATTTCACTGCTGTCTAAACAGACCATAAAAAACAGGAAAAGATAAATTCTAGCCAGAATGCTTTATCCTAGTTCTTCAGGCCAAAGTTGAAGTTAATATTTAGAGGGAGAATAAAATTAGGAAACCACAAATTGGAGCATGCCTATGTGTTAAACTTGGAGTTTATTACTAGTGGCAAAAAGGATAACCTTTTCAGTCAGCTGTGTAAGAATTTGCTAGAAAATTTTAATGCCATTTTCAACCGATTCCATTGATTTCAAAGTTGAGTTTATTTATTCCACTGAATGATTACAGAATGGATCCATCTTCCATACTTGTTTTCAAATTTAGCCTCCTGAGTGGGAGTAGAGACAATTTAGCAGTTCCTGTGAGTTTGTTCTTGCGAGTACTGGTAGTTCTGCAGTTGCTGTGATGAAATGTGTTTCCCTGATCTTCCCTTCTCCCCCCATCCACCCTCTGTTCCTAACTAATGGCCAGAGAGAAAAGCAAGAAGGAGCAGGGGGTGCCCAGAGAGTTGTATCCTGTTTTAATCACAGCCATGCAAGTCTTTCTTTATTTCAATTAATTTACTTTGCCTTTATGAACCTGAGAGACTGACTGTTGCTTTCAAAGAGGCTGACATTTCACTCATCTGAAGGAGCTTGGAATGTGACAGGGGAAAGGGAGGAGAAGTAAATCAAAGCAGATAGCAATTCTCCAGATGTAAAGTATTTTTCTTCTCCCTTATTTTTTTTTCCACCAGAAATGTCAGAAAGTCTGCTGACATTTTAATTCCTTTGTGATAGGCTGGGAGCTAAGAGCCAAATCCTGCTGCCACTGCAGTAAAAAAGATTTTTTCCTATTTACTTTAAAGGGAGCAAACCAGTCTTAAACTCTGAAAAAAAAAGCAACAAACTAAAAAAAAACACCCGACAAAGTATCAACAAACTATAACTAAAACTAAATGAGATATGTACTCTTATAACATCCTGAGATCAGTTACAGACTGAAACTGGCAAGTGTTGTTCAACTTTTTTCTTTTCAGTTTGATCGTAGCATAACAATAACTGACTGGATTGGAAGTAAGACTTTGCTGTTGTTGTGGGTTTGTTCTAAATCGTATTCTGTTGAAAACATTGCAGTACTATTCCATGCTCTTATAATCACCTAAGTTTCAAAATACCCTACCTGCAACTTTGAAGATTTCATTTAAACCTAGTTGACTCAAGTAATTTCTGCATGTCTTTGAATATTCTATTAAACACTATGATCCTGCTTTTAGTGATATGTTTGGGGGAAAAAAAATCTCATTATCTTTAATGATCCATAAAATAAAGAAGTAGTTTCTATTCTCAGTACCTTAATTGTGCATCCATATAACTCCAATGAGCTCAACATGCATTTAGCAAAACAACAGAGCTGGCTCAGAGCAGCAGCACAGTGCTAAGAGAGTTAGGTCTACAAATTCCACCTCCAACATGAACGATCATATATTTCTTTCTCTGCATGGTATGCTTAGAGATTTACTTCATGGTTTTAGTATAATAAATTTATTTTCCTTTACAGAGTTGTTCCCTTATGAAGTATTCATTTGTAAAGCATTAATTTTGTATACAGTACTGCTAAAAAACAATGGAGTAGAAGTATTTTCTTAATAGTTTTATTCTTTTTTGCAGGTCTTATAATCATATTTCATCAACTGGTACAACAAAACATATCTCTATATAAAACCAAAACAAAGAGGGCTTGTTGAGCTTGATGCATGGTAAATCTATTTGGTTTATTCTTTTTTTTTATTGTTAAATATTATATTGCATTTGTTTAAGCAGATATCGTGTATATTGTGATTTCTAGCATTCCACACGCAGCAGCTTACTGTTATGTCCTTTAAATATGGGAAATAAAAACATTTTCAGTTTGCTATTTGGAAAAAAAAAAAAAAAAAGAAAAAGGAAATGAAGAAAGGGTACTGCTATATTACATGGCCCAGGAAATATTGGCAGCATGCTCTTTGGCTTTCATACGTAGAACCGCAATGCTGGAGGACCTCCTTTCAAACTCCGGCTTGGTTTCAAAAGCGTGTCCATTGCTTGCCCCAGAAAGTAAAGAGTCAGTGAAAAAATTATTAAGGGGCACGTGGCTGAACTGATTCTGGTGGTTTGAAAAGCCTGTGTAGCCAGAATCTGTCCGGGGTGAATGGGAATAAGGTGTCATACAGGAGGACGTATCTCGTGGTAGCATGCAGGAAGTAACCACAGAGCCGCTAGCCGCATTCCCTGCCCACAGATTGTTCTGAATCTGGAACATATAAAATGAATAAGATTACATTTAGATAGTTCATCTGTTGTTTTCTGAAATGCTTGGTTTGCTTTACTTAACACATCCATTATTAGTTCTCTTCTAAAATAAGCAATGAATACTTTACTAGTTCTCTGCAGTCACACTGGAAAATACCATGATGACATTACATGAGTCAAAATATCAGATCATTCACTTAAGAGCAAGGGCTGCTGAATCATATTCCTTGCTCTGTCATCTGTTCACTCTTTGGCTGTATCCTGAGTGTTTACGATTGAACTTCAGGATGCCATCATCCCTACCAGTAAAATTAGTGGAAGTACACAAATGACTTCAAAGAAGACGTGTGAAAAAGTGTACAGTGCCATAGCTGTTCTCACCATAAAAAGCTTTCTTCATCAGGATTCTGTCTTAGTGTAATGGTAGGAAAGAGTGTAAAAGGATGAACAAAACAAACCAGGACTTCTCAAGCAACAAAACCCAAAAAGTATTTGCAAAATTAAATACTGAGAAGCTTTGCATAATTTTTTTTAAAACAAATAGATTCATAAAATACAGACATGGTTGATAATACACCCAAGAGCTTTTCCTAAAGTTGTTTCAAAGATAGTTTTAAGATAAAAATTCTTTTCATGGTGTTTTTGTATGACAGTTATACTTGAGGGCATTTCTGTTTCAGCTCTCGGCCTCAAGTGGCTGCAGTGTGCATCCCTGGAAAACGTTGCATGACAGACTAGGAGACAAACTTTGTGGTTACCAGCAATGTCTGCTGAAGATCTGGAGTAACCATGTATTCAAGCTTTGATGTGTAATGCCTTCTATACTTGGCAGTCACTTAAAGCTTCATTCTGACTCTCAGGGCTTCACTATGTATATATGCTATTTATGGGTAGGTATTTTTCAGCTATTTGTTACTAGATGGACAGATGGAAAGATTTTCAAGGCCTAGCACAAGTCAGTTCCTGTCATTATCTCAGACTGTGCATTCTTTCATTTCTTCTCTATGTCTTCCTCAGTCACTTCTCACTTGCACTCACCATTATACAATATATAGCTTTATATTTCTTCTCCACTTTTACTTGTATCTCTTTCCTGAATGCTGATTTCTTAAAAAAAAAATGTACAAATACCATGTTACAAGACATTTGTAGCCCTCATTCACAGTACAGAACTTCTCAACCAGCAACTATATCCTTTTCATTTTGTTTTACTTTGCTAAATTTGTCTTCATCCTAAAAATCTGTTGTCTGTTCAGTGTATCATTCCTCTGATGCACTGGGATTGAGCCCACATGTCTTTGTTCTCTGCTGTTGGAGAAATTGCAATTACTCTTTGGTTAGCACTGTAAAGTGAATTCCCACTTCAAACTTAATTTTGTCTTCACATTCCAAATCCATAGACAAAGGATTTTTGGATTTAAGATATGTAGGTTATCTCTCTGGTTGAGTGATTTTTTTTCTGCCAAATTAGAAGTCAAGGGAAGTAATGAATTATGACAGACACACACATACACACAGAATGAAAACAAGTTTCTAATGCTGAGTTCGTTTTTTCTCATTGTCCTATCACTTTGCAACAACACATACCCACCAAGACACCAACAAGCTAAAGAGATAAAATATGGTTCACTGAACTCATCTAGCTGAGATCTAGCTCAGATAGCAAGGAGACAGTGTCTATTTTAAAAATTAATGTTTTGAACAGTTGTAATAGCAGGGGTCATCAGGAGCTGACTAACTAATTTGGGCTCCTTGGAAATTCCAGCAGCAAAAAAAAAAGAATGAGTAAATGCTCTATTTTGCTTTCCTGCAGAAGGCTGGGCAAAAGTCACAGTAGCAACACATCTCCCCAAACTCTTGGTCTGCCCAACTTCCTGTTCACACAGACATGCATCCATATAGGCATACACACATCCCTATAGGCATACGCACACATCCGTATGGGCATACACAGACTTCCACACCCACTCACGTGAATACAGCTTGCCTTTACACACACACACATGCACAGCTAGTTGGGCACACCTCGGGCATCTGCTCATGCATATCTTAGGTGGTCTGCTGAGAGGTAATGAAGGTGCCTGGGGAAGGATATCAAGGATTTTTCCTCCTTCTTGTGGACCTGCTGAGATCTACAGGAGGAAAGAGACTCTAGTGAGAGTTTCAGAACTTTCCAGTTGCCATCCTTCCTTCCCTCCCTTCAGCAGTTTTTAGAATACTCTCAAACATCAGACCACAGGAGATCCTCTGCAGCTTGACATGATCCCCAGCTGCCTTACTACTCTTTAATTAGCCCACCTGAGCCAGTTTTGACTTATAGTCAGACACGCTTCTTATAAAGTTCAGAGGACAGATGGTTTATCTGGGGATTAAAGGACATAGCTTATCTGGACCTATTTGAACCATTGTCTTGCTTACAAAAGTTTGTTGCATTGAACCACAAGAACATTCCCAAAGAGGGCAGTATACATCCCTTATGTTTCAAGATTCAGGGATTCCTGAGTGTCCTGTTGCCTGGCAAGTTTCAAGCACAAATTTACAGAATATTACAAGAAGGAAACAAGGGATCCCAAAAGAGCTGGAAAGTGTGGTAGTTAAGTGAACAGCAACTGGGAAGTCTTCCACTAAGATAACACTTACTGCGTTCTAAGGCTTAATGAGTTTGGAGCCACATAGCATGTGATTAGAGAACAGAGGAGAGTAGTAAAGAAGATGGCAACTGAAAGCCTATCAGATCCAGAGAATATCTTCACTTTGCTTGGAAGCCCAAACTGCACACATTCTATCTCAACCATGAACTGGGAAAATTGGAAACACAGTCATCCATAGAAAAATCATTGGGAGGTGGGGCAGGCAGAAGGAGCGGTGTGGTGGTATTCAGCAACACTAGAAACTTCTAATTGTACTTTATTGTATTTTGTGGTTAGGTATAAATTTCCTGCAGTCGCAGTGATCAATTAAGCAACGGTATGGGTTTTCTTTCCCTTTCTTCCTACAAAACAAGTCACCTATTCCTATTTCCATGCTATTACATTGCAGCTTGTTTTGCTGGTACTCTACTGAATTGAAACAGGGAAATGGTAAAGTTAAAAAAGAATTCAGAAAAAAATTACATATTTATTTCAAACATATGGACACAAATCCCCATTCTTTTTGATATTTCCAAGCCAAATGTTTAATCTCAGGACCTTCACAACAGGATGGATCTGCACAGAAGAGACTAGTTCATCTATACAGCTTCTAACACAGGAGCTAATTCTGAAGGAGCTCATCATCCCCAAAGCTAACTTACACACAACAAAGTCTCATTTATCTGGCTTTCTAAGATGTCTTTCTAAGAAACACTATGCAAAATGCTGCAGCTACCCGGGCTGCACAGATATAATTAAGGTAAGAATTTTCAAACAAACCGCTGTTTAAATAGGAACATGCACAATTTTGCCTTTAATACAGTTGTGAAGAGAAGACTTCAAAATGTTCAGAGGCTCAGTTTGAAAGTGCCCAATGACCTATGTGGTCTGGAGGTATCACAAAATCACTCTTTCCTTCCATATTTCTAGTAGTTTGGTTTGCAGTCAAATAAGTTTAGTACCACCAATTTTCCTGATATTTTTATCTTGGACAAACGTCTTTCGATTTAGCTTCAGTGAGATTACACAGGTGTAAATGAAAACAGAATTCAGCTGCAAATCCTAAAATATACCAATATCTTGTTAAAGAAATATGTGAACAAGCTATTCATTCCTAAAAATTTCAAGGGGTGCCCTAGGTTTCTTCCTTAGAGGAAGGAATCCAAATTAGGAAACTTTACTTCAGAAATGCCACAAGATGCTAGGAAAGCTTTACATCTTCTCTCATGAGACAGTTATGCTTTTCAAAAGAATGTTTCAGTCATATCAATTTTCTGTTCATTTTAGTTGTTTGGGTGACTTCACTTTTGATACTAGATTTTCGTTTCTTAGTAAGGATTTATAATATAAATATCTTATAGTGAAATTCAGGTGCTGAAAGTATGCCTGTATTAAAAATAAATACAGTAATGTTTTACAATAAGTCAAAATTATCAGACCTTCTTCGGGTATGTTGGGAGGAAAAGGGACATTATGTACATGAATTTAAAGAAAATATTTTTCCTCTTAAACTCTTGTGTGATCCATGAACTATATAAAAGCCAATTCAGAGACTGTGAATGAGGCTATACATACAGCACATCTCTGGTTTCTGTTAACATCACAAACAACTTGAGCTTTGCTCTTGTGGTTACCCCGAAATTACCAGAGCCCTTCAATATATTTACCTACTGTATGTTTTATACACACATACACACACACCCTTCCCAGTACAAAAAAAAAAAAAAAAAAAAAAAAGCAGGATTTCATAGCTGTGACAAGAACACAACTGAAGACTTATGGTTGTTAACATGGCTATGATATCATTTCCTAAACATATGGCCTTCTGCTTGACACTGCAGAGGAAAATTAGCTGAGGTAATTGGTCATCCCCCTTGGTGTCATTGCTCTTTTTTCCTGTTAAAATTTCAAGCTCCTGGACCTTCATCCTTCTTACACAGTACCTGGAGAAATCATATAAATTCAAAGCTCCAAATTTTCTGAGGGTTGTACTATCAATTCCCCAGTTTTGGTTCTCCCATCACCAAATATCTTGTCTCTCTGAGTCACCTGCCTATCCAGACTGGAGTTTGTTTCCAACAGACACACATATAAGCACAAGCAGCTTCTATTTGAATGGATATGTGTTTTAGTGCTTCACATGGGAAACAAAATGTTAATTTCTGTTAAGATCTCTAGATATGAAGTAATAAGTTATTATTGTTAGTATTATATTACATACTAAATGTTATATTATGTTACATTACATTAGAGTTATGGTTATGTTGGAAGGGACCATAAAAATCATCAAGTTCCAACCTCCCTGCCATAGCCAGGGGCACCTCCCACTAGACCAGTTTGCTCAAAGCCCCATCCAGCCTGGCCTTGAACACTTCCAGGGATGGGGCATCCACAACTTCTCTGGGAAACCTGTTCCAGTGCCTCACCACTCTCACAGTAAAGAATTCCTTCCTGAAATCTAATCTAAATCTCCCCTCTTTCAGTTTAATACTGTTACCCCTCATCCTATCACTACATTCCCTGATAAAAAGTTCCTCCCAATCTTTCCTGTAGGTAATGGAATTATGTTATATGTAATTATAATTACTCTAGTAATTAGAAACTACACGTTGGCTCTGTTTTCAGGATGTTCCAGGGCATTACAAGGGAGACAACACTGGCAGTAACTGAACTGTTAAGAATTTACCTACTAATAGAAAACACGTGAATGTCAAAGAGACTGATTTCCTATATTTTTGTCACTCCTCTTTGAGTGAACCAGCAATCCTTGCAGTTCCAGAAAACATGAAACCTGCGCTTGCACAGGATGCTACTTCAGGCAGATTAAATGCAATAGCTGTTAAACTGCTCAGAACTGCTTGTTTACAACTCATGATCCATAGGCTCTTCCTAGTCCATCAGCACAATTAATTTGGTCTGTCACTTGCCAGAGTGTTTTTTTTCTGGGGACCTCTGAAGAACATCCAAAGTATGGGCAGAAATTTCTCTGTACTTCCCGAGTTTGCACAGTCATAGGTTCTCAGCATAATTTAAACTGAAAGACCTCTGGGATTATTATTCCAAGCCCTTGCTCACAGCTAACCTTGAATTTAGATCAAATTATTCAGGCCCTATCCAGTCAAGTTTTGAGTAGCTCCAGCTACAGAGTCTCAATAACTTCTAAAAACAACCTGTTCCAAGGCTTTACTGCTCTCATTTTATTTTTTCCTTTATATCTAGACAAAATACTTCTTGATGTAATTTGTGATATTTTACCAAACAAACATGTGAAGATATCTGTACCGTACCAGGTTCAGGTACATATGAGAGAGCTGCAGCACACCATTTTCGGACTTGTCCATAAAATGCAAGTTGGCCCTTGGCAGTGAGAGGCTTAAAGCTACAGCTCTAAAATATGTGATAGATTTAGTCCACTTTTAGGCCTTCCAAACAGTGAACAAAATAAAAATCTCCTAATTTGATTCCATTTTTAGCAAGTTTGCTAAGGTGAAAAACAATGAAGGATTTGAAAAATCATCAAGCTTTCATTCTTGTACGGTATGTTTTGTAGGTAAGCTGTAACTTCTCCCTGCTGCAATCTCAGAGCCAGTGGCAATAAGAATTATTTATATTTCTTGTCTATGATACAGTGAAAGACAACATTTCACGCTCTGAAAAATACTATTAATTTTTTTATCTCAGAAAAAAATGGATTTGCCTTATAATTAAGCCCCATCTTAAGACACTCACAAGCTTAAAGAAATAAGTTTCACAACAAAAAATAATAAAGCAACATACCAAATGCTGAGACTGTGAGGAGGACCACATACAGTGATGGTTTAGAACCAAGAAAGAATAAAAGCACAGTGCACAAACTACTTTGTGTGGAACAGACACCACCCAAAAAGATTAGAAGTGTTACTCTTGTTGGAAGATCAGCCGCAGCAGTGCGACAGTCAGCACATATGCAGCAAGCAACACACCATCCAGGTGGTGGCCCAGCCTGAGCTGTGTGCTATCACAGCTAGACAGCGTGAGTATATGATAAAACTTCTTTGAAGCTGACTCAGATATGTCTACCACGTCTACTCCTACTTAATCAGTGTATCCATAGCTTTAATGAACTATTGTGATTAAGTGTCATTTATATGTCTAATACAGTTAAAAGAGTTTTTAAGTCATATAACATGTGGTGTCTAATATATGCCATATGAAAAATTTAATTGGAGCATGTAACTTTGATTATTGTTAATGAGAATTACCCATATGTACTAGGGCTAGAGCAGAACAGTAATGATGATCCAAGGACTTAGTACATAACACATGTATACTGATACCACTTCTACACTCTTTGATTGCCAAAACAAATCATGTGATGCCATGCTGTTCAACAGATTTAATTTAATTTATCAGTCTGGTAGATGGAATATAAACTTCAGCCTCTTCCTTCTTCTGTTTTTGATATTTCAACATTCTCCCTTCTTTTTACACCTTCTATATCACTCCAGTTCCCATACCTTTGAAATGTTTTTGTCTCTTCAGGATTCCCAGCTGCACTATGCTGGGTTTTTCAAAAAAAAAAAAAAAATTAAATTCAGTGCTATTCAAGTCTTGCCTTCATTTTCAAGTAAATGCCTTCCCATGGCAGGGGAGTTGGTATTCAATGATCTTTGAAGTCACTTCCAACTCTAACCATTCTATGATTTTATGAAAAGAGTTTAAAAGAACAATGATAACAAGTGGACTAAACTCAAAAAACAAGCAATAATGAAATATGCAAAGTGTGGAAAGAGACTATATGGGAGAAGAACACTGCCCCTTATATCTGCTTTTCAAAGATACAATGTAATGTTTAATTACATACTGATGCACTTACATTTATAAAGATGACATGTTTATAAATTTAACTCATACAGGGAAAGCTAGAGATATATATGATGATAATAGGGTAAGTTTTTGATCAAATTTCACTCTTGTGTGTAAATAAGGAAGGGATAAAAATGAAGGTTTGTCTCAGGTTTTTTGTTCCCTTGTTACTTCTAATGCTAAAATATAAAATCTGACAATTTTAAGCACCCTTTGTCACATTAGTTTTCTCACTAGACATAGGAAAGTAAAAGTGGTCAAGTAAAGGCAAATACAGTAAGAGAACAAGGCTAAGCAGCCTTCTTATTGGTCCTCTCCCAACATAATACATAGATCCATCTAAGTTTAGATATCTGCAGCTGAACCATGCATCAGAGACAAAAACACACTTTTAGAGATCATCTTACCTATTTTATGCCTTGTATTTTAGGAAGAGAGAACTTAATGAAGCAGATTTTCACCAACTTTAAAGGGAACCCCTTCTCTGGCATAAAAATCCCTGTGACTAAGTTTCCTAAACGCAAGTGTCTAATAATTTAGCTGACCACCTCTAAAGGGTGCATGCTTCTTTTAAGTCCTGTTTATCAGCACTGTAACAGCATCTCAGATATTCCAGGACATCTTAAATCACACCATATTTGGGTGACCAAATCAGGTATTGCTCATTTACTCAGGTGAGTTGAATTAAAGGTTGCTGTGAAGTGAATCTACATTCATTTCCTCCCTCAGGTTAGGATGCTGCCTGTTAGCTTTCATATCATCAGCAGAATATCTCTGGCTAATGAGAGTCAGAGTGTCTGGGATAAGAGTTTTAACCAGCAATTTGTTTTCTGAGTGCACTTAAGATGACAGACCACAACATATTGCATCTGCAAGAGAAACTTGAAGCTTAAACAATTAAACTAAAGAAACTGAAACCTTTTACTAACATGAATGAAAAGTACTGTACATAATATTTTCCTAGAAAAAAATCTGATATTTTAGCATAGTGTTGTCAAAAGTTAAATATTTCATCTGAGTGAGAACTTAACAACTCTGCGGTATTTTTAATGTTAAAGCCTAGGAAAAACATGTGAATAACAGATGATTATCTTGAATATTGTACTAACTGTCCTCCTCTGTAATCTAGGTGTTGCCAGTATAATTAGTGTAAGACCTATGCATGCAGAATTTGGACAGTTTAGAAGGTACTTAACTTCTTGGCAGCCAGTTGAGCAACTATTTTGCACAATAAATATCACCTGAAGTAAATATACTGTAAAAATAGTTAACATCAGACTGAATTAGCAAAACAAACAATGATGGTCCAGAAAAAAAAAAGAAAAAAAAATTCTAAATTGTTTATTGCTGTTTTGAAGATAAAGATGTGTAATTTAATAGCAAAATAAGGAGGAATTATAGAAATGGGGGTTGGACTAGACCACCTCCAACAGGTCCCTTCCAACCTCAACCATCCTCTGATTTAGAGCCAACCTTCTATCTGAAGTTGAAAAGCTCATTTCCACACAGGAAAACATTTCAGGTTTATATTGTCACACAAGACAAAGCAACATCATGTTCTTAATTTGTGCCTTATGAGATATTTGGTGAAGAGACTAAGCAGGGGTCTCCACACCCTCTGTTGACTGAAAAAGGGACTGATGTTCCTGCTGGAATGCAAGTGGGATGTCTGTTTTGGGAACATATCCGTGGTGGAGCTCAAAACAGAAATCTTCAAACTGCAAATTCATATAATTCACACCAGAAATTCACATTTGTTCCTGTTTCTTCTGCCACACAGCAGTAAATATCTTGGCTTGATTTTATCCCTTTTCAACATCATCGTATGTTTTTTTGCCAGCAATAGAGAGCCTGTTTTCCCCCATGCTAACAAAGGCTTCATAAACAAGCTCTAGTGAACTGTGTTCCACAATCCTCAAGAAAAACTAGTTATTCAAAAGTATGGCAAAGCCTGTCTAATATTTAGTGATGTCAATGTCACAATAAAAGTGCTTATATATGGGGAAAAAAAGACAGGGGAAAAAAGATGGAAAAAAAAAAGAATAAAAATTTTTAAAATAAAAATTTCAAAAATAAGAATATGTCATTTCCTTTCTTGCATTATCTGTACTGAAATAATGGAATTATTCTGAGAAATCAATCTATAACTCTAAAACCAAAAATGCAGATCACAATTTTAAATATATTTCTTTCTGTTTGAACTGTAGGATAGATTAAGGAGTTTATAGCAAGTCATGTACTATATATTTATTTTCCATAAGTGAGGCACTTCTAAATGGATATGTAGTTCAAAAGATTTGAATCTAGTGATGTGAGTGACCATTGTGTTTTTAATATGGATTTTCATCTCCTCGAAGATTGTTACTGGAAATAGTATATATATGATACACACATGGTTTTAATGAAAGTGGGGATTTAAGAATGTGAAACTATGAAGAATTACCACCAGGTTAGCAAGAACATGAACTTGCATTGACTGTTCTGTGGTAATTGCCTGGATATCTATTCATAGTCCAGTATACAGCAAAGTAGCCACCTTCTTCACTGAGGAGCAAGACACTGTGCTTTTATCATGTAGCCAAGCTATGTATGCAAGCACTCAACTGAAATAACCAATGTAGAGCAGACTCACACCTTCATTCAGCTCTTTCATGAAGTTCATGAAGTACCCTATAGTACAGCACAACACAACTTTCTCGTGCAGGTGACCAGACTCCATTACATGTTTGTGACAGTCTGTTTACAAGCAGTGTGTTAGTCCGTGGTTGTAGAGGAGTACTACGCATTTATCTTTATGAGTGAGCATACATGCTATATTTCTACACATTTTAGAGATGCTTTATTTAAGATTATGGAACCAACATTTCCATTTCAATCTCCTGGTTTTGAGAACTTATAAATTAACGATAGAAAGTTTTGCCAGGATGAAACTTAGTTGTGTCATCAGCCTAGGAAAGATGTTTTTTAACAGATTCGTTAATAAAAATTTAGTTAATTGACTCAACTTTTTAACAATCTGAAACTACAGAATAGATATTTCATTAGGTTTAGATTTTTATGGATGACATTATATAATTCAGAAGTGTTTCTTTTTAAAAAATATTAATTTTAGGACAACTATTTGAAGTGTTTACCAATGGTTTGCATTATTCCATTTCCTTATGCTAATGAACCTTCTGTCAGCTGGGAAAATTTGTAGATGGAGTTCTACTAAAACTATAAGATGAGCTTGGAGACACGAAATTTAGTCTAGAGAACTGGATCAGGGATACAAAGCCCAAAGCATAAGTACTATTCTTTTTATCATCTGTTGTGATGCTATAGGTGAGTCAGAAAAGCCTCCAAAAGATACTTGGACACCTTGAGTGAGGTCTGTGAGTGACTGAGCATCTATGTTTCTGTGAATCTGCCTAGGAGTGTTTAAGGTCTTTTTGCACACTTCCACCTAGGTAGGTCTCAAACATATATTGTGTCCTCCCTCTTAAACACAGAGTGTATCATGCAGTGGTTTCTGATGTAATTTGGGCTGATGCACTATTACATTCTAAAATAAAAAAGAGGAAACTGGTAAATGTCACCAGGAATGAAATGGTTGTGTTCCTGTTCTGAGCTGCTGGTTGGGGGTTTTTTGTTTGGTTTTGGTTTTGTTTTTTCTTCATTGGACTAGATGATCTTAAAAGGTCCTTTCCAACCTAGGTGATTCTGTGATTCTGTGAACACACACCAGCTCTGGCCCAGGCACCAAACTTAGTAACATGCAACCTCCTCAGAGATGAAGCACTTTAAACTGGGTAGATGACACATGGGCCAAAGGCCTCTGGATCAAAGCTAACCACATTCAGCCAATGTAAAGCAGGACCAAAGCAAGCCCACATGGAATATAAATAATTTCCTGAGGCTGGCAGAGACCCTGCTACCTAATGACCTAGAAGAACACTAGGACATGAGCAGTGGAAGGACTCTACCAGAAGGACCCATACAAGATTTTTGCTTTGATGGTGCTTTTTTTTTTTTTTTAATTATGTGGTAAAAGTAATGGAAAGCTAGAGACATGAAAAACAATGGCTTCAGAATAAAAGTATTCAATGTACTAAAACAAGCAAGCAGAAAAACAATAGCAGAGAGTGAGGCAAGGCAATAAACCAAAGGACTGGAGAACAAAACCAGAAGATTCTGACCTTATTACACAGTAATACCTTACTTTATACTAATGGAGAACTGAAAAAGAAAAAAAAAAAACACCAAACCCAAAATTACTACTGTCTGAGAGAGCTCCTGCCTCCCTCTCCCAGCCATATATGTTCAATTCTGATTGTATATGGCCATAATATGGTTTCATCCTAGTAGAAAACCTGCTGTATTCGATGATCTATTGAGATCAATAAAGAAAGTGTGCATGCTTAATACATCAGAAGGAAGTTGCCTAGAGATCACATAGTTTATGCCACACCTTACCAAAGCACACAAGAGCAGAGTTGTTAAGGCAGTTGTATGTATGAATATAAATATCTTAGAAGTGACATTCTGACCTTACTGTATAATATTACGTCATTCCTGTCAATCTGAATGAGCCTACACATCATCCAGAATTTGTGTATGGACCTAGAAGTGATTCAAATCCCTGCAGAATTTTATATGCACAAAAGACTTCACTGCATAGCCATCGTCAGTACGTAACTTATGCAAAACTCTGCAGCTCCTAAGACTGTTGTTTAAAAAATACTTGTATTTTAAGCATTAATTATACATATTGGAAGTTGAAAATATTGTTCATAGTGGCAGCTCCTGCCGACATGTCTAAAGAACACTGAAAGCTAAACACAGGAAAGTCTTCATGCACCTTCTGTGCACATGGGTGCCTAAGGATGGAAGAGAAGGCAAAGTACTACATGGTCTTTACCGTACCTGAGGGTAGCTGTCAGTCCTTGGAAGAACAGATATATCATAAGTGGCAGCAAAATGGCTCTTAGCTTGCTGGATTTGACCATAGCGTTCTCTTTTCCTCCATTTTGCTCTTCGATTCTGGAACCACACCTATGGTAAATGATAAAACAGTCATCAAGGTAAGCCTAATTACACAGTGTGCAAAGAGTCTTAGGAAAAAGCCAAGAGGTTTTGGACAGTAGCTTTGAAAATTTCTGTTTATCTGAGAAAGGGATGTTCTCCGCCTGTAGATTAATTTCTTGCGATTTCAATATTCTCAGTGTCAGACCTGCTTGTTTCTGGCTGATTTAAAAGTATAAGATATGTCCTTTCTATTGCCACAAAAAAAAAAAAAAAAAAGGAGGAGGAAAGATCAGTCCATCAGGCAGTGCCAATTTTGACAAACTTCTGTTCTATAGAGGAAAATTGCCAAGTAACTGCAAGTGAATTTGTACATAAACTTTCTCTGAGTTGTATATGCCCACTGACTTGACATGACTACCTATGATCTGCCTCCTAGAGGTATACGTAATCTTTGTCAAGTGGTATAATGAAAGGGCAGGAAAAGCTGGCACCAGGACAGTAGTCTTTGCTGTAGAAAAAGTTTTTCCAAGGAAGGCTAATAGAGCAGGAAGATAATACAAAATCAGGAGATCACAGACAGTTTTAAAACTATTGTGACATTTTTTCATATTTGTGTTAGGAAAATCTGTGTTTCTGACAATGGAAAAACAAAGAATAGCACTTTACAATTAGACTCTAAAATAATTTAGATCTGATTAAATGCCTTCGTGTGAACTAAAGGCTATTCTTTTTATGCTTCAATAACCTTTGAACTGTTTGGTAATATTTTGAGTGTCGGGTGTTATCTCAAAACCTTTTATATGCACATTTCTTGCTGTGACTGATTTCTGTCATTGTCCTGTGGTCTTAAAAAAAAAAAAAATTCAAACAGTTTAGTTTGAACTGACTAAGACTTATCCTGGTGAATTAAAGGGATTGCTAAGAAAAGTAACCTTTCATTTGTAAAAGTAATATTATCCAACTAAGTCTTTATTGTTCAGCCATAGGCAAACTCATTCCAATTCTTTTTAAAGAAGTCACACTACTAATAGAACCATTATTTTTTTTATGGAAACAACACCATTGGTTAGTCTTCCTGCTAAATAGATCGTGAATCTGTTTGGATAGATACATACGTTAATACTTTTTTTTTTAAATAAAGACATTGCCTATGAATCCCATTTTGAAGGATATTTTCAGATCCCTGATAGTGGGATATTTAAAATAGTACTGTTTGCTTTATAGTTCAGTTTTTGCCTTGATCTTTGGAGAACTCAGCTGTCCTTTGATGCTGCTTCAGAAACCAGAGCACAATTTTGCTCATTTTAATTTCCACAAACTTGTTGCAAATTTAGTATGTGCAATCTTTTAAAATTTACTTGGCAATCAAAACAAGGCCCATGTACATAAGTGCTAAGTATATATTCTTAGGGACCTTGCTGGTAAATTTATATTATTTATGATGCCTGAGGTTCAGCAAAAAGAAAAGAAAAGAAAAAAAATATTCTCCTGTCTCCACAGGGGGCATCAAGAACATGCTAAGGGAATTTAGTAATGAGGCTCTTTCATTGAAAAAAGACCTTGACAATCTCCTTAAAATGGGTGCCAATTACTTCACTGACATGCAGCAGGAAAGAGAACAACTTAGATAAATTAGGTTCAGGTTGGGTCTCTCTGCATGTATGCAGGACAAATATTAAATTGGATCTTGATGAAATGGCGGTGAAGGGAAATGTGGGTAAGGTATCCAGCTGATCACTCTGCTAAACTAAATCAAACAATTTGCTTGAATTTATAGTAACTAAATGAGAAAAAAAGCACACATTTTTTCCCTTTGACAATACCCCAAAATGTTTCTGTTTACATCACTTTACTAGAAACTGTCTCTTGGCAGAGATAAAGTAACCATTTGCCTCCACAAAGCAATGTAAAAATCTGCTGCTTGTTATCCTTGCATTGCCAGATGCTTGCCTCTAATGATGTAAGGCCTTTTAAATTGCTTAATCTTGTGATGGAATACTGTTGCTACTCTGGATAAAAATGATCGCCATTTCCCTTCATATTTAGTGTGTGAGAAATGCAAAGATTGGTTATCTTTTAAGAAAGGGGATAACATCCTTAAATAAAATAGAAATAGCTATTCTGTGAAAGTCTGGTGAAGACATATGTTTTCACATTTATTCTCTTATTTTTAGTATTTTTACCATATGAAGTTTCCAAAAACTTAGAAAAAAAAGTGACAAAAAGTCAGTTGACACATTTTAGCCCGATTCTCCCCTTCCTGTTCTGTATTAATCTCTTCTTGGAGTGGTTCTCATTATTCCAGAATTATGAAATTGGAAGAATGGTATTTTAACATTATACAAACTTTTTCTTTAAGTCAGGACTGAAACCTAATGAATGGAAGTCACACTTAGAAAAATGCAACAAATTCAACAGGAGAGCGATTGCACAGAGCCTGAAGAGCTAAAAGCCACTGAACTAAATTCCATCAGCATCACTGATATTGTATCGATGTAACTGAGACATGATTTTGTACGCTATTTTCTGATGACAACAGTGAATATGCTATCTGGTTAAATAGACATGAGAAAAACACTTCTTTATAAAACTAATTAGCTGAGTTCGTTTCTGAAAGTGTTCCTGGTTTAATTTCAGTTGTATGCATGTGCACTGACGTCTCTTTCTTTATATGCATGTGTGAGTATGTGTTTAATTACAAGTTGTGAAGTTGTTATCATATTCAAGTCACTAAATTAAAAAAATTAATCCCAGTCTGTAAGAATCAACAGGACTGCTATTCTCTAAATTGAAACTGTAAGCATTACCAGGGTGGGGAAGATCTCTAAAAATAGGATAAACTCACAAAATGCAGCTCACACTCTTTTCTAAGGGAAGATGTCTGAATGGGGGAAGGGCTGCATTTCCTGGATATTTAGCTTCTTTTCTCACCATTACACGTCCAAAGCCATAAATATTGTTGAGATTACTGCATGAGCACATACTGAATGAATCAACTTCGTATGCAGTTAAGATCTCAAATACTGCACTACGTGGTCAACAGCATGTTTCATTCTGAAAATTAGAATAACATTATCCATTTGTTATGCAAGTTTAAAAACAGTAAGTGTACTCCCCAAATTTGTGATTTTTAAGCTCATTCTGTACACTAAAGGTGAAAGAATTATGTCCTTGCTCTATACAGACTCTATACATATAGTCATACACATCTATGTACGTGCAGTTTCACTGCATACTCTTAGGATTTAAACAAGGAATTTGATTACTTTTTAGATTGTGCTTTTCATGCCGTAACACACAGAGGATCCTCTGTGACTGAGTTCTGCATCATCACCAGTCTGAAGTACATGCAAATATCTCTTTAAAGGGATCTTTACACGTAACACTTCATGTATTCACTGCCTGGAATTCTGACAGTAAAACAGGACTACCAGAGATCAAGACTACTGATGTTGTTTTTTCATCCTTTAAACAAGTTTCTAGAACAACACCACAATACGTTTAAAAACATAACAAGTAATTTTAGTACTGCAGTGTAGCAGCTCATATCCATAAAGAAATAAAGCAAAATGAGCTATTTACTATGGCTTTATGGGCTTTTGTACAATCCCCAAGGGTGTCGTTTACCAGTTCCTACAATGCACAACTTGTCATGGAAATGCTGAAGTTTGGTTCCTACCTGGACTCTGGCCTCAGTGAGCTCTGTTCTCAGAGCCAGCTGTTCTCTTACATAGACATCAGGGTAGTGAGTTTTCTGGAATACTTTCTCCAATTCCTCCAGTTGCAAACTGGTAAAAGTTGTTCTGTGTCTCCTCTTCTTGCTGCTGGAGACATTGCTGTCACACTTATCACCAAGTTCATCCAGTTCCCCTTTCTCCTGCATCCCTTTCACCGGGGACATCCTGAGATTGCTGCAATTGTCCATGGGCCTGCTCAGCTCTGTGTGAAGAGGCTGTCCTTCCACTTTAGTAATCCCATAGTTCACTGTACACAAGGTGGGGGAGGGAAATAGCTGGTTAAATGGGGGGGGCTTTAAATTCAAGGTTTCCTGTAAAACAGTTTCACAAGGAACCAGATTCAATGTGACTGCATATTTTTATACAAGATTGTGGAAGAGGAATCTGTAATACTAACTACAAACAGAGTAAAAGTAGTGTATCACACAGAATTTTAACTAAGAATTGGATCTGGAAATATAATCTAATTTTTTTCAGTTTAAGAAGACTGCATAAGAGTACTTGACTACTTTTACTCTGCCACTAAAGTAGTTAATAATCCATGAAATCAGCTTCAACTAGAGCTGCACAGATAAGGAATTTTAGCCCCAAACAGATTTTCGTATAAGATAAGCGGTATAAAGCTATTGACAAACGTGCCTTTAAACTTGGAAGCAGATGTAAAAAACTCTATTTCTAGGAAAATACAAAATAACTGTAGACGAAACTAAGTAGCTGTGAACTGACAAATCAAGAAGCAAATGAAACCGAAAATTAACTTCGCTTTACAAACTCAATAGATTCCATATACCTTCTCTTGGATTTGTAAAGTGGAATTGTTTCCAATTAAGTTTGTTATGGTTACAAAATACAGAGAGTTTCTGCAAAATGTTAACTTATTAAAAGAGATCGTTCCATATACTTTGTATAAGGATTGCAGGAACTATTTGTCTTTAGGTAAAATCTGAGTGGTAGAGATAAGAAATATTCTTCTGTAGCTTCTTAATAACAAATGAAAACATTTCCTTTTTTTTTATTGTTTTTACATATCTCACATCACTAAAAAAATGTCGTGCGATATGTTACAAGGTTTTATTTCTTTTGGTCTCGGAAACAGGCAAAAAAAGTTTAAAACTATATTGAAATTAAAAACTACAAAGATAGCATGTAACGTACGATAAGAAACTTGCTTTGGGATTTTCTCAGAGTCTCGGTAATTTCGTTCAGTCCGATCTTATTTTAACCAAACACAATTTTTAGATACTTACCATCAATACATACATCGATAGGAAATGCCCCAAAGCCCCCAAGGCACACCTTAAATGAGCTAATTAAAAAAAAAAACTTAAATGTATAAATCAATTTTCAGTAGTTTTTTCTTTAAGCTGCACTTGCAGAAATCTATCTTTATTTCTTACAAACTGTTTCATACAAAAAGGACCTTCTCAAAAAAAAATACTTCAATACCTATATGAAGTCAAAAAATGTAGAACATTGTTAGTCTCATTATTGCAGCTGATCTTAACCTTATTTTCCGATTGTGCTAGGAAGAGATTTTTTTAACTGATTTTCTACACATCATTGTAAAATCCAGGTCCGATTGGTCCTGGAGGGGTTCGGAATGGATCCGTGGGTGCGATTAAGAGACATTTACAATGTGTTGGAATAACGGGGAAACTTTTAAATGTCTCAAATAATCCACATTCTCCTTACCTATCAGCTAGGAAAGAAAAAATACAAATATTTAACACGGTTGTTTTAATTACCCAAGTCTTTTTCGGTCGGTATGAAGAATCACTATTGTGCGTTATTCAGCAACACGGGAGAAGAAAAACCCCACTGTCCCCGCAGGGCGTTATTTGAGAGAACCGAACGCCACTAAGTGACCTTCCGTTCCCGCTCTCTAACGGTACCTGGCCGGCCGAGCCCCGTCCGTCCCCGCCGCGCCGCCGCCACCGACACCCGGGGCCGCCTTTGCCGCGGAGTTCGCAGCGGGCGCGGGGGACGCCGACCCCCGGCACCGCGGGGAGCGGGACGGGGCGGCCGGCGGCGGGGACGGGGCGGTGGCCGAGCAATCCCGCACCCGCCGGGCCCCGCCGGCCGCCGCCTCTCCAGCACCGCGGCCCTTCCCCGTCCGTCGTCTCCCCCGCCGGCTTGTCGGTCCCACCGGGGCGGGCGGCCCCGGGGCCGGGCGGCCTGTAGCCGCTTGCTCGGCGCGGAGCTTTCCCGCGGTGGCGGCGGGGACAAGCTGAGGGAGCCGGCCCGGGGCCGTCAGGCAGGGCAGCAACCGGAGGGGCAGCACGGGAAGAAATAAGAGCGAGCGCTTTGAAGTACGTGATGGGCTTTTCCAGTTGTCGTTAATAATAATGTTGTTGCTGTTGTTGCTGCTGCTCCTACTCCTGTTGTTGTTCCTGTTGTTATTGTTATTATTGTTATTATTATTTACTACTACCTGGCAGCCCCTCACATGCCAGCACCCAAAGTCTGTGCCGCTACCTTTGCTTTCTGCGGGCAGGAGAAGCCCTAACCTCTCTTGTACATCTCCGAGGAGGGCAAAGCGCAGGGGCTTTGCCAGAATTCCCCCGGGATGGCGACTCACCGTTGTTGTCCTGGCAGGGTGATGTCCTCTCCAGCCTCACATGATGCTCAGCCCTTTGCAGAGGGTTGAAGGCCTGCACGCATTTGCTGCCTGACGTTTTGCTATAAAAGGACTCATTGTCCAAAGTTTCCATAACGTGCTCCAAAGTGCCTCCTGCTCCCATGTAAAAGTCACTGTTCTTGCTCGGCTGGCTCTTCAGGGCAAACTTCTCGCTCAGAAAATCCATAATCATCTAAGGCTGCTTGAGAGCCTCTTCCCTAGACAGAGGCTGGACTGTGAGCAGGGGAGGGAGGGAGGGTGCGTGAGTGGATGGGAGGGAAGGAAGGAGGGAGGGAAAGACGTTCAGAGCTCAGGGAGCTGTTTTGCCTCTGAGCCTTTGATTTGTCTTGTCTTGAAAGGGGGAACCCGAAGTTGCTTTTATATCTTGAAGCTCAGCAGGGCTCCTTATGCAACCTCCCATTTCTAATGAATATGAAAATAGGCAAGCAGTGTAACTCCACCCCAGGTCCCCCAAGACCTAATCCCAACACAGGAGGGAGTTCCAGGCCCATTTTCGGCAGACAGATCCGTTTTAGACAGACAGACGCACACAGGCATGCGAGGAGGGTGAGGGGAGTCGGGGAGGGAGAGAGGACACATGAAAAGGACATTTCACCTCTGCAACCCATTCGTATTTCTCCAGGGATCCTGGAAAGGGAGTAATCCCTTGCTTCCCTCCCTCTCCCCCCGAGCTCCCTGAGAGGCTTAGAGCAAGGTAATTTCAGGGGCACATACCCTCAAGTAAAGGATCTTCTTTAATCAATTTGACTGATACGTCGGTAGCTGCAGTCCTGTTCTCTGAAGCTGTAAAATTAAGAACTGGTGTTCCTTCTTTATTAAACAGCTCAGAAGTTTAGTCCTGGAGTTAAACAGAGACAGAAATATTACAGGCAGTTGTTTGTGTAGCAGGAATGGAAAATAGAGGAACTTAAAACTAGAAATCTCTCACATCAGAAACCGGCCTAAAAAAGAATTTGGCTGCTATCAGACAGACCTCCAGCCTGCCTCTCTGTGTGCAAAGCGGTTAAAACAGGTCCTTTATTTTAAATCTCCTGAAATATTATCACTACCAACTTGAAAAAAAAATACAGTTTCTAAATGAAAGTATTAAAACAGAGTCTTAGGTAATAAAAAGAAAAAGAAATGAGCCATATATGCATGCATTCCTATGGATATTGAAAAAGGGGGTGGTTTTCACCCGAAGTGTGAGCTTTGAAGTGTTGAATTCCTTGGTCCTTTCGCACACATTCAGGATTTAAAGCACAGGCAAGAGCGAGATAGGGAACTATTTAGAAAAGGCCCAAATTACTGAAAAGAGCAGCTCCCTGCTTCCTGGTGAAAGGAATACTCATCGGAGTAAAGTAAAACCGAGTCTGCAATCACTTCAGGATGGTATTTCTATTAAGGGTATTTTAGAAATTAGTTCAATGTCCCTTCCCCCATGGGGGGGGGAAGAAGTGAATGAAGCTTTAATGAGGGGGTGAAGTATAGGTGCGTTAATGGCCGGCCGGGCCTGCTGAGCGTCTTAGAGACCTTTCCTGTGAACCCAGCTAAAGGTGAAGAGAAGGCCAGTTCAGGTCCGGCGTGTTTCCCGGCGAGCAACTCCCCTCCTTCTTCATCTGGCCTCTGGTTTGGTATTTTCTCGGAGAAAGGGATAGCTATGCGAGGGATGCTCGTTTCAGCTGCACGCCAGGAGCTGTAGCCATCACCCGACACACACACGACCTCCCCTTCCCTGCCATCCCGCTGAGCCGGGCTGCCACCTCCGCATCTCCACCTCGTTTTCTAGCTTCACTTGCCCCCCGACACCGCCACCGGGAGCGGGGGACCGACGGACCCCGCTGCCGTCCTCGCAGGGATGCTCGGCCCCGCCGGGAGAGGAGAGCAGAGGTGGCGCTGGGGGGCCTGGGGTGGCTTTATGGGGACTAGGGTGCTGCTTTGCCGGCCCGTGAGGCGAGAGAGGTGGAAGCGGTTCCTTTCAGCTCCCGGGAGAAGGGGACGGGGCGCGGAGGGCGAGCGGTGCCCGCGGTGCGGGGCCGGGTGGGATGGGGGTCAACCCGCTGCCTCACCCGGGCGAGGGGCAGGACAAGGCCCCAGGAGACGCTCCAGGGGTTGTTCCTGTGCCCGGATTCTTCTTGAAGAAACGGCGCGTCTCCTTGCACCTTTTTGGAGCAACGCCTGCTCCAGACCCAGGGAAATAGATCCTCTTCCTTTCCCCCCGCCCCCGCCGCCCGCATCTCCGTGTGCTGGCGTTTCGGCAGCTTGTTTATAACTATGCCTTAAAAGCACTAAATGCCTTGGGGCAGGGAAAAAAAAAAAAAAAAAAAGAGAGAAGAAGGGGGGAAAAAAGGAGCTCTCGGTGTCTTTTAAATGAAATACACGTGCAACCTTGTTGCAGGCTGCAATCCACTTTTATTCCAATAAATGTCCCACTTTAAAAGCAGGTAGTAAACTCCAGGGGAGCCGAGGACAAGGAGCATCTCGTGTGCCCGTAAAAAAAAAAACAAAAAAACAACCCAAGGGCTCCCAGCAGCAGCGTGGCTTTTTCTAGAGAGGCTGTAAGGAGAGCGGGTGCCTGCCCGCGGGGACACGCGTGTCCCGCGGCCGGCGACAAACCGCCTCGGCGGCGACGGCCCTCCCTCCCTGCCACCCCGGTAGCCCCGCAGCTCCCTTCCCTCCAGGGGGGACCTGGCCACCCCGGCGGCTGCGGCTAAGCCGCGGGGCGTTGGAAGCCCGCGGGGGACCGGGCTCAGGAGAGACTGACGCGTTCTTCTGTGCTCTTCCCTCCTCTCCCCCGCCCCCAACGCCGTCTCTGCCGAAAAAAAATGACCCCTCCCGTCGCATTTGCACCCCAGGGGGGACTCCACTGGCTTCTCGCCCTGTCTTTGCAAAGCCCTTCCCGGCGATATTAGCGCCGTGATTTATGGATGCGCTTAACAATATCTGAGTATTAAAGACAGAGAGTGACACAAATTATATCCGGATCTTAAAATCCGTCCCTCCTCCTCCGGAAAACAAATAAATAAATAAAGGTCAGAGCGGTTCCACATCATTGTTAGCTCCAGGGGCCAAATTCTGCTCTCATTTACCTCTGTGCAACCCAGCTGACTTCAAAGGGAAGGAGAGATGTAACCTAGGGGAGAATTGGCGCCACGTATGGCATTCGTTCTCCTTAAAAGCTTGAAAACAGAAAGCTGACTTCAACGGGCTAAAACCATTTAAAAGGGGTTGGACAGATCCCCGGGGAGAAGGCGGCAAAGGAAAAAAAAAATCCTGTGCTGAGGTGAGACAGCTTTGAAAACCATCTTTCTTCAGGGACTGATTCCCTCCGTCAGGCAGCCCGGTTATTAAGAGCTGCGTGCAGATGTGCCGCTGTGTTTCCAGAGATGGAGTATCTCCTAAACCTTCTGTGAAAGGGTGTTACGTGTGATGGAGAGACGTTTCGTGGCCAGAGGTGGTGTGAAGGAGCTCGCCCCTGCAGCGCATAGGAGCTCCTCGGGGGAAGCCTGTCCCCTGAGATAAGCCGGGAGCGCACACCGCGGGAGGCTTCCCCGCCTCGGCACCCGCGGGGCTCTCCTGCGGGGAAGGAGGGTTGTCTCCCCCCCTCCGCCCTCGCATTCCTCCCCTTCCTGAGATCACGAGTTACAGACCTGAGCGTAGGAACGAGAATCCCGCATAAATTGCAAGCGTTTCGCTCCCTAAAAGTGAATGGATTTAGGAAAGGAAACGTGCGAGTCCGGTGCCGGACCCGCACGGTTCGAGACAACTCTCCCTGGAGAGGGTGGTCGTTGCTGGGTCCTCAGCTGATGCTGACGCTGCTGCTCTGGGTGGCAGCTTCCAGCCGAGATGGTGCTGCTACATGTTTGAGGGATCTCCTGAACGGTTCTCCTCAAATTCTTCCGTTTGTTTAAAGTGAGAACGGCATCAACATAGGCGAGGACCTCTCTCCCAAATGCCCAGGAACACCCATCCCCCCTGTCCCTCCTCTCCATTTCTAATACCCATTTTTAACTATGGATGTCGGGACACAGAGCAGACTTTATTTATTTTTTTAATCTATTTCACACCAACACTTCTCTTCCCTCCAGAAAAGTTACAGCACGAAATTTATTTAGGGACCGAATGGGAAGAAATAGGCACTACCCGGGACTGGGCTAAAGGAATTTTGGGGGTATTGTTCGCTTCCTTCCACAAACACACATTCCGGTTATCCGTGAAAATGGCAGGGGAAGCTATGAAGACGAGAGCTGGGTGTTCCCGTGGGGGGTTAGCCCCTGCACTAAGGGGCGACTGGGTGCTGGCAGCAGGACAAGCAGGGCAGCAATGCATTTTCTTGAATGAGATCGAGTACCCCAACAACCGCAGGAAGAAGGAGGGTGCATGAAATATGAAGGGAACTCTCTACCTCGAAAAACAGGTGCTCAAATGGTTCGGTATTTCCACAAGCCTTCTGTTTTCCTTGCTGAGACTTTACCTAGTTGCTCTTTTCACGTTCAGACCCAGAGATTTTATTGTATTAGATCGGTCCAGGAGTAAGGATACAGAGGAACACTCCGAGAAAGAAGTCCCCGGTCTCCGTCGCCCGGTCCTGGGACAGAGCGACTTGACCTGCGGAGGCGAGAGAAGGTGTAAACAGACTGCGCGGCTCGCTCCCCACCTCCCTCCCAGCGGAATGTGGCAAACTGCAAATTACAGATTAAAAATCTAGCTTGGCTGGGTTATAATTTTTCCAGACATCCTGTTTGTGAGAAGAATCCTGTGAAGTATTCTTACTGCCAGCCAAAAGTAAAAAAAAAAAAAAAGTGCAGTACATCTAAATGAACACTGAAAGAAGTTGGGGTTCGGGGGCTGTTATATTTTTTCATTTTCTTTTTGAATTTTTTTTTTTTCTTTTACAGCATGTTAAGCATCACTATCCTAATGCCTAAAAGTAATGATTGTGTTTCGAATCTCCGTCCAAGCACCATTTAACGAACTTTCATCCTAAAGGGCGGTTTTTATCCACCTAAGAAAACAAACAAAATCAGTGCTGGTGTAGGTGCGTAGCCTTCAGATTTTCCGCTCGGAGGGAAGTGTTTAATTGACGTTGTTTGGAATGACTTTACCAAAAGCCTGGGATCTACATTTTCAGGGATAAGTGAAACATGTAGCAAATCGACTACCTTTCTACTCGGTAATTTAATGTTAATTCTGCACCGGCAGAGAACGAGCCCGTTGAGCCCCGCTCATCTCCTAGAAGTGAGCACAGGGAAAGTGATGTGTCGTATCTCATTACTCTGGGCCCGAGCCTGGAGCCTTTCCCAGCCCAGACTCGAGGTTCAGAAGCTCGCGGATTTTGTCCACAAACCAGCCAAAACGTAATGACAGCAATCATTTCACGGTTCCTGCAGTTTGGCGCTTTGACAGCACCTCAGCTCTTTGGGAGGTTTCCTGTGTGACACCTGCACAGATAAAATGAAGATTTTCATGTGCCTGAAAGGTATATTCAGGGGGAAGATGAGAAATTGGTGAATGGGAAGGTTCCCTCGCCCCTCTCCGCCCGTTAGGAAAGCGGGATTGCTGTCAGAGCTGATCGAACCTCGACGATTTTCTTCTCGCAACACGTAATGACTCTTCTTAAACCGTCTAACGTTTCTTTCAACACAAAATGGAATGAGATAATATTTAGTGTGTGGATTTAATCTTAGTCCCATAGGAAATCTCAGCAGAGATGCTCTATAAAAGCATTAATCTCTTATCTTGATCTAGTTCAAATTATAATGAATCCTACTTACATATGTGCTATAAAAACAAATCCTACAAGAATTTAATCTATGATTTATCGGGCTGCTATTGTAGCCCTTTATCAAGTTTAGAAAGGATTTGAAAGTTAGGCCGTGGGACTCAAAGCCCCGTGCAGTTTGGCACTGTCGGGAAGAAGAGATCTACTCCTAGAGATGCTTCTCGGATCCCTTTTTTTTTTTTTTTTTTCTTCATGAAAAAGTAGGATCTGGTTTTCCACTCGGGATCATAGGACAGACAGGCACAGTCTTTCTCTGCTTTCCTCAAGCCTGAGATGGCGCGGCTCCTGGAGGAGGCGTCTGTCCCACCCGCCTTTTCGGGGGGACAAACCTGCTGGCTGAATTAGCCGAGCCGGGCTTGTGCTCCAGCAGCTGGATCTGCTCTTTGAAATCCAAATCCTGCCCCCGCCCGCTCCGCCGTGCTTTCCAACAAATTACAGGGACACACGCAAAGCAAAATGCCAACACCTTTCCTCGTATCAAAGAAATAGACGCTGTAGCAGAAAAATCCAAACCGAAAAAGCTCACTAGTATGTTATACAATATGTTAGGGGTGAACATTTGCCTCTCCCCGGGAATTTATGTCCAAGGAGTGGGGGTTCCCCTAAAATGAGCTGATTAAGAGGTTTAAATTTAGAAGTCTAAATAAACCGAGGGTTTTTACCAATAACCCCTTCTCGCTTTCCCATCGCGACTGAGGTCTGACTGCAGAGCACCCAGCATCAGCGCACCTCTGCAAACGAGCAAACCGAAAGAAAAGTCCTCCTTTGCAAGTTCCGCGGTCTTCCCTGCTGGCAGTTTGATTAATATTGGGACAATTCCGAAAATAAACGGGCTACATTACCGGAGCGACCCCGAGGCTCTGAACGTATCGAGGGGCCTGGAGAGCGTGTGGGGGGCTGCCTTGTCATCTCAGATGAATTGATTTCTTCTAAGGCATGAAATATGGCTCGACATTCTGGTTTCTAAGCACGAAGCTAAAGGAAGGTGTGAGACAGAAGGGACAGGGGCTAAGAAATAGAACCCTGTTCAAGTTGGAGTCACTAACAAGAGGATGCATTGAGCTGCTTTGACAGGGACTGCTGGTTTTCAAAGCTAGCTCGTTTGAAAGAACCGTTGCTTTTTTTTTTTTTTTTTTTTCAATGCGATGTGTGCTAGATCCGATTTAAAATGTATAATTCAGCGATGCTGAAAGCCACAGAGCAATTTTATTCCCGTCTTTCAGCGCCCGGCTCTGTACAGTCTCAACCTTATTTTGTCTTCTGCTGAGAGCTGCCTGTATCTTTTGAAACGCTAGTGTTCATTAAGGAGCATCTATCCCCGAGTCTTCAGACTCTCTGCCCTTTTTACCAGAAACGGCTAGATGAATACAAAAAAAGACTTAGTGGTTAACCGATATGCTGCTAATATTTCATCCACAGGCCTCCTCCTCTCCCCCCCTTTTAAAATTTCAGCTCTTGGAAAAACAACATATTTTAAGCTTTCCACACAAATATTGATATTGGCAAATAAAGCCAGCCCCCAGTCCATGGTTAGAGACAGTCTTTTTTTTGTTTCTACCCTGGGCAATCAAAATTAATCCACTGTATTACAAATTGCTGCGGAGTATTTCACTTTTCCTGACAAAACCCGTACCTGGCACATGTCACAGCGAGAGACCTTTTCCCTAGCCCGTTTGCGTGGTGGCTGTTTCTAGAGGGCATCAGGCAGCAATGGGCGACGGGGAGGGTACATGACCCGGCAGGAAAGCCACTTATTGTGTCTGCGTTTGTCACAAGTAATCAGGGAAGGCGAAGGGGGTGCAAGCCGGCGAGAGGTAGCCGCGAAGAGAAAGCAGGTCGCCGCCCGGACCACTTGCCACCACGGCCAGAGAGCATCCCTCCAGGGCAGGGCCAAGTCTTTTGTCGCACCGCCCTGGTGGAGGCTCTGAGTTTAACTCGGCACACGTTGCGTGAAGCCCCCAACCTCCGCGGACATTACCTGCGATTAGCAGCGCACGAAAACGGCACCGACCCGAAGGGGCTGCGTAAAACGCGGCTCTTTGCCACTGGCTTTTAAATCGGGGGGGGGGGGGGGGAAAGTCG
>JAOTQQ010000001.1:44446961-44487111 GCA_026546715.1 Gallinago undulata | reverse complement strand
GGGGGGGGCGGAAAGTCGCACAGAAATCAAGGGGGCTGGACCCGCCGTGAAGAACGAAGCCCTGGCGGGGAACGAAATGTGTGTAACGATTCCACCCCCCCCGGTCCCCCTGAGCTCCGCCGGGGCTGACACCGACCCTCAGCGCCACGAAGCGCCCTCGCTCGCCCCGCGGGAGTTTCCAGAGGAGCCGCGAATTAAGAATAAACTGCGACAGAAGAGAAAAAGCCACCAGGAATCACCATTTATTGAGCACTCGATGGATGGATTCTCCTTCTCTCCTGTCGCTCGCCGAGCCGTGACTTTTTTTTTTCCCCGCCGCACGCCGCCTTCTCTCACATCAAGGGAATTGCCGTTTAAAGGAAAATTGCTGGAGAAAGGAGTTAAATCGGGCGAATGGCAACATACCCGGCAAATTAGATTCAAGTTTATGGCTGACTTGTGTTCTCGCAAAGAATAACCTCTCGAACCTCCTACACATGGTGACGGTGGCAGAATACAAGCAATTTTGAAGGGACACCTCTCATCTAACGATCAGAATGGAACAGAAAAATAGAGTCTATTAATTTTTTTTTTTTTTTTTACGTTCGCATTTTCAGAGCGTGGCTCGCAAGCGAAGAAAATGAAGCTGACTTGAAACAGAGGCATTTATCCTTCATTAGGATGTTAACTAAATAGCTGTAGCGATCTCTCCTAAAAAGCTGACTTGTACCTCAGAATATCGGTCGGGCACGTTGCCTGTGGCTCAGCTAATTGGTGGTGCTTATTTGCGCTCAGGCTTGAAGTAATACCTCGCCAAAAAATAAAATAAAAAAAAAGCAAAAAAAATCTAATCTGTGGTTTCTTTGTCTCCAAGTAATTTAACAAATGACTGCTCTAGGAATAAAGAACACCCGACTCCCAGCTATTAACAAACTTTTTTTTTTTTTTTATCATGTCTTAACTGTGAAATCAGCATTGGTTATTACCAACGTAAAATGCTCTTACCTGCTTACTGTTAAAGAGATATCAATCGCATTTTAGCTAGAAGTAATTTTGCCTCCACCTAGGGCTTACTCAGTGTTTGATGAAAAACAAACAAACAAACAAACAGACCAAAACAATAATAAAAAAACCCCTAGCTATAGAAATAGCAATCACTAAGGAACTAAAGAAGGGTTGCTAACTCCAAATAAATCTATCTGTCATTCAAGTGAAGACCAGGAGAGGAACAAATGCTAGTCCTTGGCAGCTAGGTATGTGCTAACCTGTTATGCCAGCATCTATGTCATCAAAATAATGGAGGAAGTCCACCTGTGCTCATGAAGAACAATCCATTTGTCCAACTGCTCTGCAAATAACAGTGTAGTTCATAATGTCATTAATTTCACCATCCAGTCCTTGTAAGGATGGCCAGCCTGGGGCAGTTACATAATTTTTCCACTCTTTGAAAATCCAGTTTCCATCCATTGGCCATCATGGAACTTCCCTTCAGTAGGGATTTTAGTCCTAACAAACCCTCAGCACAACGTGGCACCCAGAGAGCGCCTTGAAGATGGATCCAAGGACATGTGGTCAACACTTTCCTGTCCCCCATCTAACTTGAAAATCAGGGAAGCAGTTCTCCACAAGACCCATCAGCTGCTTTGGACTGACATATATTGTTACTTGCAGGCCACACCTATGTCCTTTTCTCTATGCTAGACACAATTTTCTGCTTCTATGGAAGAAGAAAGAGGTGCCCCATTCCTACTTAACCACAGCTACACCCATGACCAGCTAGCATCCCACTTTCATGTATATATATCTCACACAGGCTCTAACAAGTGCTGCAGTAGTTCACTGTGGGCCAAGATTTCCATTTTCTTAAGACATTATGCAATGATGAAATCAGCAGAGTCTGTGATTCATCTGCTTTTCACAGAGTACTACTCAAAGCTCCTATGCTTTTCACACCTCCTATAAAGAGAAAATTAATTTGTTGTTCAATTATGACTGTAAAAAGAAATAAACAATACAATAAAGTTTGCTGGCATTTTTTTTTCCCTCAGCTAGTACAGCTAAGTATAAACAGCTTGGATCTCAGATGTGATATCAGGCTACTCAATCTTGTATAATATGGTTGAGTTCCTTTCCTGCCTTTTTGGGGCCATGTGGTAATAGCTACTTTTTGTATGTGTTTTTCTCATTAAACAAAAGCATATTAAGATAGAGCAGTGTCTCAGAATACTAACCTGGCTTCTATTAATGCTAATAGGAGTAATTTCAGTGTGTATCAAGGAAAGACTGTACCTCCATATATCATGATGATATGACACTAAAATCAAAAGGATATTAATCCAGTATATTCCTCATAGTGCATACAACAGTTGTAGTGGGAAACCAAGTGATAGTTTTGCACCCATGTGTCTGAGGCCAGACTTGGATGCCACTTGTGGCATGTTTTTGAAAATTGTAAACACTACATACAGCAGACATTCCTTTATTGAATGCATGTTTAATTCCCATTCATAGCGGGAATATTGATAATTAATTATAATGATTTACTAATTCAAAATGTGACACCACCTCACCCTTCACCAAAGCGATGTCTATGCTATAGATAAATTGTCTCCCTGCTATTTGCAGATCTGTTAAAACAAGAAATCTATTTGAGCAATAATCTTCTGAGTCAGCATGGTTACTCTTTAAGAGTGTCTTAACATGCAAGTAGGAAAATCTGCCTGCTATTCAGCGAGAAACGTTTCCTCACAGTGTTTTGTCATTCAGGTGTGGGTTATCTGAGTACCATTAACACTTCATTCTCATTCAGAATATGCATTTTGGGGAGCAGTTTGCCATCGCTCAAACAACGGAGGATTTAAAGAACTACTGTGCAGACTTTCAGGTAAATTGAACTGGAAAAGGCACTACAGGGATCCGTTCAGGAGAGTTTGTAGAAAGGTTTTAAATTCGATTTGGTGAATGATACTCATCAAAGGATCAATGTGTAAATGCACCTCAGTTGTTTCATTCTAAGTTTTGAATGATTGTTTTTCTACATTTCGAGACTCGAGCTTCATACATCCAAAGAAGATTTTTTTGAAGAGCTTATCCCCACGAGTTCCCTCCTCCTTCATATTAAAGGATCTACAGAGAACAGAAAAAACTGCCGAGGAGATGATGCTAGTGAGCTGCGAAGAGGTCTGGAGCACCACAAAGGCAGTAGTGCATCTAGAAACATGCAGTTTCAGGGGGTTGTAGTGTAGGTTTTGCTGGGCTGTCACTGTGACTCACAGCTGCTCCAACATCAGAACCGACTGCCAGAGGAACATTTAAGAATACGTTTTGTCCTAAATGGGAATTACAGTATTGGAGGGTAGGGGTGGAGGGGAGAAAGAACAGCAGGAAAAAAAAAATTAAAAAAAGAAGAAAAAGAAAACTAAAAAGTAAAAAGGGTGAAGGAAAAGAAAACCCAAGAAAGACACAAAGAAAGCATGGAACAGCTTTCTGCCCTGCAGAATGCGGCTTGAAAAAGTCGTGTCATAAATCTGTCACCATGTGTAGCATTCGTGTTACCTCTGACCTTACATACCATAAGATGTGACTGTGAACAGCAGGCTTTTGCCCAAATTTAGGGTTGCTTCACCTTACTCCAGAAAGCAATAAAGGTCATGCAGATAGCTTGAACCAAAGTTGCACCTTGCACATTTATCCATATTTGACTGGACCCACTGTACTTTCAACACTGCGATTCTTAAAAAAATGTGTTGGATACAACAATAAGACATCATCCTATTGCACATCACAACGTTATGCAATGAAAATGGCAACATATTTTTGCATACTTTATAACTTGATTACTGTTTGGTATATTATTTAACTTATGCATGACAATATCAACTTATGGAATATCAGACTAAGTATATTATGCACCTGAAAAGGCATGTAAGTGAATATTTTCACTCCAATTTATAATTTTGTAAAGTATATGTTTAAACGCTACTATTTTCTATTTTCAAAATAAAATACCTTTGAAAATGTTGCCAAAACAAGTAATAAGTTATGTACCCATGAATAGTTGAAATAGTGTTTCTTCTCTTTCTCTAGATCTCTTTGCACTGCAAAACTTTTACACATGGGTCTGAAGGAATCTGGCTTACATGAACAAATAAAGCTGGGTTAGCAGTGTCATGTAGATGTAACATTACATTACAGCAGAACAAAATAAGAACTTAGTAAATTGATTTTTTTTTTCTTCAACCCTCTAGGAAAATGTTAAAAGTCCTTGAAAGTATAAAACTATAACAGATTGCTTTGTCATATTATGACCATAATTCAGGATGAAAGCTCTAGAGGGCTTCTCGTATTACTAAAGAAAGGTAAGTACATCTCCATTATTTGTAGGTTGCTGTGAATTTTTGACACTTCAGTAAAATATTCTAAACAGTCCTCTCTTCAGAATGGCATTGCTGGCTGTTCCAGCTCACAATATGGTTTGTAAGCACCTATTTTATTTGTGAGAAAATGAGAATTCAGTGTTTTGATATGTGACGTACATCACATGGGCATGAACCATTATTACATTTGCACATCTCAACCAGTTCTTATAAGCAAGCTTAAACTTGTTCGCCCTATAACAATCCTTATCAAGTTAATTAGTTCTGCATTCTACACCACATGAACATATAAGCAATTGAAAACACTAACTATGATAACTTACTGACAGGTATAAAATACTTTGACCAAAAAAACCCCAACTCCAAACCACTGTAACCATGTATAATAAAATAAGTCAAATGTCATTAACTGAGACTGTTTATATTGGTAATAAATAAGAATTCAACAATGGATATTCACAGACTTAAAAAGAAACAGCTTTCCATATGCTCTCCATATTTGATTAAATCAACTAGTTAAACTATCTCCAATATTCAGTTAATATTTTTAAGCTTTTGCCTTTTTTTGCCTGCTCCCCATCCTCCGCTGAGCTGCACTGGATGGTCTCGAAATGATATCCGTTCTTTATGAGATGGACCCAGATAAGATTTTTCTGGAGTAGATATATTCTTTTCTAAACAATAAACAGACATGTGAAATTAACAAACAAATGAACAAAACTCCCTAAATTTAACTGCATCATATTTTTTTTAAGACAGCAATATACATGAATGTCTCATTTGATAGCACACAACTTTTAAAATTACACATTGCCCACTGTTTTAAAAGTAATACAAGTATTTCCACAAGGTAGTACATTTTGGAAAACAAACTCCTTTTAAAAATAGACAGTAAAATCACTACACAAAATTATAATGTATTCAAAAGTGTGGCTACCTGTCCATTTTGAACATATGTTAAACACATATAGACATACACAATGCTTTTGACACAGAAACTAGTAATGTCATTCATCCTTCAAGAGAACTAGTTCAGAAGATATATTGAATTAACAAGTTATTGTTTTACCATAATAGGCCAAATAGAAGAGGTTTGTTTTCATTTGTTTTTTTTTGTGTTTTTTTTTTTAAGTCCTAGAATACTTAAAGTTGATGCAGAATGGTGCCACAGAAAGTTTAATCACACGGAGAAATACATGAAATAATCACTTTCATTGACATGCATGCAGACACTTGAGTAATTTAGACAATAGTTTCTACAAAATACTTAAGACAATAATTTCAATAAAATAATCAGTAGACCCAGATTTGATCTTTATTTTATACAAACTAACACTTTACAGCTGGACACATATTTTTTTAGACATCTGTAAGGAAGAAAGCATCTGTGGAAGACAACTCATCTTTCCAAGAGAAAGATATGATGTTCACAGTACAGCAGGTTTTATATAATATATATATGTGTATATATATATATATATAAAATTAGCATGCTATCTTGGCTTATCAAATAAAAATTTTACAAATATCTTTTTGCTACCTATTGAAGATGACTACCTGTATTTAGTATTTTTTATATGTTAACTTTTTAGTACTTTTTAATAGCAAAAGTAAATTTCTCACAATAAATAGTCCCCCAAAATTAAAAAAAAGCAAGCCTAAATCATATCACTGCATATAAGTTTATCTGCTAATATACACAACGTAGCCAAAAATTTCAAACAGCAAGAATTTATTTGTTTTCTCATGGACGTTTTTCTGTAGTCTGCTAGATCTAAATGTCAGAAGCTTTTCTCAGCCTACAGTTCCCTATTTTAAGAAGTTTTAAGTTATTGCAAATGTATCTTACTAAATAATTTTGTCTTTTTGCAATCAAGAGCTTTCAAGCATTTTTAACATGATCTCTGTTTTCTTATGGCTCTACAGATGTAGTCAATTGTAGTTTTTTTCTTAAAATATACAACTTACTCTAGATCAACCCGAGAAAGGTTTAAAATACTAATGTCTCGTCTTTACAGGATTCCCAGTTTCCTTGCAATTGGATCCTTTAATTTAACACCTCAAATGGCAGTACATATCTCTAGTGCAGAAAGGCTTTTGTTAAAGAGCAAAGAATAAATTTATTTAATCAAGCAGTAAACTTTGCATTAATTCTTTTGACTGGGAACCATAACATATTCACTGAAGGATGAAACTCTCAAATTAGTAAATTAAGTGGTTAACTAGTGAAACTTCAAAATAAATCTAACATGGTAATAATTTTAAAAAAAATTGCATCCCTTCTTTAATTTAGAGAGATGTTTTCTGAAGTTGCCAATGTTGCTAAACAAACAAAAAAATATTTAAGACCAGAATGTGTTCTTTGTTAAAAAAAGGGAAATAGATATTGCATGTTTAGACTGAAAAAGAAGTTTGGGGACAATTTATGCCTGAGACTGACTTTCTTGTGCAATTATCTTCAAGGTTGCATCAATGCTAACAGTAAACTAGACATACCAGTTATGTATTTCTATATTTTGTAAAAAACCCATATTTTTTATTATGTTATTTTTAAAACAGAATAAATACAAATTCCAGAACAAAACCATTAATAATAAATTTGAAAACTGGTTTAGAAGTGGTAATGTAGGAAAAGAGGAAGTCAACCACGTCCCAGATGCCTAATCTGGATTATTTCTGGTCTAACAACCTCACTTGTTTAGGAACCTGTCTGTACTGTTAAATAATATTATTTTCACGGTGGACTTCAGAAATCTGTAAATGTAGGTTTTCTGGCTTTCCAGTAATAAGTGTATGTAATTCATTGGAGGGGATATATCGCCCTTCCAATACATATGTATTATTCCATAAAAATCCCCAAAGATTTGCTGTAATTTGCTACAAGAAACTTGTGAAAAGTCTTAATAAATTACTCATATATTCTTTTATTTTGTCAGAAGAACAGCTGTATCCGTCATAGCATGAATCATGCTTGCCTAAACTTCAGAGTCAAAAGTTCACAAATTTAATTCTTTTAATTTTTAATTGTAATGGATTTATGTATTGTTCAGAGGATAGAGCAGTCAAGTATTTTGTGAGTAAAATGTAATAACTTATTAATCTTGAGTGCAAGTCTGGCAAAACAATGGCTTAGATGTCTGTAAGAATCACAGGTCAGGATCTGTGGACCCTCAGTAACAGAGCAGAATAACTTTCTCAGCCTGAAGGTGTTTTCACAAAACCGCAAATACTCTAAAGGTGTAAACTCTCTGCTCCCTTGATGCATGTTTAACATCTCAGAAGCTATCCCAAAGTCTGACAGTCACAGCTCTCTTTATCTAGTCTGAAGTGCTGGTTAGATTTCCTAGGGCCTGCTTAAACTTTACAGTAGTGATCTAGATAGATAAACTGAATCTTTCTTTCCATCCTTCTCATAGTTCTCAGTACTTTCAGCCAAATGCAATAAAACTTTTGTAGGGAATGATCAACTAATTTAGAATGAAATATCGACAAGACAGGTTTGTTTTAAATCACTGCAAATCCCTCCTTTTGTATTTTCCATCTTCTCATCTATGAAATGGGCATAATTATGCTTTCTCTTCTGATAAAGCACTTGTGATATCTACTAAATAGTATGAAAAGAAGGGTATTATTACCAGGATTGCTGCTCCAGTTATCGGTCTAACTGGAGTGACTAGAAACAAAACTGGCATGGAGATCCAACAGCCTGTTCCCTGAAGAAGAATTCTCAAGCACAGTGAAGCTTGCTTACTCCTATTCATATTACACCTAATTCTCAGGCATCATACTTACAGACTGTTAGTGGCTTAAATGTTAAATAAGGTTGAAAAATTGTGTCATAAAGCAGATAAAAACCTCATTTACAATGAAGGTATTAGGCAAATATGAGAATGATTATTACTGGAGTTCTTTCTCCTAGAGTTTAATGCAAGAATAAACAGAAAGAAAAATTAAAATATAGGAATGGAATGCATTGCAAACATAGGACTCACCTGATTTATCATATGTGTGCCCACAAATTACTATGCTTATTTTTAATCCATGTCTTTTGCTATTTCAGTGGAAACCTGGGTATGAATGCTCTTGTGGTGAAGTAAGAGCAGCTTTGCGTACTTACCTAGTAAGCATCTAGGTAGAGTCTTGCAAGAAGTAAAAATATTATATATAAATTAAAACTAAAACTCAGTTATTTTCTTGTCAATACCTGTATTTACAACAGGTTTTCTGACTCTGCTTTGTTCAGACAGGCAATTTGTTCCTTCAGAAATATTCAATAAAGGCAGCTCCTATTAGCAAATCGTTAGAATTTTGTCTAGATAAAGGGGATGAGGGGAGACAAGAGAGTCTTGTAAGAGGCAACAATGCCACTTTGATTTAAGAGACTGAACCTAGAAATATTCCTTAAAAATACAGCTTTGTTGTTTCTAAGCAAACAAACAAACAATATTCATAAACATATTCAAATTAATAGGTAACTGAATCTTTATTATATTTGTTTCACTTATATTTGTTGTCCTTACTTATATTTATTGTGCTTTATTTCTACTTGGACACAAATACACTTATAACTGCTCAGGGGACGTTGTGAAATTTCACTGATTTAAGAGATTTTTTTATTTTAGGAAAAGGGGAGAAAATAATAAAAATTGGGATACTTAATTCAATGAACAGAAAAATAAAGCAAAGATTCACCAAAAAGCAACAATTGATAGAAAATGAAAACAATTTGCATTTTTAAAATGTTCTACCAAGCATGCACCTCAAGTGCTACAAGGTCAGATATTTAGGTATTATGAAAGTATTAAAAATCTTTCAGATCCTTTAATTGTTCTTCAGGTTCCACTTTATTTGAAACTCTTACTTTACACCTCAATAGATTTTTCTGAGTTTACAGTTTTCTCTTACAGCATTACTAATGCTGTGAGCAGTCTTTACATCAACCTTGGATTTGGAATACCTCCATTTTTCCCTAAACTGCAACGTGCCTTGCAATGAATGGTTCACATATTAGCATAAATGAGTGAATAAAATTATTATGATCCTATAACCACTCTATGATTCTCTGATTATTATCAGAACTTTTTGGTTAGTAAAATAAAAGGTGACATTTAAAGTCATATTTTGCTATAAAGAGATCTGAAGGCATACCTTTACTAGTATGTGTACATATACACATAAGTATGCACACGTGTATTTGTGACTTATGAATAATTGTAAACATGATCTTAATACTTTCTATTCTATATAATAGAATAATTAATAATAGAATTATTTCTAACTGATAATAGAGATACTTCTATTTCCATTACTCAAAGGCAACAACAGAAAGATTCACATTGTTTCAAGCCCATATATAAGCATCTTTACAAATATAAATTAGAACTATTACATTGGTTCTACTCTATAAAGTACTGATGTTTTTGACAACCATAATGATAACAATAATAATTTTTACCATTACTGGTACTAGAATTAAATAGAACCTGGCAAGTGTATTAAGTATAATTTTATGTGATGTACAGTTATTCTAATACCCACTCATATGGGAACAAAATCTTAGCCAAGAAAAGCAATTTGACTTCTCCTATCCCAAACTAGGATTTAGAAGACAGGCTGTAACAGTTATTTACTGTACTTTCATTTAATTGTACTATTTGACTGTATGAAGCTCCAGTATAGTCTGAGAGATTTTCAGGTGCCCGTATATATCAAATAACCATTTCTTTTGAGTATGTGCTGAAAGCTTGTCTTGGGTTAAGTTAACATGTTTCTATTTCTAAGCAGTCACTTTTCTGTTGTTTAATCTGTTTTCTGCTATTGATTTGTTCTGGTCTTTTTTGGTTAAAGCCTGGGTCTTTTAACAAATGTCAAGGTTTATATATCCTCTGTTTTGATAAGTAATGCAATATGTAAAATGCTTTGAATGAAATTCTTGGTGTCCAAGAAGAAAAGCTTTGTTAAACAGGTTATGATAGAAATTTTATGATGTATAGTAGACGTCATAGGGCATTTATCGATCCACCTAACATTGTGTGTCTGGAGATATAATTTATTTCAAAGTCCTTACCATATTGTATTACTTAAGAGCAAATACAGCATAAGAAGGCATGGAGAAAAACCTTCAAAATTTTAATGAAAGTGACCAGAACGAATCCTTAGCAGCAAAGCGTTTACATCAATTTGAGCTCTGGAAAGAAAGTAGGTTCAGCAGATCTGTGAAAAAGGTAAATGCTACAATCTCAGAAAAGTTACTTTTTAATATTGTTACTTATGGCAATAGTGAAGAGGGATTAAAATATTTTTTTAGTTGCATTTTTTACATCAAAACAAAAATACATTTACTGTATTTCACGTTTATATTTGAATAGCATTGAGAAGCGCCAGGAGCATCTTACACAAAATCCCACATAATATGTGGGAATATCCCTTTCCATATGGAGATTTGAAGATAAAATATACTCATGCTTAATTAATGTTTTGTAAGCAAATAATTATATAATTTTTTTTTTTTAAATCTCCTTGATTTCAAGTTGGTAGGACTAGAGACCAATCTGAAAATTTTATAGAAACACTGAAATTAAATATCTTTGTTTTCCAAACACTGATGCTGTTCTAACCAGATCAAGTTGACAACTACATACTTGAATAACCTGAACTCTAAAATGTGACTCAGTCAAATGACAGAATTCAGGTAGATAAGCATTTACAATAATGTTATAAACATTTATTAATTGCCATTCTATACACCTAAAATAAACAACATAATAAACATAATGCTCCAATTACGTTCCTGTAAAATATAACATTTTCCTAACTACTAATAGGACTTTTAGCACCATTGGTTACTAAATCCCCACATTTATTTTGTTTTTCCGCTCCTTATCTATTTCCCCATTTTTGACTATTTAGGATGAAATTTTATATACTGAGTATCTGCCTTTGGCCGAAGTTTTCTGAAAGGTCACTTCTAAGAAAATATATGAAATATTTATGCTGCCCTTTGCAAAGGGACTGTAAATCCACCAAGTAACAGAGCCTTGCTTTTAGGATCTGTCTAAATTTAGATCAAGTGTATACAAATTGAAGTTTCTACAGGATCAGAGGAGACGTTCTTGATTTTTTTGGCTATATTCCCTAAAATATTAGTCAGCATGGAACTGTGCTTTACCATGATGCTACACGGAGCTAAACAAGACTATTCCTAAAAATAACGTTGAAGATCATGCTAGGTCAGGGAACTTAAAAGCCTGCTTGTTTCATTCTCTGTGTGGCAGATGGAGCCTAGCTACAGGAACCATGGAGAGGATATGAACCAAAGGTCCTACTTGAAGGAGACTGAGAGGAGAGGCAGTGGTTGGAATTAAAACCTGAGAGAGAAATGAGACTGACTTGGAGTTAAGGTGAGAGAAACTAAGGCTAACTTGGCAAACGATACCCCGACATAGCTGGCATAAGTGACTAGAATGACTTGACAAACAGACTGACACTGAAAGCAGAGAGAAAACTCGGGGAAGAAGAAGATTGTGAATTGGCAAAGTGGAACTGAGTAAGAAGACAGATTAAGGGGCACTAGATTGGCCCTAACTCTCAGAATTTACCTAATTAAAAGAAGTGAAAATACAGGCAATGATAAGAAAGGATACAGAGAATAAGTAGTTTTAGAGTCTACACTCAAGATCTGCCTAAATAGTACAGTAAATCAGGCCAAATTTGGAGGAGATTTAAAATAGAAGATGATGAATCTGAGGAATACTGGCAAGGAATAACCGGATACAAAAGGGAATATATAGAGAGAGTAAAATGTAATCAGACAAGGATCTGTGGAAGCAAACACAAGACTCAATGGCAAGGGTGGAAAGGAAGCCTAAACGTGGATGGGAGAGGAAGCTTACACTGGAAAAAGAAATTGGAGAAGCAGAAAAAAGAATTGTTCATAGTAAAGGAAAGAATTAGGAAACACAAGTGTGGAAAAGTCAACAGTGAAAAAGAGACAAATTAGAAGGAAAAAAATATGGAAAGAAAGATTGTCTTCAGGAAAAAAGTATCTATAGACTCATCTTTGCCATCCAATGCAACAACTCTGTAGTAGCCCAACATTCATCACTGGGTCTTTCTGTTCAGTGCCTCAAGAAATTTTTGAATTTTTGAAGCTACTTGACAAGTAACTCACAGCAACAGAAACCTAAATTTGTTATTATTTACTCATATCATTTGACAGAAATCCTTGTGGTATGCCTAATGGTTCCAAGGTTCCAAGTGGGCATCTAAGTTACATGAATTTTCTTTTTTTTTTTTTTATTTTTTTAACATGGTTTCTCTTTAAGAAAAACAAACACCACCCCGTCCTCCCATCCCCCCACTCCCACTTCCAAACACCTAAACCTAAAATAATATCAGGCTCTAAAATCAAGCACTTAAAATTTAGGAAATGACTCTGTGTATCTGTTATATATAGTTCTTGAATTATTTTTCTAATTCAAAACACAGATGATGAAATTACATGAAATAATGTATCTTTTTCTCCTTAGCCTGTTAAATTTAATGAAAGCAAGCTCTAAGTGCCTTTAAAAATTTGCATTTAGATCATGTTTTTAAAAATATAACCTTAAAGTGAATTAAACAGCATCTTGTAAATTGTCATTATGTAGTCTGTTCAAAAAGATTAGGTATGTACCATTTGAGAGTTAACTAATACATAGAAAAATATATATGCATCTCCATAATCATTTCAAATGGTTAGGAAAGCAGTATCTTTCAGCTGTGTTTAACAAATAGAAAAAAGTTCTGATCCTGCAGAATAGTAAAATTTGCATGTATGAGTATTCTCATTATGCAAAATTACACCCAAGTACTTTCCTGGTCCAGATTTTCTTCTTAATCATGCACACCACTAGTAAAATTTTTAAAACACTTGAGTATGGAAATCAATGGAATTACATTGATGAGCAGGGCCTACATGTGTGTTTCCTTAAATTTTCTGAAAAATTTAAGTTATTAAGATTTTGTACTGCAAGAACAGGGAAATACTCAGATATTATACCTGTGAACAGAAAAAAAGAAACAGTCAAAAGTTTTTTGCAGTGTGTATTAGATGCATGTATCACACTAAAATCTGGTTTACTGGACTTGATTAAATCAGGATTTCACCTCAGAAATTCACTTTTACCTTCATGATTTCCTGTTCATTTTTGAGAGAAGCCTTGTTCTCAAGCAGATAATAAGATAAATAGCTTTCTGCACACATAAACAGTGACACCTATGCTGATTTACTTAAATTCCAAACACAAGGTTTATAGCTATACTGGAAAGAAATTCATGGTATATACCTGATTTTTCCTAGTTTCATAATTATAAACTTTAATAATAAATTACTAATAATTATTTTTATTTTATTGTATAAAATAGATGTTATATATAATAATTCTATACAATGTATACAATGTATAACAAATAGAATAATAATAAATATAAATTTAAAATTTATTGAATTTTTAATAATATTTCTTGAAGGACTACTGCATTTCTATTGCTACTCAATACAACATCTCCCCAGTTAAAAAATATAAAATAGTTAGTGGATTTAAGAAACTCTGAAAGTATAAGAGTTAGACCTAATTTGTCACCAGTTATCTTTATTTTGTGAACTAATCGTTCCACCATATAACATATCTCTTGATTTTGTCACTATACTGTAAATAGTTTGTTGTTTGCATGGCTTTACCTGTGTATATCCATCTGTAAGGTTACTCTTTTGTTGACATGGCAACTTCCAAATAGTTTATCCAGGTCACAAATGAGAAGGAGGCCCCTTCCCTTTCCTAACAGTTAAACATAATGTTGCTATCATCCTTTCATCAGCAGATACATAGACAGTATATAAGGATGGTATATATAATGATTATTATTTCTACAGGTAGGAAAATGGGTGACATAGATTCAAAATAAGATTTCCTAATATCAACTAAGAGGCTAGAGACAGAACCAGGAAAAAATGTATACTACCATACACAGAAAAGTAGGTTTTAGTACCTGCGTCTGCACATGAACAAGTTCCATTGTTCCATATACTTTCAAATATAGGACATCAAGTAAAGTGAAACATACTGAAGAATGTTTAAAATAGAATAAAGAGTATTGAATGGATTTATTAATCTTGAATACAGTGATTTTTCTCACTGATTATTTAAAAGAAAGCATCAAAGAAAAATTTAGATGTGACACAATATTAAGATTATGAGCTTTATCTACCTGCACCATAAGTTAGCAAGATATGAATGAGCTTTTGTTTGGAAGTCATTAAAGAACTTCAAATTCATACAGATTTCTGCCACTGATAAATCATCCTATCTCTCTGCATGTTCTATTTAAGATCTCTAAGGGTTTCCAGACTGAGGCAATTTTACATTCTTTTTTCTGAAGCATATTTTGTATGTATTAAGATGCAAGATGTACAGAGGTAACTGGGTGGGAAAAAATATGTTTAAAAACATTAAAAACAATATTAATGTTTTTCTACTAAGTATCAAAGCCTCGTAAATTTTAATTTCTTCATAACTGTAGAACCCTTTCTCACCATTTTACAACTTTGTTTTCTGAGGACAAAAATATTAATAGTACGGAATCATGTCACTGTCTTTTCTTGGACAAAATGCTTGTCCACTAACATTCACATGGTCATATAAACATCATATAACCAGATGTGACTTTAAGAAGAGACAGCTTATTTCCTAAAACTTTGGCAGCAGTTGTGATTTCTAAGGTAAATTGGGTTCAGCATTTTGCTGACAATAATAAGTACTTTGTACTGTAAATATTCTCTATAAATTTCTACACATTTCTAAGGAGAAAGCATAAATGTTACCATTATTTTCTAAGTAGTCTACTAAGCAAGTAAATGCTGAGAAATTTAAAGGACTATTAAATAAGTACGTCTATATTTGGTCCCATGTTTCTAAGAGGTTTCTTACTCAGTTTCTGTAACATGGCAAACTTCTAATTCAGACTGCACAAGCCAAAAAAAAAAAAAAAAGAGGAAAGAAGGAAAGAAAAAACCACCACCCACCACCAGAAATCCCTTGGTAAAATATGAGAAAAGGCATGAAGAGAGAGCTTAAAAATGAGAAGTTTACTGTACAAAGGGAGTTTACAAATCCTAAATGAAAGACAGCATCTATGGAACTAGAATGTAAAGACAATAGTAATGCCAAGGAGAAAGGAGCAGGAAAGCAGGATTTTTTTTTAAGAAGCGAAGCTGTATCATACACTGCTTAAAACAAAGTTGAAGGTTTTCTGCCGACAAAAAAAGGGAAGGCAAAAAAATTGAAGGTGGGCATTCTGTCAAGAGGAAAAATAAGAATTGAGAGAAAGATGTAAAAAGAAAAGTGAAAAGTTACTGTTTGGTTGGGTTTTTTCCTTTGAGTTTGAAGTCTTTCCACTGTGAGAAAGGCATTATTAAACTTCATTAATTTAATTTCACTGACAAACAGATGCTAAAGTTTGAATTTATCCAGGAAATGAAATTGATAATTGTTTTGTAGTGGAGATAGTATTTTTGGGCCATTTTTTGAACTTGGGATGACTAAGAAACGATAAAATTCAGATCCTTTTTTTTTTTTTTTTTTTCTTCCTGGAGAGCAGTATTTTGCTGCTATCAGAGGCTCCGTGAAAGACTAGAATTCAGGGAAGAGAAGAATTAAGAATTCTGGGCAGTATCTTAAACAACAATTCGAAGCACAGCTCCCATTGCATTCCTCTTTCGAATTCTGGTACTTTTAAATCTCTGACAAAAGATTGCAGTTCACAACACAAGAAGTACAATGAAAATAGAGTTTAAGATTTGCAGAGAAAAGAAAACCACAAATTGTGATGATACGTAGGCAATGTAAATATATAGGAGACTCATCTAAAGGTCCAGCATTGGTTGGCCAGAACCAGATTAGGACAAAAGAATGGAGTTAATGATTGGCATAGCCTAATCCCAAACTGGACATTAGTACAGAAAAATTAAACTTGTCTAGACAGTTATAAAAAAAAAAATAATTACCTAACTTTCAATTCTTGCAAAAATATTTCTACACCCATCTTGCAACTTAGTGCTGACTATACTATTAGTGTTCAGGAAAGGATTAAAACACCATTTCACACCAATATTTGTGGAGTTAATAAAAATACCAATGAGTGTAGGACTGATAGTTGAATCTTGCACAACTCTGACTGGAAGCCACTGACCATCACGGCTCATGTATGTGTACGACAGAGAAATTATACATCAAGGAAAAAGAACTTTTTCTCCTGTACTTTTTATACAAAAGCAAGGTAAGTCTATGTTAAATTGAAAGGCAGAAAATATAATCAGCAAAAGGTCACTTACTTTTGCAACTTATTGGTACAAGGTACCACAACGATTAAAATCTTAGCAGTGGACAGACAAGAATGGACAAAAAACCAAAAACAACCTACCCCAAAAAACAACCCAAAAAATAGAAAACAAAAATTAGTTATCAGGTAGCATAAGAAAATAACTATGATTTCTGGAAGGAATATAAACTAGTATGTCTGAGAACATAACATACTGCCCTTCAATAGAGGCAAGGTTCTAAATTAGATGGGTAACTCATTAGTTTAACTGAACAACTACTACTCTTTCTTTAAATTACATATATTTTTTACCTTTTTTTTTTTTTTATACTGGTGAATTTAACCCACAGTCAAATTTTCCTTTGAACATATAACATGGAACCACATCAAATACTTTAGGTACACAAATGCTTTCCTTAAACTGAGATATATGATGTCCACAGCATTTCCTTTATTCCTTAATTAATTTTGTTTTGTTAAGAAACAGAATTTAGTTAGTTTAGGCCTTATTTACCCAACCCAGGTTTTTCAGAAAAAAATAGTAAATTTGGGTGATAAAACCTTTAAAATTCTTCAACCAGGGATTCTAAGAACCTACCCTTGGAAAATATGATCCACAAAAAGTACATCAAATTAACGCAGTTCCTCAAAATATTTCTGAAAATCTTGACTTAGCCTTTCTAAACACCCTCTGAATTAAAGGATAATAACTTTGAAGCAATGTATGTTTTGTTTCTAGAAAAACATGATCATGTACAGTCACATCCCCGCACTATTTACAATACTTTTTTTTTCAGTATCATACATATTTGAGGTTTTTTTGAGTAAACATAACTGAAAATAATTTATCCTGCACTTTTAGACCTCACTTTTTATCCCAGAGGATCTCAATAATTAATTGATACGATTAATGAATTACAAATTATATATAAGAAATATATATGATATCCCCAACTAATATTTCTGATATATTCTAATATCTTCCAGTTTGCCAAAGACTTCCTACCAATAATTAAGAATAATTCTGGGCAACAATCAGGATCATGAATGTTGCAAAATGAATTTAATAACATTTTATTAATTACTATTTGTCAAATCATTGAGGTTGAATTCTCCTGAAAAAATGACACAAGAACCTGATTTAACAATTCAAATTGGAGCACCTCTAAGGTCACAGAATTTTTTCTAAGCTCTTCTGTAATACATGTACAGGGAATACACCTCCTAAATCACTAAAATAGTTGCTGTACTTCTTCATTAAATATTTCAGAAAGCAAAACCAAGAGATCCAATACAACAGGAAAGGATTTTATAATGAATACGTTATAAAGAAAGGCAAATTTCTAATGTTTTCAGATTAAGGATACCACAGGGCTAATAATTTGCTGTTGATTATTAAAAAGCAGTATTTGACACACAGAACTAATATAATAAAGGTATTTATATACTGCATATAAACTGCACAAAGATAATATAATCACTGGTTTCATATATAATATGCATGACAATTTAATGTATCATCACTGTTTAATTTCTCAAATCCATGATGAAAAACATTATCTAGATGCATGTACAGAAATGCATATAGAAAGATCTAAGACCCAGGCCTTTTTTTTCCTTAGTTCCTGGGCTACTGAAAGGAGAATGAATATGTAATCATGCTGTAGTAGATGTGTATCTTATGAAAATACATATATATTATGTAAACTGTTTCTCTGTTTCTCACACTTATGATCCTGCCAGTTCACTCTTCTTTCCTGCTCCCTTCCTAGTCTCTTCTTTTTGAAGGTATAATACAAAGACACTTTTTTTCCTTTACTGTTTCCAAACTCTTGACATAGGAATGAAGAACTTGTCTATCTTTGTCAAAAGAGCTTAATCTTATTTATTTTTCTGGATGGAGGTATAGCGTAGGTTATAATAGCCGTTATTAATATGAACACAGTGTATACTATTTAACTCAATTATTCAAAATATGCATACATTCTGTTCTGAATATAATGATCATTTTGCCATTGACATTAGTAGCTTACACTTGTCTCACCTAAATTCAGGATCTTATCAGTTGGAAATCTCATCTAATTTAAATTGTGGGGCTTTATCACTAGCCAATGGAGAGAAACAGGAAAACTCAGGACACAATTCATTCTTTTCCAAGATGGCAGGCAGAGACAAAGAATCATATTATTTCTCCAAGGATGCAATTAACTTAGACTAGGATGAGAAATTTTATCTGACCTTATTTTAGGAATGTAAATCCAGTGAGTAAGACAAATTGTACTCACTGTTACTTTTTGCCTGTGGTGGACTAATATAATGTAAATAAATCTTTATTGCAAAGCTTTTAAAGAGTATATCAGAAAAATAGAGATATCAAGTATTTTTACATGTTTTCCTTGAATTTTAATTTGTTTTTCATTGAAAATGAAAAGTCAGCACATATGAAAACATAACAAAAAAGCAAATCCAGCAATTGCATATAATATATGAAATAACCTGATTTTTATTTTGACATAAAGCACTTCAAGAAATTTCACTACTTAAACAGTTTTAGGAATTTCAATAATTTTGCCAAAGTCATTTAACACTGCTTATATTTTCTATAACATACAGTTTTGGGGTTTGGAGTTTTATTTATTTGGAAAAGAAATAATACACAAATGACAAGATATAGTATGTCATATTGGTGGAAATAGGATAACATTTTCTTCAGTTACATTACACAAAATAAAACATGAAACTTAAAATTCTGTCATTTTATGACTTTCAAGTATTATTTTTAATTTTTTTCTATATATAGATTCTTTTGTTTATTTGTATGATTGATAGTAGAGTCGTAAAGATACAAGGCTTTAAAAGGATCCTCTGCCACTGAACTACAATAGGTTCATTAGGATGCATATACTACAGCATAATTGGCAATCAACATGACAGAAACCTGTAGCTTGATAAGGAAATGTGTTCTGGTATTCAGGTAACAAAACACATTTTAAAAACCTCTTTTGGAAAAAAAAAAAAAAAAGAACATTAGAAAAAGCACCCTGATTTATAATTTAGAGAAAAGAAAATCTTTTAAGAACTCGATCATCATCAGACCTAGCATACACCACAGGGAACTTCCCCTGGGTTAAAATCACAAGAAGAAAGGCTATTGATATTATTGATATTAATGACGTAATTTTTAACAGAACTGTAGAAAACCAAGGTTTTAGGTAAGAAAGAAACAGAAAGATAAGTAGCATGTGTTATTAGGGATTCCAAGCATGCTCAGTTCCACCTAGCATTTAAAAGTGATCTTTAAAACTGATATTGAAAAAAAAAAACCATAACTTACTTGAAGATCTTGCTGAGTGTCTGTGTGGCTGCTTATTTTTTTCTCTGTTCTCAGTCAAAGCACTTCCACTAGCCATGGAAACAAGGTCTAAATCCGTGTCTTCTCTGCTTACAGGGCTTGCCTGGAAGCAGTGGGAGAGAATGTACACAATCATGAAACAAAATATAACATTTTCTGAATGCAGCTCATATTACCCCAAATAAACAAACAGGGTCTGTCAAACAACCTTCTTCAAAATGATACCACAATCCTTTATTGTTGCTTAGGCTGAACAAATGCACTATGTCAAAGCATTTTTGTAAATAAGAGCCGATCTTAAAATTGTGGTTTGTGATCTGAGTCAGTGCAACAACAAAAGAAAACATTTTAGTACAGTAATTTTGAAGAAAATCAATCTTGCAGATGGCTGATGAAACCTTAAACAGCTTAAGATCATTTACTGACCAGTCTATAATTTTAGTTATAGTTGAATGTCAGAGATGTCATATTGGATTATTTTCTGCAATATTTGTGTTTTATCCAGAACACGTATCAGTTCAATCAGCCAAAGGCCCAGTAAGTAATTTAATGTTTTAGATTTTTGCTAATTAACCATAACCATCAGACAGCATTTTAATTATACTTTAGCTAAGAATATTATTTTAATTATAAACTTCTAAAATTCAGTGGTAGTACATTTTGGCAAGAGGCAAGTTTCCTGCACATAGATATGGCAAAGTAGAAATGAAAATAATATTTCATTTTTGCAATGGGTCCTTGTTTTAGGAACATGTGGGCAAAGGTTAAAAATACTGACCTGGAAGATACCACACACTGGAAATGGTCAATTGTTAGGTCTGCAGTAATGACTTCACGTTTACTCAACAAGAACACCCTTCCCTTGAAATGAAAAGCTATTCAACATCAAAAGCAGCCATTTAATAATACTGCTGACTAGATGCCAGTAACAATGACAGGGAAAAAACAGACACTACAGAAGAGCGATCTACAAAATCCCCAGTGCAGAGCCCATCAGCTTGGCAGCACTGAAAATACAGACATTTTTAAATTTTCAAGTCTCTGGACCTTCCGAATTGGAGTCCACGAGGCAAATAAATCTGGGCTAAAAAGTTCCAAATGCTTCAGAAGCTAGGTGTCTGAGTATTGTCCATTTTTTAAACAAATAGAAAATAAACAACAAAAAGGAAAGACTACGCCAAGGTAAAGTCACCAAAATTTTGCATAGTATTGTGGTAGCTAGACCAGTTGATCAGAAATCAAGAGGAAGGTCTCAATTCCTTCCTTGAGGGGCTGAGGCCTGCAGCTCCCTTTTTCTCAGGAAAATGCCATTACTATGAAGTTGTAGGCTATTCTGGAGGAGACGATCTCCAGACTTCCTGTTCAAACCAGCTCACTGTACCAAGAGCAGCGTCACACCAGTGCAGACAGGCTTTGTAGTCCAGTCTAACTTAGAGGACTCAGATGAAATGGAGCCCTGTTTCATTTCTTTGTCCTTACCCAGTCACTGTTTAATGTAAAATTCATGAAAAAGTTCATGCATTTTCAAACCAAAACCTCCAAAGCTACAGAGATTTTACGCTCTTCCTTAGTGACTGTGTAGCCTTTGTGTCAGCACAGAAATTTTACCCCTTGTTTTCTGATGCTTGCCTTCTATATGTTTAATGATCATGATTTTAAAGTTTTGTTTTTCACAGATAGCAGGCTGTATTATCAATATTTTATTTTCCTTTCCATAGCAGTGTCAAGAAACTTTGAAAAAAGTTACAGTTTTATTCTGCCAACTCTTTATATTTTTTGCCTTAATATTTACAGTTGCTTTAAGCTTGAGAGAGCTCCACATGCTCAAAATCTTTAAAGAGAAAGTCTTTCCTTAGCAGAAATAATGCAATCATTGTGATACTCAGAGAGATTCAGACCAATGGAATTAATCATTATTTCCATCTAACCTGTTTCAACACACAGCAGAAGCTTTCAAATGCTTCAATTACCAAAGACCCAGAAGGACACAGTATTTTAAACAACTAACCTCTCAACAGAATTATTATCCAATCCGTATTATCACAGAACCTGAGGCTTCATTATCTTGTAGACAATGTTCAGTGTTATATGACAGATTTTAATAGGGATGTCTGGCTCTCTGATGTGAAATATTTATTATTTTCTTCAAATAAAGATAAGTGTTTTCACCCAATTACAGTCAGAGTAATATTTAAGGTTGTATTAATCACTGGAGCAAACTTAATTTCAGGTTTGTAAAGAACCTGATTGAAAGTTCTCTGAAGTTAATTAAAACCTTCCCTTTTACATTTATAGCTTAGAGCCAAAAATTTGGAAGAAATTCAAGATACTGGTACACTTTTACACAGAGTGCAGTATTGGACTTCCATCTGTAGTGATCACCATATTTAACTCTTCAGACTTTTTTCCCTTAGTTTTACTACTGCAAACCTTTTCTTTTTTCCCAGTTAATTGGAAATTAAATTCAATGAGGAGGAATCTTTGCCTCGAATACAGCTCTGCATCTGAATATTTGTCCATTCTATGTCAAATTTTCAAAATATTCTGTAACCTTCTGAAGTAAAAAGTGCTTTTAAATTCAAGTTTATCTTAACAATATGGAGATACTAATTAACACTGAAGTCGTTAATCACATAAGTAACTTAAACTATATACAAAGAGGAATCGGGAACTTTTTCCTATTTTTCATTTAGGAAAATCATATTAACTTCAAGTGCCCAGTTTAGGGACGGCCAAGGGATGCCCAGTCAGCATTCCTTCCTAAGCACTTACATAGTAGTTAGTAGTATGCAAAATCATCAAAGTGACCAAGATTAACATAATAAGGTCTTAGATTTACTGCAGGTTACTACATAGGGTTTATTCCCCAATGAAAAGGGCTAAGACTTTATTGTTAATAAGCAACCGTTGAATTATCATTTTGTATCCGTGAGAAAGAATGTCTTAAATTCTTGGAATGTGTACAATTATTAGTTAAAAAATTATATTAATCTACTACTTTCAGAGTGCAGGTTTATGTAACACGTAAAAGTTAGGGATCCTATTACACACCAGGAAACTTTATGATCAAGAATATGGCATATGAATAAACTACTGGAAATTCCTAGGAATGCTTTCCTATTCTAATTATCTGGGTTTTTTAATGTATATTTTCCTCTTTCTTTCAGCTTACCAGAAGTACTATTTTTTTGATAAGGATTGCAGCTAACTTTTAACTTCATTTTGTCATGATTTAAGAGCTTTTAACTGAGTTACTGTGCAAAAGCATTAGGAGTATGTTCACATTTCACCCTTTAGATGTTAAGAGAATTTTAAAACCATAATTCTCCAGCTGTCTATATGTACAAACCACATCATTATTTCATTGCCTGTAAGTAATGCTTTCTGCATTAGAGATACATTTTATTCCTTTTTCTATTTTTTGACCTATTGCATTTTTCTTTGTATTTCATTCATGTGGAACAGCTATGTTATTATGTGGCACAGGCTGTGACAATCCCATAACATTTCCAGTTATGTGGGCACACCACATAATACTGTTGTGGGATTGCAGAAGGATTTTGTGGACACACTGCTTACTGTAAATAAGATACAATCTACCTATGTGCATATATGCTTACCAATAATTACATAATGTGTAATTTAGATAACATTATTAAATTATGATTTGCTCAAATTAGAGCAATTACTGTTTCAGACTTTACCTAACAAATAACTATTAGCACTGCTACAACCAAAACCCATCACAATGGTAGCCTGGTTCACGTCAGCCACTAAACTCCACCCCACAGAAAAATCTTTGACGAAATATGACTTAAAGAAAATAGTAACACCTAAGTCTTAAAATAATTTTTTCAACAGTAGATTTTAGAAAAGTTTATGGAAGCATTTCCAAAGCATGCATATTGCATAATTGGCGAAGCTAAAGAAGACAAAGGTTAGAAAGAGCCAAGATTGCTCAGAGTAAAGTATGAGGCATATGACACATCGTCTGACTTGGAAATAATTTTTATGCAACATTTTACATTATGTATATGAATATAAGACACTAATTCTGTAGAGTTTGTAAGTTTTTGCCCTATTTTTTAACCCCCATATAATTATAACAACAAAGTGTATATATGTGTGTGTGTATATATCTATATAGCATAAATTGGCCTGTAGGCATCGTAATACTGCTTGCTATCAAAAGAACTTTTGGGTCTCTCTGATACTGAGTCTTTTCATTTTATAAATCTTCAGATTTTTAAATTGCTCATATTTCCCCTCCTGCCAGCCTAAAGAACTACCCATTTCAGAAAATACAATTTTACTTTAAATGCTGCAAAGAAAAGAATGAATAATGAAAAGAGTAGAGGGCATTTTATGTTGTAAAACCCATAGAAAAGAAATTGTAGGAATAAGTCTGATTTTATATACTTATTTTCAGTAATGAACTATGCTAGACCAACTTACTGTCTTTTAATAAATGACACTGTGGGCATATTAGAGTGGTTGAGGTATGTGACTTACAGAACTTAAGAACATTTAAACTTGTCTGATTGACAAGAATACATGTCTTCAGTCAATAATGTAATTAGTGCTGAACCATATTTAATTTTTTTAAAAAGTTGATTTAGAAGCTCTAAAAAACACACAGGAGCACTTGACGTCTTAAAAAACAAAACCAGTGTCAAATTATGAAACTCGAACCCTATATATACACACGTGGCTTCCTGTGCTCAAACACCTTCTTCTGATCTCCATCAGAAGAATGGGTGATTTGATTGCCAAATAGAGACAATATTTAAGAATTATATTCAATCAAAAAAATTTCCTGATTCTTTTTACAACAAGTATGCATTTCAAAACACCATCAAGGCATAGCTAAATTCTGCAAAATCCCACAAGGAAAAAGTTCTTACCACAAGTTGTACTCGTCTACTGTCACGTACTGCAGGATCTAATTCAGGCAAAAAACGACACCTGGGAAAAATGTAGAATAGAAATTTCAATAAATCCCATTGTACTGGGTTCACTAAAATACCTGAATACCAGAATCTTTTCCTGGAAGCACTCCTGCTTAAGTTAGAAATGATGCTATTTAAAATAATTCCATGGTTAAATTGTATCAGAGTAATTAATATTAATTGATAATGTTAAAGTATCAGAGTAATCAATATTGAAATATTTGTAGTTAACACTAAACCCAAGACATTATTAATAAATAATATTGTTTATTCCTATGATAGAACTCTAATTAAAAAATATAAATGTCAATAAGTGCAACCATGTGTGAATTTTTCCATATACTGACATAAATTATAGCCAAATCAGTTGTTAAATTAGAGGAATAAAATTGTTTTCAGTTACATAAATGTATCAGCTGTTCGACACAGTCTACCAGTTATGTTACAATGGACATCAATGGGACTTTTGCCACATTCAAAAATGGGATCATAAGCTTAAAAAATGTCAGTACAAATACTAATGCATAGCACACACCCACAGATGTAACATAACAACATTTAAAAAAATTCTTTTATAAATTTCCATGTCTTCTTACTTTCAAACATCATTACATGTTCCATTCTAGTGTTTTCATTCAAATTAAAAGTCATGACAGTTATCTTAAACGAACACTTGGATTGTTTCACTATCATGGTACATGACTGACAGATAAATATTTGTTAAAGAATATGTGGTACATATACTTCCTACAGTCATTGATACAATTTAGAAATGTGGAATATTTTTCCATACAAAACATAACAATATGGACTCCATTGCATTACAAATTAAATACATTTTTAATGAAAATAAAGTTAAAATGCTTACACTACATCCATTGCTTGCCTACTGACACCTTGTTTGGGTTTATTAGAGGTGCTTGGCATTGTGTCTACCAATGACTTCATTAAGATATCAATGGTTTATATTGAATTTATTACCAAAATATACTTACTATGTCTTCATGTTAGTTTAGGTAATGAGATTAACCTTTTCTTTAATGATATTGATATTAATAACCAAAATTAAATATAGAAGGAACATGTTTACAGCATTTTACTGAAGTATACTCTGAAGATGTAAAAAGTTAGTTTTATGTTTTGAAGACATAATATAAATACATACTACTTAGTTAAAAGTGGTTTTTTTTTTACTTCCTTAATCAAATCTAACAATATAGGTAATGTTACAGTTAATCTAATTACATAAAACCATATTATACAACAGTAAAGTTATAAAGTATATGACGAATAAGCACTTTTTTCCATACTCTACAAAAAACACCGCATTGTTAGCATAAAGGTATGTGGATATTTATCGCAAGATTCTGCACTGTGTATCATTTCATTATCACTGCGGAAGAAGTATCTGTACAATGATTGCTAAACCAATTCTAAAGGGTATCATGCTTCAGACTTAGAAATACGGTGTACTGTCTGCTAGCTACAAAATCATGTTTGTTTTAGAACTATTAACCTAGGTTTCACTTTACAAGAAAAATTTAAAATAAAAAAAAAATATTTAATTTAAAGGCAATGACCTCACCACTTTATATTTTTGGAACTGGCTGCTTCATAATCCAAAAGCTGTGTTTGAAGCCATTGGTATGTAAAGTCTTTTCTCCTTTGGAATTTCTCATCTGAAGTAGTATCCAGCTGAGAAAATTCTTTTTTACCTGGGGAGGAAAAAAAATACTCTTGTCTTTCATTATTATTTAAAATATCATTGTTTTTAAGCTTCCCCAGATAAACTTTGAGCGTATTCCCTTTAACAAAAGAAAAAAAGTAATTACTTTCTTTTCTTGCAAGGAGTCCAACTAACTTGAATTTTTTCATATCTATTTAAGAAACAATTTTAAATTAATTTTGAATGTTATGATTTATTTTATCTTTTGGGATTAAATATTGGCCTTCTGAATAAATTTGTTTATTATCAGGAAATAAGATTCTCCTTTATTCTGAAATATATATGGAAATACATATTATACATAAATTGCTTGTCATAGCATCTGTGAATGTTGCTTACTGTGCTTATATGTGCTCTATGCTTAAAAACACACATTCATCTCTGTTTATAATTCTATTTTAATTCTACCAATCAATGAGGTAAAAAAAATCACTCTTCTATGCAAGAGTGGATACACAGCAATCTTATTCCTCTGATGTATCTTTTACTGATATGATTTCTTAAGACACTTTAATGGCACTTTCTGCTATGGATTTCAAAGCAATTACATACATAAATGAAACTATTTTTCACAAATTACTACATACTTTTGGATCACAAAAGACACCCAAAGACAGAGAATAGTTACATTATGAAAAAAAGGTTTTGGTACCATTCTGATGAATACCAGATATATTTTGAAGCATAAGAGGATGGCAGAATTGGAAGAGCCTGCAGAGGAAGTATCATTGTTGCATGGGGATATTGATGGATTAGAATAACTTCTCATTTTCTGTCCTTATACATCAATTTTATAGGTTTGGGTTTTTTTGGCTCCTTCAACTCAGGGCTTTTATGAGACATCAGTAACATTTTTGGGGGGACAAAAGTTTTTTGTTGTTGTTTTTTTTCCCTTTATTGTAATTTCAGATGATCTTGAGTTATCCTCCCTCTTCCTGATTATTTCTGTTTTCCTCTCAAAGATTTTTATTCTTCTTGTTGATATGTGAATTCAGCAACTACTAGAAGTGGCTTAGTAAATTATAAGAGCACTTGAACCAGCAATGAACATTGGTCATTTCACTTTGTCTCAGGTCCATTTTTCCACTATAGCAATATTTAACTATCAACAACTGTAAAGGAGGGGGGTATCAGAACTGCCACCGAGGTGAACGGCTTCCTCATACTCCTTACTTTAAGCCTTAGTTTTGAAAACATAAACTGAAGTTACAGTCTATTCAGCAACTCATCTTTTCAGAGGTTTGCTACTTTGCTTGTAGTATTCTTTTAACTTATCCTTTTGTAAAAATTATAATTTACTTTGCATAAGCTGTAAAATGTAGTTCCTCACTTGCATTTTACCTGGCTTTGCAGGGAGCTCATTGATTTCACCTTTTAGCTCTAAGGGAACATTGTTAAGGTATCATAGCTTCTTATTTCATAGTCTGAAATGCAAATGTCTTTTGGTTGTGCTCCCCATTTATCTGGGTATAGACAACTTCAAAAAACTCTCATTTACCTCCTTAGGAAGACAGAAAATAAAAAGCTTGAATGGACAGTCATTGTATTTACCCAAATGAGGTTGTGAGGGCTGACTAAAAAGGTCAAGCAGTGACCTGCTTAATCAGTGCCAAATAATAAAATATAGACTCCTAATTACAGAGTTCACCACTCTCCTTGATGAAAATGAGAGCTATTTCTTCTTTTCTGAGTCTTATGGCAAGATCTTATGATCTTGCTTTTCCCTGTCCCTGCTTCAGGAGTACAACTTTCTGTCCTTTACAATTTGAAAATTTATAGTTTCCTAGTCTACAACTACAGTGGTACCATCTCCGCATGAAGAAGATGCTAATTTGTAACAGGAGGAAAAAACATTCTGCAAGACTTTGTAAGAACCTTCTGCTTATACTCTCCCGTGAGCAATAATTCCCCAAAAAATTTACTTTAAGATTTTTTCTTATCTGTATTTACAGAATTAAGTATTACCAGTCCAGTATTACCATCTTTCTCAGGATAATTACTCCTTATTAAAAGGATCAGTATTATTTATGCATTTACTAAAATGTTTTTTTACCTTTTCCTCCATTAAAAGGGAAATCAGTTTGGGGATGTCTATGTGTCAGTGACAGTGAGAGGAAAATGCACTTACAATAAACTATGATAAAACTTACAAAAATTTAATACTTTTAACTTGGCTAGTTATTTTTACAAAATGATTGTTAATAATTTGCCTTAGTTGCAGTTTGAATTTTTGACTGAATTATGTTTGAAACACAACTGGTTTTGTTTAATAAAATTTTATTTTAATTTATTTTTATTTATTTTGCATGTTAGTTTTTGAAACATTTTTGAAACAAGAAAGTGCACACAATGTTTGGGTTTTTTTTTTAAATTATATATGTTATTAAATGGAGTAATCTTGTACCATATTAGCGTTAATAGTGGCTTTTTTTCTCAAAGGGGCAGACACTATTCAATAATTTCTGTAATAATGCTGCAGAAAACTGTATTCTATTTTCTTATTCGGAATATAACCGTATTCTTACTTTTTAATGGTAACATCTCTCTTTCTAATTCTTATGAAAAAATACTATGTTATGAATTAAAACACAGCATTATCACTTTTCACTTCCACTTACGAACATCATACGTTTGAAGGTCTGGTGTATAAGTATCATTAACATGCATTTGCTTGATAGCTTTCTTAAATTAGGGCTCTGGATTTTTTAAAAACCTGGACCTGATTTTGTAGCAGTACTAACACTCACAAATTCCACGGAAGTCCCAAAAAGCTGTAAGCATTCTGCATCTTTGAAATGGATCAGACCTATAATGTTTAATTGTTAAACCCAGACAACTCTCAGAATATCAAAGAAAAAAGGAATACATCAAAGAAGGCACAACTCCGTCAAAACCCAAATTAATCTCAGAGGCATTTAAAGTACCATACCCTCATTAGATTATCACTTCTAAGCTTTCAATCTTTTTGACTTTTTTTTTTTTTTTTTCACAACACACACGTTAATGATTTAAGATTGGAATAGTCTGACATTTGGCATTAATACAGTAATGATTTTTAGGTATTGCCAATTAATCATCCACACACATATTGTGCACTTAGGCTATGCAGTTTTCAGGGGCACCTACCACGATTTTCCTACAGAATCTGGGCAACTAAGTAGGGAGAACTTATTCAGAAGAGCCTTAAATGTCCTTGGAACTGAACATTACAGAAAAATAACAAATTCTTTTCTAGGTCCCCAAATCAACATGCAAACCCATAAGAACATGAACTTTGTGATCCAGAAAAATTTCATCCTCCATCTGTCAGATTTGTTTGCTGGGCATGCTCTGAGACAGCATGACTAATTTTCAGTTTAAAATACAAATGATACTTATATACTTTAAATTAGACTCTCTCTGGATAATCCATTAAATGAGTTAAAGAAGAGCTAAGAATCTGTGAATTACTTCTGGTGAGGTGTCCTAACTTCTATCTAGAGTCAGTTTTCCTCTCATAGGTTTTTCTTCAGGACTGATGCATCTTATGTGCTTAGGTGTCACAGTCACCTTTAAAAAGAGGACTGAAACCTATCCAAAGGGCATAGTCTGGCATGTGAAAGCCTGAGATTCAGATCTCACCAGGCTAAGGAGTACCTAAAACTTATGTTTCCCACTGGCTAAGGAGTACTTCATACCCACATTCTGCAGTGCTAGGGAAGTGTTCTTAACAGCTAGCCAGTACCTAAAAAGATGGTTATACAATGTCTACACTCAGGGTGATCTTTCAGATTCTGTGTTTTAGTTTTCAGATTCTGTGCCCAGGAAACACTGATCCTGTTTGTTTTAAGTCCTAGTTAGCTACTCAATTCTTTCTCAATTTATATGCAAGAGGATGCTGAGGTACCTGTTTCAACACGGTGATATTTTTTTTTTCCAAATCTATTTGTTGGTGATGGGAAGATAAAAGGTCTATCTTTAATATGCCATATGTTTCTTGAAACAGGGAAATATACTGTATCCAACCTTTTACAGTTAAATTCTGTGTTTAGAGGGTGATTCAATTCACATCAAAACTTGTTTCATCCAGATTACAACTCAAATAAAGGAAGAGACTAAGAAAACTAAGACCTACAATGTTAAAGATGGACTTGGAATTTCTTCAGCATTCTAAGTTTTTCTTCCTTAATATAAAAAATCTGTGACCAGAGTTAATTTTCTCAATATGTATTCTGGAAATGATGCTCTTAATAGAGGAATTAAGTAGCTGAGCTTGGGTATAAAATAACAATAATAAAAACCCCACAACAATTCGCCCCACCTCCAGCCCTAAACCATCCAGAATTTTATAGCAGAATGTAAGAAATTTATTTCTTCTCTTCCACAAAAAGCTTGGCACATTTGTCAGAAGTCTACTTTGTCACAAGTCACTAAATAGACCTAAGCGTTATATAGCAATCAACACACACCCAAAATACTGGTTTTCAAAAAAAGAATGGCATTTAGAGTGGTCTTTAGCATGATTACAGGTATCCAGTTAATACATTTATATTAGCAACATATATAAGACTTCCAGACAGCTGGTAGCATCACATGGCAGTAAATGATACAGAGCTCTGTTCACTTAAAATTATGGTACCTCCACATAATGTTTGTTTATCTACTGCTCAGGTATGAAATTTTCAGATAGTGAAACACATACATTTCTACCTTAAAAACACAGAAACTTGTTTGTGATGTAGTTATATTGTACAGATTAGTTAATTTTAGATGTTATTTTTTCATCTGAGTAAGTTTTGACTAAATCAACTCCCATCTCTAAGACCTGAATGAATGAAACAAAAATATTGATAGCAGTGTCTGAGTGAATTCACAGCTGACTAAAAGAAACAGAAGTTTTTCAGAAGAATACCACATCAAGTTATGACATGTAAAATTTCTTGATGCTTAAAAATGCATTATCAATTATATCACAAATAGTTTTGAATATGGGAGTGTTGATCCACCAACAGGAGTACATCTTTCAAAAAATTATAAAGGCAATTAGTGAAAGGGAAAAAGAAAAGAGGTTTTTTCCTAAAACTTATGTCTCTTTTGTCTTTTTACTGGGTATTTAATATTTTTTTCAGACTATAAATAAGGTCTACTATATTACTATTCCATCTGCAAAACTTCTCTAATCTCTTCATCTGCTATTGTAATCATCTCCTTTTTACCACATGACTGTTCTTGACCCTCACACTCATTCTTCCTGCACTGAACCCAGATATGCACCACACTCTCAGTTAAAACCATAGTCTTTATTTTGGCTGTCCTTTTTCTCCCTGTTTTCAATTCTACTTTTTGCTGTATTTTGCACTGTATTCTGTTTCTGGGTCATTAACACCAGAAATAAAGTTTCACTGACTTAGTTCATCCTGCTTCAGTGGTTACCACATTTCAGCCTGTGCTTTCTGTGTTATCTCTTTGATGTCTCATTATTAGATTATGTAAAAGCTGAACCCCTTCACTGAGATTCCTAAACCACTGAAACTGTACAAATTTCAGCTTCTGAATTCAAGGAAAACAGGATTTCATACTTGGGTCTTCCCACACATTCTTTTCTGTTTTGCTACTTGTTCCTGCCTCTGCAGAATATACCACCACTACTATTTATAAATAGTAATTAGTATTTATTCCTAGCTTATTGGTTATGCTTAATATGTTCTTTTCCCCACATTGAGGCAAATCCAAGTCTTGCTTAATCTTCAATGGTGTACTTTTAAGACACCTCATTTAATGTTATTTATCTCTATTCACATCTTAATAACATCGATGAAGTTCTCCCAGTAGTTCTTGATTACTAAATCTCTCACTGCAATCCTCTCATCACACAAATATATTGCAAATTATTATTCCATATTAAGTTGTTTATGTCTTTTACTCTTGTGAACATGGCACATTTTCCTTTGAATTGCTTCATAAGCTTAACTTTCCTGGCACTGGCTTCAAGGCAGCACTAAACACTGTTCCTTCCAATCTATCCAACTTCCACAACTTTTATGGGCTGTCACCACTTTCTGTACTCCTCCATTTCTTTCTCATTTATCTTTTGTAATTTCCTTCATAACAATGCAAGTTTCATATCATGATATTTTCCAAGGCACATGACACCTTTCTGAGTTGGTCTATAAACCTAAAGAAATTTCACTTGAGGTGTGTACAGGAAGCTGCCACATATGCAATCATTGATTTAATTTTTTGTTAATTTGTGACTGTTCTGATGTGATTCAGGTAGTGAATCGTAGGATAAGAACTTGAAGATCTATCTGGGGAAAGATATAGGGATTGAATAGCAGAGAGTTAATAATAATAATGTGGTAATAATAATAATAGTAATGCAAGAATAGGTTGCTTGTGTCACGTCAGAGATAGGAAGAAAAAAATGAACAGTAGTACATTGGTTTAATACAGGTCCACACTCCGTAGTAAATTGTATGAGATTCCCTTGTCCACCAAATAAAAAATTATTTCTTAAAAAAAACCACCATAAACCAAAACAATACTCTGCCATTTGAAAAAAGTGGTTAATTTTTACCATATAAACTACTACAATTAGAGTGATGTAGACTACTACTCAAACACATTAATATCAAGCAAATATTCAGCAAAATTGGTTTATTTCTTCATAATGCTACAACAGTCATTTAACATTGGAATTAAACATGTAGTTATGGTTATTTATTTTAACCTCAATGAATGACAAATGCCATGTGAATTTTTCACCAAAGAAAAGCAGGAGAAAAGCAGAAGAATGTGCAGGAGAATAAACTGCACAAAAAATTGGAAATGTTAAGATTCTATTTTTTTTTAAACCTTCCAAGTTTGAAAATGCAAATATCAAGCTCTAGTGTCTGAGTCTACAAGCATTTATTAAATGCTAGATAGTCACTGACTCCTCTCAGTTGAAATATGTGAGCTGCTCTAGGTATTTTTGTTTGTACTATACAAGTATTGAGGGCATCAAACCATCAAACTCTTCAGCCCCAGTACGTTGGGCTCTAATACCGTGGTGATAGTATAATAAACAGCACTACTATTAGGATAGCCAGAATTTTTCATACTAGATTAAAGCCGTGGTGAATGTGAATATAGATTGTATTTCACTCAGGAATAAATGTAAAACAAGTGACAACAGAGAGGATGAAGAGTATATATAAAGAAAATGTTAGTGTCTCAGCATCTACCTACACACACACACAAATGCATACACACGTGTGGCTTCCTCATATTCCCAAAAGTTAAATATACAGAAGTTGCATAACAGCTAGAAAGAACAGACTAACATTTATCAGTTCAGCCACCCATGGGCAGACTAGTTTTATGCATATGTTGGGAAATAACATGAAACACTTTCATGTATGAAAAACTAAGTTCATTGTTAAAAACCAAAAAAAAAAAATCCAAGACCAAATCCCAACTCTACAAAAATGGAGAAACTACAGGGATGGTATTCTATCCACATTCACAAAAAGAGATGGGTTCCTATGTAAAGTACTCCTTCCTGCAATCAGTACTCTTCAAGACCTACTCAGGCTTTTACCAGTTCAGAAAGGACATAAAAAAACCTTACAGTACTATGCTGTACTTTCACATTATTCTTTTGTGAGTCTATGAACAGGGTGTTCCATTGTCTATATACTACCTGCTTCAGCCACCCAGCATGGGAAATTCATCAACAGCACTGCTGAAAAGTAAATCTGGAGTATAGCCAGCAGTTATGCAGAGGTCTTTGGATAATCAAGGCCCTTGAAGAACCAAAGAAAACAAGGAGGAGTAAAAAAATATTTTGAAATGGTATGTTCAATGTTTCCATGCATCTTTATCCATTAGTAAATGTAAGAATGTAAGAATAATTTCTGTCTCATCCCCTAAATCTGCTTAGTAGACACCCTATCTCTAGTTTTTCTTTGCATCTTTGGGAATTAATAAACATCCTAATGATGGACATCCTGTAGTGAAAAGAAGAATGTTTTTTATATTGCTCAGAAGAAAATGAAGAGATTCATAACACAAATATTTCTTTTACAGAATTTTTGATAAATTTTATTTCTGCGCATTCCAGTTCTTAAGATTAACTGACAGAAACAATCAAGAACATCACCAGAAATGTTTAATTGGTCATTAGTGAAACTGTATTTCCAAGCAAGAAAAGATTATCACTTTATATGGAATCCAAGCCAGAGGGATACCTTTCTCTAAATTCAATAAACCAAGCAAAATGATTTAAGACATCAGATCTTCCAAAGGAATTCTCAAAAAAACAAATACAAAGGAACATTTCGTAAGAGCGCAGGAGGTCTAACTACTAGGTTGTCCTCTATTAAGAGGGCAAAATATAAGAAATACAATACATCTTATTGAGTGTGACAGCCATTAAAGTAGGTTTTGTTTATACTGAAAGACTTAAAAGTACAAGAAAAGGACAAAAAATCAACACCTAACAAAAGATTTGTCACTGTGTGACAAGAAGACACATATGCCAAGTATTAAAAAAAAACAAAGCTCATTACTCAGGAGCAGCATGAAGTCAGTAAATCTGACATACTACACTAGTAATTGTCGCATAATTTTTTTGTGCAAGTAATTAAAAATGTAATTTTTTATCACAGCTTGGGAATGTACATTAAAAATCTCTTTATTGTGTTTACTCCTGAGGATAAACATTGTTTCTAGATAGTTATCTGAATAACATATGAACTTGTTTTTAAAGAACTTATGTTCATCAACACACACGATGTATGGAAGTACCGTATGTGATTGGTACTTACCAATGCAGAGTAACACTGAAAGTGAAATAATGAAATTATGCTATTAATGTCATTACCTAGTTCAGCAATGAATACGTATGAATTGGTTATCTATTCTATCTCTTATGTATACATACCTTATTCAAGTTAGAAGTCTTTTATTTTTTGTGGGTGAAACCTTTTCTGGCTTACTTTCTGATGTTGACTTGCAATACCTGTTGGTATTTGATGAAGGTGCTGTGACAACAACTCACTGCAGTCAGTGCAGTAACGCAGAACTACTCTACATTGTCAAATATACACAGAAAGTCTACACAGACTAAGTGCACACCTGCTGTTTAATTTACTTTATAGTAAAACCCAGAGGTACCACTGAAGATCAGGCCTGTCACTATGCCAAACATTGTATAAACAAGGCTTGATTTAATGTTCATTGAATTAAATGGAAAGAAGTCTCAGACAGACACGGTTCTTTTTCTTAAGACTCTACATCTAAAGTGAATTAATCCCCAAGTGTGTACAATTTTTATATATTTATATCCAGCTTAAAAATAACCATAAACACTAAACTTACGAGTGACTATAAATAAATATAGACATAAAATACTAATTCTTCTTATTAAGTTATTTTTAATTGGTTGATACATCTTGGAAGAAAATAAACAACATGAAATTCCAGTGTCTTATGGCTCTATTAAAAAAGGGAATTCCATTTGTAAAGGAGAGGTAAAAAAAGCAAAACAAAACCACAATTTGCCTTTAAATTGCCCCAGGTTAATTCTTAATTCATATGGCTCAGAGAGTTCTGTATTTTTATAGATTTCTTGATTAATTGGACTGAAAATTTCATCTTGTAAACACATGAAAAACGCCATAATTGAAACACAATATATAATTTTAGAGAAATCAACACATATCCAAGAGTATTCAGTCCCAGGGGAATTGAACTGACTTAATTATATTGATTTTGGATTAGTTATAGTTACAATAGCACAGGGTTTTTTCTATCCACGTAGAGAAGGTTTGAATGATTTACCTCACTGAATGAAGAAATCAGAGTGGAAAAAAAGAATAAATTAGTCCTGACTCCTCCTGTTCTTTTATATACTTCTTTTTAGACTTCAGTTAAATTATTTTTTAAATAAGAAAATTAACAGAGTGAACCCCCAAGTTCTATCACTGAACATTAATTAATCTTCTTAAAGCTTGGTTGTAAATATTTTATTCTTAGAGTAGGTGTGTTTAAATAATTAGTTTATTATCTACTAAAGCTAAATTCACTACAAAACTCTCCAACTCACTGATTTACTGAGTAAATATTTCTGATATATATTTCTATGTATCTCTCTCTATATAAAATTTGTTTGAAAAGGAGGAAATAAGTTAAATACCATGATGATTTTAAATTGGTGAATTTGTCTCGTGCATTCTGTCTATATTTGCAATAGCTTTAAAGTCAGCTATCACCTAATAACATGTAAAGCAGTTATTCATTCTTAACTTTGCTTGTTTACAGCCATTTACCTAAGTTCCTGCAAATAGCATGGCAATTTACAAAGCATTAAGGTCTGATCTGAAAAGGAATGAAATCCTGTAAATTCCAATTAGGTAAGGAACTAACCTAACTCCCACTTGAGATTAAGGCACTTCAATAGCTAATCTTACACTATTTACTTCAGAAGAAGGGAACAGATGATTATGAGTTTTATTACCTTATAGTCTAAATTAGGCTATTAAAAATTGTATTAACTTGCATGGGAATTTTTATATGATTAAATATGTATATGATCAAATATGATATTTTGGAGAGATATGAATTAAATGTGACTTAACTGGCCAAACCAAGATTTTACTTACATTGTAACAATCACTGTCATGAAGAAGAATGAACACCATTTCATTGCCAAGTTTGAATGTAACAAGAAAAAACCCACTATTTGCCTTACATCAGATAACTTGTTTCACAAGAAAAATCTAGTTTCCTTTTCATACAAGATATAACATTTTTAACACAAAGTAATCTGAGTGCAAAGGCAAACAGAATTCTTTAAAACAGTTGAAGAAATAGAGAAATACTAAATGGTAATATTCACAGTTGTTTTTTTTTTTTAAATTTAACTACAAAAGTGAGCACAAAGCATTATTTTATTCTGCAAGACTTTTCTGCTTTTCTGAAAAGGTAAGTACATTGATTAGAAGCCCTATATTAGAGGTACTGATAGAGAGGCTAGAAAAAGGTGTCTGCAATGAGAATACAAAAAGAGTATGTAAGTAAACACAGAAACTTGTCTGTAACTTGTACCACTGTTCTTGAAACTCTCTTTCAAATCTTTCAACTTCTTCATATTCTGGTTCAGTGAATGCATCAAGGGACGCTAAAACTGGAGAAATGTCTGAATAGCATCATCATCCTCAAGGCAGCCAGGTCTCTGAACATACTTTCCTTCAGGATTCTGGCTAGAAGAGGAGGAAAACAGGAGAAAAGAATGCAGTGATGTAGCAAAATAGTCACTAAACCCAAGATTCAGTGATATTCAAGAAGTCTTAATTCTACTCACCTTCTCCTGGATTCCAAACAGATTCTTCAGCTTTCACCTGACTAGTCCTGAAAAAATACATCTCACAATGCTCTGGGTGTTCATCAGTACTGTCTCCTTGTGCAACTGTATTAATTGCAATGAAAAAAAGGGTATTTGCCCTACTATTTCTATAATGAACAAACATATTGTTGATGGGAAGTCATAGAAATATATAACAGACTCATAGGGGAAATAAAACAAATTTCAAAGTAAGGAATTAGTATGATGCATGGATAACTTGCATGCTTAGTAATATAGTGAAATAATAGTAACTATTTGTACAAGGTATAAAACCAAAAAATCCTGAGCAGCCGTAATTGTTGAAGAAGCGACTTTTAAAATTTATTCCGAGTTAGCTCATAAATGAGAGATGTTTGGAAGAGCATTTTGAATACAGTGCACACAGCTCACATGGTACGGATGACAGCCTAAGCAGTGTTTTAGCATATGTAGACCAGACTACAAGTAGAGTCTGACAAAACCTAAGAAGGCAGACCTGGCTAAGAGTCAGGAGTCACGCTTATTAAATTGAACTCCCAGGGGTATCATGCAATCAGAGGTCACAATCGAGGCAACAGAAGCAATGTCACGATATCAGAGAAAGGGCCAATTCAGACCTGCTCCCTGACAGGCAGTGAGGTCACGGCTTGCGGCAAATAACTGTATTAAAAGGGAATATTCTCTGCACACTTTTAGAACTGTCATCTGAACAAACAAAGCCAGGTCATTGGAAGGTTAAATCAGAACTTTCTGCCCTCGTAGCACATAGCTTCCTTTCTTTTTACATCCACTACTAATTTCTCAATTACAAAATATACATCAGGTACTAAAGCAAATGCTCAGTAAATTTAATGTTGAAATACATGGTAGTGTTTAAATTCCCCCTTTTTAAAAGGTAAATTCTGTCTTTGAAAAAAGATATCCCTGCTCTCTTAAACTGAAACCTACCAGGTTTGCTTCATATTAGAATAAAATAAGCATGCAGAAGTTTTAGGGAAATTACTTTCCATAGTCAATTTCTTAGTAAGCTTGATGCTTAATCTGCATTTAGAAATCATTAAAAAAATAAAGTAATTAATAATCTGCTTGTTTAATGATGATTGTGAAAGTGAAACGAAATTCTTCTTTTGTCTGGCTACTTGGATTTCTTTCTCTCACTACCCAGACTGGGTTATTTCCAACATTCTACAAATGTAGCAATTTATGAAATTATAACCATGTTGGAATAGTTAACCTGACAATAAACCTGCAAAGGAAGAACTACTTTAGAATGTCACATAAATAGAATTTTATTGAATAATAGTATCCCTGTACGCAGACTTTCTTAGGAATATGAGAAAAAATACATAAATATATAAAAATATATATAAATATATAAATATATATATATAAAATATATATATAACTGGAAAAGTCAGTATTTCTACCTTTTTTATACACGTAGGCCAGATAAAATATCTGTAGTGCATACATCAAACCCGCATAAACCCTGTATTGTATATGGCAAGAATTGAACCATACGGTTATGAAGTTGGAAGCTTTACATTAAAGAAATAACACAGCATAGAAGTTACATAGCTGTCACTGCATGATTGTACATTTTTATTAAAATATTTGAGTTACTTGCAATTCCTTGTGAAATCACCTAAGTTAACCATACATACATACTATCTTATAGACTACATGAAACTTATAAAAGGTATAAGACTTTGCTATAAGAGTTAATATTGAGCAGCATATTTTTTTAACAGCTAGATTTCAATTTTAGAGTCTTGTTTTAATGTTTTCCTTGAAAAATGTTGCACTTTACCAAAATATATTATGTATCTCAACAACAGTATTACATATAAAAAAGAAAGAGACTTATATATGTGTTCAGTATTAAACACATGAAAATGACCAGTTTTGGAATGTTGTAGATCTCTAACCTCATTAATGGTATTAATTCTCCATAACACCATAGTTCCCATTAGAGAATAGGAAAGTACTGAAAGTACTTAAAATAGGCAGAGGTATTGCTATTAAAATGTATAGCTACAGGAAATATTGATTTAATTGTGATTT
>JAOTQQ010000001.1:44401440-44446861 GCA_026546715.1 Gallinago undulata | reverse complement strand
GGAATGTTGTAGATCTCTAACCTCATTAATGGTATTAATTCTCCATAACACCATAGTTCCCATTAGAGAATAGGAAAAAAAAGAATTATTTTACAAGCAACTTTAATCAACTACATTTTCAAATCAATGAAAAGCTCTGGGGTGAAGGCCCTCCTTTTATTCACCTCTGAAAGTACTTAAAATAGGCAGAGGTATTGCTATTAAAATGTATAGCTACAGGAAATATTGATTTAATTGTGATTTAAAATGTATCATGTTGTCCAACTGAAACAAGATTTGCACTTATATTACTAAGACTATATTATATTGCCTGTTCATAGCTCCATACCAAATGGAAATTGTTTTGCAAGATGAATTTTTGTGCAATGCAACATTCATAGTACTTTTATGGACACAGACTATATGCTTTCTCTGGCCTATGTTAAAATATCATTTGCATACCAGTATGACTGAAATACTCACTTTGGAAAATGCTAGCATATAGCTGAAAATGCACTTTTAATGACCTTCATTAGAAATTGTTTTTTTTGAAGTGTAAAAAGAGTATTGGGTAATGTTCAGTAAAAGCAAAACTAATAAACAAATATTGACTACAGTCCCCAGGCATCCAAATAGATGGCAACAAATTCAACAATTACTTTTAACTAGAAGTACTAAATCCAACTGCTGTAACACTTTATTTTGAGGAATTTAGCCAAACCTATTCTCCCTTATCCCCTAAAACCAAATCCATTTGGATTTAACTTGTTGCTAAAATTATCTGTCTTTTGCACCCTAAGACCTGGGTCACAACCTTACTTAGGGACAGGAAATAGTTATCAGGTCACTGAATGGTCAAATGAAAAAGGATTTGAAATGCTTTGGTACTCAGGGGTCTATTCATCCAAAATGATTGCCTTATGTAGTATTAAAAGCTGTGAACGTGGAATCAACTTGTTTAGGTGTACTTTGGCTGAGATGCAGATATCTACACTACCTAGCTTTGAGACATAAAATGTCAAGGAAAGGATTAAAAAGAGAAGTGGAACCTCAGAAGATGCAAATAAAACTATCTGAACTATTGTGTTACCTTATTGAACAATGAGAAAAACTGGTTTTGAACCTTTGATGACATTTCACGTGAAATCTCATTCCTGCTGAAGTCATCATTGGGTAATTATTAGCAAAAAGCTGTAAGACTTTTATCTTTCTTATGTGCAGTTCCTTCTAGGTTAAAGATCGGTTAACTACTATGCTATGAAAGTGCAGGTGATAGCATACACATTGTATAAAATCCAGTCTTGGAAGTCTGTTGGAACAACCAAACACTCTCTCTAGCTCAGACACCACATTTAATTTTGATTCACTAATAAACCACCACAAATTACATCAGTCTGCAAAACGGTGGAGACATGAACAAAGAGATAATAAATAGGCAGGTGAAGTACGTGGTCAGAAAGCTTTATCATGTGAATACAGGAATCCTAAAGATTGGAACCACAGTAGGAATTCATAATATTAAGTTGGTATGTACCTATGGCAAATACCTCCTGTTTGGAAACTTCAGACAAATATAAGATTATATATTTTTTAATTGAATATGAAAAGCAAAAGTATTACTAAAAATGTCATATATCTAGATCATTTATAAATATTCAGACACTGAAATGCACTGCATAAATGTGCATAAATGCATGTAAATTATGTTTTACATATTTATTTTTAAACATACACCAGAATTTAAGGATTGCTTCATTCCACAAATACTGACAAAATCCTACAGTATCATTGATGGACAGGAGGCTAGAAAATTAGGCACAGACTTTATTTTTTAGTTTTATTTTATAATAAGAAACTGGGCCACTAGAACTATGTAACTGAAGCTTGAGTGCGTGCACTGTAAGGCCCCTGCAGTCTTTTACAACTTTTCAGCGTACCGCTGTTGTGAACTGGGTTTGCACTCTGCCAGCAGAGCAGCTCTGACCCATGGAGAGCACTCCTTCAGATCAACACTGCCTCAGGCTTTACTGCTTTCTCCAAGAAGTCTTACATTTCAGGCATCAAGTTGAATTTCTTCTGGAGATGATTAACCCAAACCCATGACAGATTTTTTCCAAGATATCCAACTCCTTATGTTTATTTTATCCTGGCTCTTTTTGGATGTACTGGACACAAGTAACCTACTCATTTTACATGTTAAAGGGCTGGTGGAGAGCCATTAATTCCTTAAAATGAGAAAATATTTCTATGCGACAGTTCTGTTGTGTGAGCTCAAACTAAATACTAAGAAACAAAGCCATAGAATTCTGATTTTAAAAGATAGATGGCCTTCCACTCTATAGGTTTCTGTAATGCATTTTCATCACTTTTCAGGACATTCTCTGGAAATGCATTATTCTGTCATTTTTGTCAGTTCTGTGTGGTTTAGAAACTGCTTCCCTAGTGTGGCATACAAATGTAAAGCCTTGGAGATATGTAATAATTGCATTTTACTGTAAACATGCTAATTGAGTTAGTAGAATTGCAACAAGATCATATTTAGAATGTGGTTATTAATGCTTTTCAGATCACTGCTCAATAAAAGATGACTTAATTTAGAAATAGATGATTACAAACAATGCACTTCCTGGGGGTTGATGCCATTTCTATTTTTCCATTGAAAATAGCTATTTTTTAAAGGGCGAAAACAGCTAACACAAATTATTAGCTATTGTTGGATGCCTGATGTCTTTTAAAATACTCTTAAATAACAAACAACAGAATATTTAAAGGACAGAAAAAGATAATATAAGTATACTGCTCTACCTTCTCTTTACTCTAATGCAGATATTTGAAAGCATCAGTGATTTGAATCAAGAGAAATTCATTTAATTACCATATATACTTTTTCTTCAATGTATTCATATTTTATAATATAGAAAAATCTAAGAAATTATGCTGATCATTATTTAACAATATTTTAAGGCACGGACATAATTAATTCAAAGGTAACTTTAAATTACCATGTTCCCAAGTCTCAATTTCACATTTTTAATTAGCACTAGTAATAATAATCTATAAGAATTTTTTGCAAAATTTTTCACTTGAGACTACAAGGAGTTTCACAAATGTGAACTGTCAGAAAGCTGGAAAGCAGATGACTTTAAATGGATCCTTAATATTTATCTTCCAATCATATGACATAATCACAAGATCATTTTACCTCTTTTTCTTGTTCCAATATGAAAAATAAATGTTATTTCTACTGACAATTTAAAAAGAAATGAATAAATATTTCCATAATTAAAAGCCAGCTGAGAAAGCATAATCTGTTCATTATCAAATTTGTATTGGTGAAATCTGTTTTAACATTATACCCATTACGTTTTCTTTAGTCACCAATGTGCATAAAATGACAGGAAATAGAGTACTGCCAACTAGAACTAACAGGTTCCCAAACTACTGTAAACAGATCTTGACAATATAGTCCAATGCATTTTTAATATGGTTAAACTTCCTGGAATTGGTCATTGTGCATTCCTGGGCAAAGTCAAGTTGTACTGTTTCCACGTCTTTGAAGTGTATGGTATACATCTGCCACTGATGGATATGGATATGACTGAAAATAAAAGTATTATATGTGCCAATAAATCACCTAATCTACATAACTTATTAGAACATAGTCTATGAAATTCTGAGAAACTAACCAAATCATATAAAAATAATACTTGGATAGTTTGATTGGACTCTCAGCTGACCTACTACATTCTTCTAACTTTCCTACAGATTAGAATCCAGATTCCCATTCCACTGAACAGAAACTATTTGGATAGCCCACCAAAATTGTTGAGGTAGATGGATTAAAGAGGACCCCAAAAGATACATGCTGTTCCCAAAGTTTGTATCAAAACAATGTGTTAGGTCTCGGGGCTCCTTCTTTAGTTTAGAGCTGCTGTATTGGGACAATGCACCCACACTGTTGTTTGGAAAAGTAGTTATCCTTCCTCTGTGTAAATGTACATGCAGTCCCTGTAATTACAGACCCACAGCTGGCAGAGATGCACATTCAGGCAGGACTAACTGGCACATTCCAAGAAAAGAAGAGTCAATGATAGATTCTTCCTTCAGTTCCTGATGTACTTTATCCAAAAATAGTCAAGACTATTTTATGTTAAATCAATGACTGAAATAGCCTCCAGGCAACAAGAGGAGAAGCAGTCATAAAACTTTCTAAAAATATGCCTTGCTGCAAAATAGGAAATAATGAAAGTTATCTGTGTTCCTTGTAACATTTCCAAAATTTTGAGATCTTTAAATTGTCACCATTTACAAAATGCAAAAACCCCTCCAAGAATGTTCAATACAACATTAAGTAGGCATATTTTGTTTATCAACTAACTGGCACTAGCTGAAACTCAACAACCGTGCTGAAAGCATAACCCTATCACACCAAAAAAGCAGTGTAATATACATAATCCCAGGAAATGTCCAGTAAGTCATCAAAAGTGAAAGTACACCAAGTCAGGCTTTCATCAGGTTTTTGATTAGGCTATAGTATCTTAAGAGAAGCAGTAAACACATATTTACACTTGCATATTCTGTGGTTTACTTTATAAACTACTGAAATTAATGTCACAACTTATAAATCCAACTCAAAACTATGATTTTTTTAAATAATAGTTTTAATGAACCTGTATTATACAGTGATCATATGTTAAATTAATTTTAAAGAAACTGAAACAACATCTAGACAGAAAGCATCAGGATTAGAAAATGCACATTGATACTACAAATTACACCGGAGAGTAATTTCTCATAATTTACTTTCTTTTCAAAATATAAAAATAAAAAAAGCAAAAAGTGCTACGAATATGAACTCATATACCTACTCATAGTATATGCATATATATTTGTGTGACTATACACACATGTATTGTATGTATATGTACTGACACATATGTAGACACACAAATATACACTAACGTTTAGTTACATTCCCATGGTTGGTGCCTTCACATGTTGCTTGTATTTTTAAATGATAAATTCTTGTCTGACAGAATAATGTTTCCTCATGCTGTTGATGAAGCATGTAATTAATGCAAAGGTGTTTGTCTCTGACTAACTTTTGTGTGCTATTGTGATACAAACGTGAAATGATGGTGCCCTACGGGAATTTTTATCACATCAGTGAGTAAAGAATGATGACTCTTCAAAAACTTTATAAAAAATCAGGCTGTCACACAAGTTTTGAAAATGTATTTTCCTACAATATGTATGTCAAATGAGAGATATGTGATTAAAGGTTATGCACAAAAACTTTGTTGCATGATGCAAAACTGTCAATATAATGCAGTAACTTAGATGAGAAGGCAAACTATGACGGAATATAATCTTTACCTCAAAAACACACAAGCATCAGATATCAAGTTCATTCCTCTTCACCATTTATTTTTATACCTCTAATTTTTTATTCCTTTTTGTCTTCGCATTTTTAAATAGAAACTAAAGACACAATGAAGATGAAAGACATCCATCATACAGTTTAACTAGATTACCTTTTAAATATTCACTACCATGATGTGTTCCAGTTTGAAAATCTAAAACTGTTCTAATTGTTTCACTTCCGAGGGCATCCCCTTTCAAAAGTAGTGATTCTGTTATTTAACAGATAACACATGTGTACTTGCTGTTGATGGTATGGCTTCTCTCCCCACTTCCCAATTTAAAGAAATAAAGCAGGAATATTTAGAATGCACTTTTTTGTTTTGTTTTAAGATTTATTTAGTGGTTTATGAAGGAGATGGATTGAAGTTTTCTAGCAGAGCACTGACTACCACTCTGTGAAAGTAAAAGGGCTTGAATGGAGGAAGTTTATTTATATGCAATGGACTGTGTTCTCTCTTGACTTAAAACAGTGTCCACAAGATTTATGGATACAGAGTGAAAACATTCCACCTTCTTGTTACAGAAAGAACTCCGATCGCAGAACAGACCCAAAGAAATCTATTCCAGGCAAAAGAGGAAGAAATGGGCAAAAGGTGAGAGAGGGGAAATGGGAAACAAGCTTCTCTGTGAGTGAGGGAAGAAATGACTGATAACACAACTCTGTGAAAATATCATGCAGGTGCTTCACTTTGCAGTAGATAATATGCAAAGTGTCACCAAATTTTAAATTTAGAAACTCTCAGTTCTGTCTGATGGTATCTCACATACACATAAATAAATGGACTTTGCTGCATTCTGGGTTCTGATTCACAACCGAGTGTTTTCTGGTCATATCATCTGAAGTAGCAAAGCCGTAGGTAGAAGAAAAATTTCATATTCCAGTCAATCAGAAGAGTATTGCTTGTATTCTTGAAGGCTCAGCAGATTGTATGTAAGCACCTAATAAGATTGCTGAAAAAAAATCTGTTTATTAGCTGGCTAAAGGAGTACAGTCGTCCTTGAAATGAGAGTGTCACGACAGTGCCGGTCTTTTAATAGCTAATCAGCTACGGTGCCTTCTGTCTATGTATTCAAAATTCAGTAGTATTTAGAATGCATATATTGGCTTTCCAAAATGAAAAGAAACATCTCCAGGCAGGAACAGATAAACCAGCGGAAGGACAGCTAAGCTAAACCTACACTGACTTTAGGGTACTGAGCCTGGGACCAAGCTTATGTCTTTGACATAGCTTTGAACATTCCTGCTACTGCTTATAGGCTTTGGGCATCCAGTGTTTTGCAGGAAGTTTGCATGTCCTATTTCTTTAGCATATGATGCAGCGTGGTATATAAGCATATGCCACAGGAACAGACATGAGACATTGGGAATGCTAAGTCAGGCACATCGTATACAAGCTCTCTATATTCTAGGTAAATTCACGCTTGGATCCAAAGCAAACACTTTTCCTCTTCAGAATTCACCAAGAACTGTTTCCAACCAAATTTGAGCACCAGCTCGTTAATGTGAGGCAAATTTGGACTTCTAATTTAAGCTAAGTTAATTGAATTGCAATTCAGGCATACTCAGACTGATTGCACACCCATCTCAGAAGGGTCCTAATTTCTATGCTCACTCAGTGAATTTTAATATAGTATTTTTATTTTTAATTTTACTTTGTGGGATTGGGATCAAATCAGATAGCATAAAAAGAAAGAGGTGACAACTTTCTGAGGATACTATTGAGTTGCAAAAAGGAATAAAAACAGTCTAAAAACAATGCCTCTGGAAATGCTCAGCTTCTTCCAACAAGGTTATTTTAAAGAGACTTGGCCTTATTCTAATTGTACTGAAATTAAGGAGAGTTTTAACATGAATTTCAACAGTAAAAGAGCTACATCAGTATTTAAAAGCTTTTTTAAGTCAATCATATGCTGGAGATTCTTTTCTTGTCTTCTGTTGAATGATTGTTTTTTAGAGAATATTTATGAAATTAACTTCCTAAAAACATGTTAATAAACATCAGGAATCAATGGCTAGCTTGATAAAAGGTGACAAGTGAAGAATTTGAGTGATATTTAATTTCTAAATTTTTATTCTAGTGCTTTGTGTTTTATACCTCTGTGACATGCTTTTATGTTTTTATGATGATTATTTTTGTGATGAAGATTTAATAACAACAACAACAACAACAACAACAACACAACAACAACAACAAATAAATAAATTAGGCACCAGTTCATTATGAATTAATCTCTTGGAACCCCCCTGCCTCCCCAATTAATTGAAACTGAAATGTTTCTCTGCTGTAACTTGAGATACTTAGAAACAGATAAGAACTTTAAACTCCTGCCGCCTTCTATTTGTGCGTACTGTTTTACATTTCAAGGAGTCTTTCTTAAAAGACATTAAGAAAGACTTAGAAGATATATATGCTTATATGCATAGAGATAAAGTGAAATGCTTGTTCATACCTTCAAAGTAACCAGCATTTATAGGCTGTGTCTTCCTTGGTGGTTTCAAATGGAGATGTTTATTTTCATTGTTTTTGAACAACGCCAGGCGCACAGCTGGGTCTAGACGAAAAGAACAAGTTAAAATCAAAGGTCAGACCTGGCTCATTTATTCCTTCAAGCAGTTTTTCACCTTTTAGCCACTTAATAAATGAAAATACTTTTTAAAGTAGATTTTATATTCACAAAGGATTACACTTTCTAAAATAAAGCAACATAAATACATGTGCAACTGAGAACCAAGGTCACTATTTTGCAGGATTTTAACACTGTTGATATTTTAGCTAGCTCATCTCCAAATTAAAAATAAATTATAAAGCATATACTTGCAGAAAATATTAAGAAATCTTGTTTTAAAGCTTGAAATTAAAGCAGAAATATTAACAGAATATGCCAAGCATTGTTTCTAAAAGATTTGGTTCAGAATTATTCAGCAGTCTAAATCCAGTCATTTACACATGGAAGTTTTAACAGGAGGCAGTTTATTTTTTTAGGCTAAACTTGAAGAAAATTAGCTAACCTTCCTCCATGTCCCATCCCTATTGAAATAAAAAATACTCAAAAAATCTATAGACTCATCTATATGCCACAGTATGAAATCTTGATTAGTGTCATAACTATTATTCTGAAAAGTTTGCAAAGAAGCAAGGATGAACACAGAACTGTCTATAAATCTTGATAATATATGATCCTAGGCAGGAAAGAAAGTTTAATTAACTAATGAATTAAAATTAATTACATATATTAAGAAATAATTAATTAAAATTAGCTGAACTAATAGAAAACCACACAAGTCGGGAAAGGTGATTTTCATGCATTATTTCTTATGTGGAGGAAGAATTGTTTGCTGGACATAAGAGGAAAGCAGGAATTTAAGGGAAACTGGGTTAGAATGTGAAAATTCTATGCATGGTGCCAAATAAATCAATCACTTATTAAAAAAAAAAAAGGGACTGTGAAGAATGTAGAAACAAAAGCAACAATAAAATGATGAGAAAAAATATACAGGATTTTTCAGGTATGATACTGAACATAATAAGATTATTAACTGCAAGACAAGGGAAAAGTCAAAGAAATACATTTCACATGGTTAAAAGAAGAAAATAGCACAAGCAGACAAATAGTCTCTCAGGAACACCTGAGAAACAATGAGGCAGAAAAGGTTTGTCTACAAAGGTGACCACAAACTGTCTGAAAAGAGTAGAAATTAATAAAAACAAAGAGGCAAAGCAGAAATCAAACTTAACGAGAAAGAAGATATGGCAAGGAAAAGATCTAAATTTTCACAAAGAATGCAACTGCAGCATAAATGAGTTTGTGAGACACTGCCAGAACAGATAGAGCAGGAAAAGAGAGGAGATGGAAAGACTCAAATAGAATTCAGACAGAATAAATTTACATTACTAGATATGTCTGGTGCTTTATTTTGAGCTTGTTACATGACCTTGTTGATGTTTATTCAGAGATTGTAAGAGCTTAAAGAGCATCTATAATACTGCAGCAAAGTAAGAAGTTTTTCTATTTGGTTTCCTTACCAGAATGCCCTGTTAAGTCAGTGGGCAATTTCTTACAAAATTTATAAAGTTGGTTTGGACTAGACCTCCATATTTGCAGTAGATGCTTCAGTTACTAATTGATGGAACATAAAGCGATCCCAAGAGCTCCCCTGTTTCTCAAAGAATGCTCTCTTGACACAAGCAAGACAACACAGACATAATGTATCTTTGCCTTACAAGACTGGAGAAGATCTCTAATGGGCTGTGGATACTTTAAGAGATAACACACTGACAAAACAGGTCAAAATGTTATGGTATGCTTGGTCAATTCACACTGCAGCAGCATTTGGTTGACAGAATGTTCTTAATGGTGTAAACCTCTCACAAACCAGCAAACTTGAGTAATAAAGGAATCGTGGAAAATATGGATGGAAGTAATTTAGGCTGTGCCTTCTTCTCAAGGCAGTATCAGCATTACCTTATACTTTGACATCCATCTCAAATTGTCTAGAAGAACTCATCTTGTATGATGATGATACCTTCCAGATTAACCCAGAGGAGGTTAGATTTAAAGTCATTTTAACACTCTCTTACTAACTAAAGTATAAATTCAATGAAACAACCCAAGAAGCACAATTAATAATGATTAGCTGCATTCGTTTTAAAGGTACACTATTAGAATGATTCTAATAATGGGATCTTTTTTCACAAACTGGATAAATATTTTCACTAGATATTCACTAGATATTCACTAGATATTTTCACTGTATATAGATGGACAAAGTAGGCCTATTTTGGCATGCCTCCCAACTCAAAAATAAATTTGTAGCCGCCTAGTGTTCTTCAGGGTAGCAAATGTTTGGGGCAATATATCACAGTAAGATTTGTCATAAAAATATCTTGTAATAGTAATACATTGCATTTTAAAAGTTCTCTGAAATTTTAAGTAACAGAAGTTATAAAAATGTTTTAAGTGAAGTATGAAAGTAAGTAAAGTATAAAGTTGTGTTTTCTACACTTGTAAGATACATAGCCATATGAGTACTATACATAGATAAAAATATGCAGAATAAAATAGAGATAAAAAGACTTCTAACTTCCACTAGCTTTATGCTAGTTAATAAAAGAGTTTCTTTCTTCAGTAGAAGGCCAAGGATAAAGTGGCAAAACTGATTTAAAAACTCTTAAGAAAAAATGCAATTGAGGATTTTTTATTAACTTAAAATAATTCCTGAAATAATACATTTTTTTCCTGTGTGAATCTATTGAAATTGTTCCAAAATGTTTTTTAAATGTCATCTTGCCTTAATCCAGCCTCCCATGCAATTCTATGACAACTCCAAGCAGTTCAAAATTAAACTATACCAAGGACTTTTGGGTGAAGACATATGAAGTTGTAAGTGCCAACCTATATTTTTCAAACATTTATTTGTTCACAAAGATATCAGCAGTAAAGAAGGTCCATGAACTGGGAAGCAAGGGAAATGATGGAAATTGTTCTTCTAAGAGATTTCTATCAGAAGATTTATCTTTGAGTCTTTGCAAAATAATTTAAATAATCTACAGGGATTTAACACAGTGCCAAACTACTTGAATATGTACCTACCTGGATCATCTCAACCATTGCCTACAGCAATTTTGTTATTAAAAATTAGTTATTTTCTTTATCTAGTCCCAAATGTAGGCAATATTACATAGATTACTTTATAATACTAGTGCTTTTCAGTCTCTGAGTGAGCTAGGGAAATTAACTGCATGTATGCTTTGATGACAAGCAATCAAATGTTTTAGATTTCACACAGAAAACTGTGAAAGAGTCCAATAGTTCAAAATCATACAAATATCTTCCTGGATTCTGGCATACTCACTTAAATGTGTCTTATTAGATGACGATCTGTGCTGGCAATCTAGGAACCGGGGAGGTAATTTAATGAATGGATAAACACAAGAAATGTTATAGAAACAATATGGAAGGACTAGTTACTGCCTGATCTGGCACCACATTTGCTAAACAACTTCTTGATAATATGTGAAACTGAAAAAATTAAATGTTTGTCATTCATTTTTCTTGTGCAATATCTACAATTAGAAAAACATATCTGTGCCAACTTTAAAGAGTTGATAAATCAAAGTAGCACAGTTACAGATGCTTATCTGTAAGATAATTCAATTTGTAAATTAATTTGGAAGAACGACCACATTTTGTTCCATAATTGACAGCAATTAGAACTCCAACTCATCCATGGTTGGAGTTTCCAGATGATATTGCTACATGGAATATGCAGCAACAACAACAAAAGTAGCTTTCTTTCTGCTACCAAGAAAATATAGATTAGTGGTCATTTATGTAATATGTAACAAGGAATAATAATATCCCCCAGACTTTTATTCTGACTGTTCTTAATTCAGCAAATGAATGTTGTATAGTCAGATCATCTGGTTTGGGGTTGTGGCTTTTGAGGGGGATGGACTAGGTACTTCTTTCATATTTTTTTTTAATTAGTATTGCATTGCTGTCTTAATTTCTAAACTAGAAAATGTTTGATTACCTCTCTGAAATATATTTACTATTGTGTTCTGGTTCTACAAGCCAAGGCCTGCTCTGGCTGCTTTGACCAGCTTATGCTGGCAGTCACTGACAAGAGAGCTTTCCTTTGGAGAAGAAATAGTTAAACAAGAAGTAATACAGCAGTGTAGGAAAGATGACCTGAAAGCAAGATGAGGCTTCCAGCCATCTTAAAAGAAAAAGAAGTTGGCTGTTAGAGGCTAATATATAATCCACAGAAGCAAGAAAATTCAAAGTTAAACAAGAAATTCTGTACTGCTGTGCCAAGACATCTTTAGGAAGCTAGGATTGTTATGAGTCATAATTTTTAAGCACAGTGAGGTGCATTAATGTCTGCTGTATTTAGATTTTTAATTAGAATTTCTGTAGCATTTTATGCACCCATGATAAACAGGAATATTTCTGACATTATGCCATTTCTACTTGGCTGCAAAATTTCTGGTTTCTCGCCCACAATTTTTGTAGTATCTTACTGTAGAGTAGAAATAGTTGAAGCAGACACAGTCTACATTTGGTATTGTTAAAATACAGGCCACAACTTTATTTAACTACATAAACAAGCATACATAACTGTAGTGGATTAGGTCAAAACAGGCCTTAAGGCCATTAGTTGGTGGGACTGGTCTACTGCAATATAAGCAGTTCCTGAATCACTCCCTATTATAAGGTTATGCTACTTTAAGCTCTTCTTTGTAACAAAAACCACAGGATTCAGTGCACTTGCTAGTATTTTCCATATTTTTCTCACCACTGAGAAGGTACGTGGCTGGCCAGACACATGAGGTAAGGTACTTCTCAGTTACTTCTACATATCTTCACTTTAACTATACCTCATCCAGTCACTCTAGCTTTTGTGTCTGGGCTACAGACAGTCTGAGCTTCATAGTTCTGTGAAGAACTATAAGTGCTTTTACAGTGAGATTCAAGTAGCTTGTTTTTGAATTATGTTTTAGGAGGAAATTAATAGCATTTAAGGTGGCTATTTCTTTCCATAAAGGAATGCAGATGACTAGCTCAGATGTGGACTTCTATAATTAACCAAATGAATCCCATCACTGTCCCACTAGGAGAAGACAAATGCTTTAGATGGAAACTGAAAAAGAATAAATTCCCACACATGTGGATGTTAAGAATTGAAGCTGTTCAAGATTGTCCAGTCCAAGTTCCATAGTCTTGACGATATTAAAGAGCAATTCCAAAACTATCTGAATGAAGGCTAATTTAAAACCTTGTATTTATGAACCTCAGGCCAAAGGAGTTTGATACCCTATGGAAGCAGAAAGCATACTCTGACAGGCCATTTGTTCCTACAAGCCCCATCAGTACCTTAGCACTACTGGCAACTGATAAGAGCATTACCATTGGAAGAGCTCAACAGCACACAAAAGATGTTTGAGATGATGCTGAAATCTTAGCATAAAAACTATCAGCTTATTTGTTAACTGCTTATAATTTATTTATATCTAGAATCTTTAGATGTTGTTCTTGCTTTGCTCTTTGTCAGAACTTAAAAGTTTTGCTTTAAATTCAGACATATAGTAGAAAATGGACGTAATACAGAAAACTGCTTTTTTACACCTTATAATTCACACTTTTAAGTGGATGCTGGCTACTTATCTTCTAGTGGATAGGAATGTGTACCACTAACAAAATTATTTTATTGTAGTTAGCATACCTCTGACTATTTTAAATCACAAAGCTAAAAAGAAAACAGCTGTAATTATAATACTGAGGATCCAGAAATTCAAAAGAAAGAACAGAAGTAATACTACCAAAAATAAATCCTACAAGATTTCATACACAGCTTCAGTAAGTACAAGACAGATGAAGCTCATTTCAGAGGAGATGATTGTGACAGAATATTAATTTTTGTGGAACCATTAAAAGACAAGGTTGACATCTACTTATTCAGATTAATTTCAATTTGCTTTTAAATATTAGAAGGAAAAAATTCTCTTATGGAATTCCTGCTTAGTTAGGGTTAAACTTAAAGCAACAGCCTAAGATTGTGACCTCTCTCTCTCTCTCTAGTTATACTGGAATTGTAACTACTCTAGCATGAGCTGTACCACACACAGATCCAAGAGAGATACCGGCAGACTAATGGATCTGGTTACAGTTTCCTGATGTTGAGCTGGCTGGCCTCAGGATAAGGTATATCTACTCTAATTTAAATGCTGTAAAGACACTCTGTTCAACCAGACTCTCAACAAGACCCTGACTTGCTCTCACCTCTTCAGAGGAAGTAGCTGATGTAAACCACTATTATATATGTGGAGATTCTTCTCACATGGGGAATATTCCATCAGGATTATTTTTTAGTGCAACAGCTGAGTTTTAGTCTATTTGGTCCTTACTGACTAAGAAGAACCAACTTTGGCAGTATTCTGTATAAGAAAGAATGGTTGGATTAGTAATCTTTATACTGAAAAAGGATTGAGTGCCCAATATTTTCAGTCATATTTCTTGGTTCTGGAAATGATACTTTCTTTTTATCTGAAAAAAGGACTATGATTTTAATGACTGTCAGAGAACTCTATACCAGAAAATTATATATACAGGTTATTTTTTGCTTGCTGTAGTAGAAAGACAAAGAATTCCTATATGAGGTAGTGTCAAGAAGAGAAAATCTGAACCTATAAAAACAATGTGCAAATGTTTTGTTAATTTTTTCAACACAAGTCATGTACTTGGAGGATATTCCAAGTGATACATTTAAAAGCTCAAAACACATATACCATACTGAATAATCTGAACAAAGGGAATAGAAACATATTAAAAAAAAAACATGTTAGAAATACAACAAAAATAGTATAGCAAATCTGATATGCTCAATCAGACATTTATGACTGGACCAATTACTACTAACATAAAACAGAAAGCATATGGAGAAAAGATGACATAAACTAGTAAGTTCTATTCATTAAAAAATGGTACACAGGCCACCAAATGGAACATATGTAAAACACTCAGCTGCACACCAGATATTTCCTAATGTGTTTTTTTTTGTTGGTTTTTTTTTGTTTGTTTGTTTTTTTTTCTTTTTAGGTAACATAGTAGGGCATCATGGGAAGCTAAATAGACTTAAATAGAATCACTTAAACCACCATAATCCATTTTTTCTTCTTTTCATCACAAAAAAGCACAGTTTATTGATTACATGCTGCTCTCTCTCTTTTTTTTTTTTTTCATACCTAGAGATCTTTTTTTGGTCATGATATTTAAAGTAGAGAAACTACACAGAAAAGCATTTTTCTTAACTTTATCTGCAGGCTACATTTTTTCCTTTCCAAAAGCAAAATGTCTTTCAATATTTTCAACACTTAATACAAGACAGATTTGCAAAGTTATGCAAAATAACTGTAGTTTGTGACAAAAAAAAATTAAATGCAAATAAAGGTACACTTTCCAAAGACCATTTAAAGTTAGGTCCTATTCTGAACTAGGCTCTTACACATGTGAAAGTTTCTTATACTAGCAGTATTTTATTAATATTTCAATAATTTTATTAACGTATTGTCATGGTTTATGCACCCCCCTCAAACCAGGATTTACTCCATTAACATTTGTATTAGAATACTGTACTAACAGTTGACAATTCTAAGAAAGGTTCATTGACACAGGAAGTATTTGAGAAGAACCAGAAGATAATTACAGAGAAGCTGGATAAGTGTTATCTATTTCTACAGTGAATATTTTATACAAAAATATTATTTCATTTCATATTTATCAAATTGATATTTTCATAAACAGTTCTTGTACAAGTCAATAATTTTGGCCTGAGATTCCCCCAAGAGAAAAATATAAGCACAAAATGCAGAAATATAAACTACGCATCTAGAAAAAGAGATACATGAACAAAAACAAATTTCTGTTTAAAATAGCTGTCAAATATTCAACTTAAAAGTCCAGTAGAATGCTTTTTAGAATCTAAATATTTTATCACTGGAACAAATTGATTACTTTAGAAAGTTTTAAACTGGTTTATTTTTCCTGAGTCAAACAACACCTTTATTCAAATCAATGTTTAATGTTGTGTGCAAGCAAACTTTTTAAAAGAGAAACGCTGTTTTGAGATTTAAGAATAGAAATATTCCATCAAACCCCCCCCCATTTTTAAACTGTTGACTTACCAAATTTTTTATTACTGTATTTTTGGGGCTTCATTTTATAGGCCCTCTTCAGCATTAGCTGTGCAGTAGAAATATCTTTAAAACCCCTAGGGGAAGAGTAAATATTTCACATATATTATGTTACACCAGCTGCATATTATTGTGTAAGGCACTTTTCAAAAAGAATACAAGTGTATAGAACTTCTTAGGCATCATAGGAAACTTTCTGAATTGCGCAGATAGCTGCGATGCTTAATGTTACATTATTGCAACATTATTGCAATGTTGCGCAGACACTTGTAAAGGTAATTACAATAAGTTTTACTTTGGTAGAAAACAGAGATCCTTGAAAAGTGGAACTTAAAAAAAGCAAGCAACAACAGCCAATCTATACCTATTCCTGGAAGTTGCTACGTAAGCAAAATAGCTTAACATACCATTCTTCTGAAATTTTCTCTTCTTTTTCAGACATGAATGAAAATGGCTTTTTTTCTTTCCAGTCAGAGAGCTGTGACATTGTTCTGTCTCTTGATCTGAAAACAAATAAGAGTGATACTGAAAGGTGAGTAAATAAGAAAGGCTCTCGGAGACTATTTTGCAGCCTTTGTTATTCTGCAAGTTGTTTGTTCCTTTTAAAGGCACTTTTGAAGCTTGGAAACAATACAAAAAAATCTGGTTTAATGCTCCAGGAAGGCTTTATCTTGTAGAGTAATAAAAGTCTGCCATCAATTTGAAATGTTTACGTTTCAATTACTTGAAGCATATTTCAGTCCTTTCTCTCCAAAAGAATGCAGCTGTGTAAGAAATCCCTTTTTATCTAGTCTTACAAATCTCTATTTCAATGTCTATGTTATGATATATATTAAAAATACAAGTTTTGTGATTTACAGACAAATCTAGATAAATAAAAATATGCATATATATTTTTGTATTCCTAATTTCAGTAGTCAATGAAAAATAACCACTGAATTTAACATATTTAGTTGTAGCAAGTAAATACATTTTGACTCTGGTAATATTATATTAAGCAAAAGCATCAGAAAAGAGCCTCAAGTTCTTCTGATTTCTGTCAAGTCCAAATGACCTAAAGATAATGGAGAAAATTTGTTGTTTAACTTACCTGCTATGGAAGTGAATATTTTCTTCTGAATATAAATGTGGTCTGTTAACACACTGCCAAATATCTTGTGGTGACAATGGCAAACTATTTGATTGTTCACTGGAATTTGAAGGCCTAGAATACTTTCAAGTAAGAGAAAGAAAAAGAATGCAGTTGATGATTCCTGCAAGTCTTGAGTTTAAAATGTAAAACTGTACCAGGGTTTGCAGAGTGTATTAATATAACAGAAAGTGTTCTTAATGCCCATTATTCTTATGCCCATTACAGACCTTACTTCAACTAACTAGATAGGGCAAAAAGGTGGCTTTAATAATACTTAACATCCCCAAATATAATGAATTAAACATTTATAAGACTCCTTTTAATTGTAGGAAATAAAACATTAGTAATACTGTGCTTATAACAAGAAATGAAAACCCTACCAAAACAAAAAGCTAAAACTTCAAAGTTTATCAAATAACTAGCAGACATTACAGTTCAATGACCTTTAGCTGTTCTGAAAACATTCAGCTGTTGTCATATAGTGCAGATCCTAGTATTTTTAAAGAAGTGTGTCAACTAGCAATTTTTAATCCATTGCCAAGTGTACAGATGAAGCACATCATCTTTTTTTTCTGCTACTGTGAAGTAAAGTGTTGAAATAAATCCAAAATAAAGAAAAAACTAAGCAAATGAAAGAAAATCTAAAAGAATAATTGCATCTGGAGATGAGAAGGAAGTCTGAGACTTCTAAAAGTAATTATGTTTTTCAAGTCAATAGATTGTCTTATTAATCACCCCAGAATAGCATATCCTTAAGGAATGAAAAAAGACTGAAGAATAAGAAGTTTCTGTGACATGTTACCTTTGGCCAGTGCAGCTGGTTTGAGAGCAGGAGTGTTTTTGAAGGGAAACGGGTGGAATCTAGAGCTAGCCATTCCTTCTCTAATGCAGCCTGCGTGAATGAATAAAGTCATATAGTGCACTGATATAATCAGTTTAGTTTTGATAACTTTTGCAAAGTCTCTTTTAAATTGTCTTATATACTGTTTCAAGTGTGTTCAAGTCGTATATCAGAACTGCCACCTGCAGAGCAATTGCACTTAAAACACCTTTGGAGATACTGTATTGTATTGTTTTATTTTAAATAAACCAGATTAATAGTATATGTGGGTTGTAGTTTTTTTCTGGGTTTCTAGGTTTGTTTTTTTTTTTTTTTTTAAATAAGATGCATCCTCTCCTCTGATTCTTGTAATATTATCCCAACATTGTTAGTAAACCCAAGTTATTTAAAAAGACTGTCAAACTCCGAAAAAGTACAGACCTAAGGTACTTAAAGTCCTAAAGAACATGAACAGCTTTGTTTGCTGTCTTTGACTGAGTATTTTATGTCCAGATGTAGGTGCCCAGTTCTGTCAAACTTGCTTTTGTTGAGTTGAACTCAATTGGTGAATAGTTTTCATTGAAGTTTGGGGCTAAAAATGTGAATGCTATATGTACTTATTCCTTCAATTAATTTTATTTTTGATATAATGGGATAATATGCAAACTAACATAGCAACTTTGAATGAAGAGGGGTGACAGAATTAGGTGATAACTGATGTCTCTAGCACTTCAAGGCAGAATTCAGTTTTCTTGCATAAAAACAAAATTTAGATTTTATTTCAAACTCAACCTGTATATGATTTATTTTTCTTATATGTCCTTGAGTTGTTTGACCACATGTTCCTTCAATATATTCGGATAAGTGAGAGAAATAAATTACTCCCACACAGTAAGTAAATACCTCTGAAGAATTTGGCTTCACTTACACAGGGCTTACTCATTCAGGCCGTCCGTACTTCAACAGCAAAGAGCCTGGGGTTCATTCTTTTGAAAATGTCTCATTTATAAAACTGGAGTACCTTTCTCCCATTCATAGAATATTTCAGATTGCAATGATTTCTGACCCTGGGAAATTATTCTAACTCTGGACACCTTACTGTGTAATTTGTGCAAACAGGACTTTGCATAGCCTTTGCACATTGGCGAACAAGATCTTCTAAGCCCTTTGAAATCTAAAAGACAAAAGGATCATATTTCAGCTATTTTGAAAATGTTGCTTCAGGTACTGGTTACACCATTTGGTGACTAAGACCAGTTCTTTTATCTATTAGGTAACTGTGAACCAATATTCTCTTACCATTCTGACTAGCTTTTTAAAATAATTTTAAAATACATTTTGACTTTATTTTCATGTCTCAAAAAGAATGCATTCTTACATCTTTGATTCCCTGTTTTTGGAATTCCCTAATTTTTGATTACAGTATACTTTGTTTTTCATTCTTTTATATAATGAAACCAGATAAATTCTATGCCCTCATTTTTAACAGATAATGTCCCTTTACCACTCTTCCCCTTCTTAGCGTTTCAATTCATGATAAATATATAACACTACCCTTTTTACCACACGTCCTCTCTCAGGGGGTGGTATATGTTAAGAAATTGATGTAAATAAACTATAGAGGCATGCCACAAGTATGTATCACAAATCACATAAAAAAAATCATATTTTTTAACTGTTACATTTACCTACAACCCACTAACTTATCTCTCCTCAGTAATTACTCTTACGCTGATAACCACCGAGTGGTTGATTAAAACAATTCTCATTAAAAAAAAAGAAAAAAGTCCTAGCTAAAATCTATTTCAGAAGCAGACTGTAGTAAAGCAAATCCCAAAAGTGATCATTTAAAGGTGTGAAATTGGTACAATTCAGACTTAGAAGACTGACAAGTTCGTACTTCAGCAAAGACAAAACTATGACATATTCACATTTTGCAATTGACTGAGGTCTATGGGTGGAATGGTCAAAATGAATAACTGTGAAAAAATGAGGAAATCTGACCAAAACCAGACAGTGAAATCAGATGTTATTCCTCCTTGTCCTCCTTGAATTTACTCTTCAATTGCACTATGCGAATCATATTTCTAGCTTTTCAGATGAGAGGTTTTCACTTATTTTCTAATTGTGGGCATGCAATCCAGTCACAGGTAAACCCAATGTCTATAAAGATGTGTCTTCAACTTTGCTGGTATATAAAAGTATGTGAAAATGTCAGATTTATGAAGTATTTTTTCCTCCTCCATTTGCAAAAGAATCAATACAGTTGGGAGAGGGGTAGATTTCTACTTCTCGTACAATTTAAATGTCAGTCAACCTAATGTGTGTCCCCAATGATGTGTCCATTAGTTATCTGGGTACTTAAATGTCTTAGTAGTGAGTATGATCCAAGGTCTACTGTCAGATTTCAGGGCAAGCCTGCATCCTAGCTATTTGACTTTTTACCTCTCTGATGAAATGGTTTACAACAGAAATTAATAAAATCGTGAAACATGAAACTAGCACTCCAAACTTGTAGTCTATTTTTTGGAACATGAATCACTTAAACAGTACACTGATTGAATCCTCTTGCTTAATAGTTGTACCATAACCCAAATAAAGTTATTTGTTCTCAATAATTATGTCGAAACTTTTCTCACAAATATTTTCTTTGCCCAATGTTTGACATTTATTAACTTAATATTATCCACAAAGTTTTTATTTCTTTCATAGCCTATAAAATATCTTTCAGTGTTCTAAGTGTTGAAAAGAAATATCAATGAAAATATAAAAGTATGATTCAAAGTTATAAATATGCAAGACAAAAAAAATGTTATTTATCAGTAAGCACATTTGGCACTCTGAATGCCTAGTATATTACAAAAATATACCACACTATCATTTGCCTTGGCCAATAAAAATAAACACATAAATGATTTTCAAATATATGGTTTTCCACTATGTTTATCCCGTGAGATTTTGACAGTACTAAGTTCAAGAAACTTCCACCTATATCTTTCCCATAACACAGTCCTAAACTATAATTAACACAAAGTTTGTGACAGATTTAATGATACCTAATGCTAGTAACTAGATCCATTTCTACTGACATTGTCTACTAAGCAAAAAAAAAAAGAAAAAAAAAGATGAATTATAAAGCAAATATATGTTTGATTGTGTGTTCTACATAAACAGTTATAGGCATACTATATGTTTATTTCTAAAGTCAAATTAAGGAATTTATTTCATAAATACTGAGGTATATTATATAGCTTTAGACGTATGTGTAAATCAAATAGAGTTGATTTAACACACATCACTTCATCTGAAGATATATTTTATGCTTCTGTATCTCCATACTTTATTTCCAGTGTTTGTTTCAAATCAAAGAATGCATTGGTTATTTTAAATAAGTTTCAATTTTCACAAGCATTTTAGTGCAAATGTTATTTACACAATCTAATTTTAAGGATCTTCTATATGCTCTGGATTACCTTCTGGAGCTACATAATCTTTTATAATGACTATACATTTTATTTGGGCTGTCCTGAGTCATATTTAAACCATGAACAAAAAATGGTTTGCAGGACACAGTGTCAAACCTACATTCAGCTTTGAAGCACTTATACAAGTAACTGCCCGAACTGTGAATAATGCTATCACATATTGCCTTTCATCTCCCTTTAAATCAAGGAGGATCACAAGAGTATGATAAAAACCAAACCAATCCCCCAAACTGTCCTGTGGTTAAAAGCACAGAATGCAATAAGGCATTAACAGCACAGGCCAAAAATAAAGGCCAGCATTTGATAAGTAACAACTCTCTTCTGGGTTAGATCACATATTTATCTGCATCAGTACTCTGTTTCCAGAAGAGTTCGGTAGCAGATGCTTATGGAAAGGACGAAAGAAGATGGACACGCTGAGGACAATCCTTCCCTTGGTATATTCTTTCAGACATTGGAAATTGGCGGTTTAAGGACTTTCTGCTAACATCTAGGAAACAAATGCTTGCCTTAAAACTGTAATCTAACTTCTATGACAAATATAGGCATCTAGTCATTGTTGGTGAGGTCGTCTCTAGGTCAATCCAGAAAAAATGCACATAATTTACATCGCTCAGAGCATATAACTGCTGAAGTGGTGCAGATTAACTCCAAAAGGCCAACATGTTGGCTCCCATGGGAGCTGAAGCTACCCCAGGTTTCCAAACATGGTGAAAATAAGAATCACAAGATGAATCACAATCTGACAGAACTATGAAACTATTTTTGAAAATTGGGGAGAACTAACTCTTTATACCTCTTTCCTTTCTACTTTCCTCATTGACTCATTTGCTGTTTGCAGGACAGCAATGCTTTAGCCTGAAAAATTGTTTAATTGATATATATGTAGTGCTTTAATTTATATGGTATCTTAAGGTAAAAATAGGAAAATTACCCAACAGAATTTAAATAAGCAGAAGACAATAACTATCCAAAACTCAGTCTGAACTCAGAGTCATGACTCACTCCTGAGCATTACAACAGGAAAAATGTGAGGGGAAAAAAAAGCATCCCTTATTAAAAAAAATATTTCCACACGACAGTTTCATAAAAACAGTGTGTTGAATTCCATGCTTTTAAAAAAAGATTCACACTCCAGATCATCTGCCTGGTTTAGTCTAACCCAATTTTCTGGATTTCTCCTCCCCTCAGTGAAGCATGCCATTAGTGTCATTCTCAGCCAGAATAGCCTTTTTTCAATCAGATTTTACAAAGTATCTGCCCTCTTTATATTCAAATTTGGTTCTAATAAGAATAATATATAATAGGAGTAAATAAATAAATAAACTAGAATTAATCTTTCCACTAGTTTTCTATATAGAATACAAGTATAAATAAAGTTCTTCAGAGTGATGATGTCCTTGATTTCTACTTTCCTGGTTTTTAGTGAGTATATTCAAAGAGTGCAGTTAAAGTCTGGTTCTTGCCAAGAAAATAAAACAAAAAGTTAAAAAAAAGACAAGTGAAAGACAGTATTTTAATCCAAGGCAGAACATTCAAGACCATTCTATGATTATTTCAAATAAGCTGACAAAATTTTTCGGTTTCAGCTGAAATCACTGCAAGCGGACCGACAGATGGCCCTTCCCCCCTCCCCAAAAGAGAGAGAGGAAGAGGAAATAGAGAGAGAGCAGTTTAGAAGGAACTAAACTATTTAATGAAAAATGAATATTAAAATAAAAAAGAAGAAAATAATGAAATAGATACAATATATACAAAACCGTATCAAGCTCCCAGGATAACAGTCCTGTCACCAGCAGGCACTGGGGAAGTCCCAGGCTGGACTCAGCAATGGATGGGAACAGGATTCCAGCTCTGGAGTCAGGCACACACAGATCAGGATCAAAGGCAGTCGAACAGACAGGGTCCTCTTCAGACGTCGGCCATCTTGGTAGAAGCTAGAGGAGCAAGAGAGCCGGAGAAGAGGAGCCGGGGAAGAAGAAGGAGGCTGGAGAAGAAGGGCTGGCCCTTAATCCCTCAGCTTTATACTGAGCATGGGGTAGATGGGATGGAATACTCCAGTTGGTCAGGTTCAGGTCACCTGTTCTGTCTGTTCCTCCCCATAGATGGGACCTCTTTATGAATTTTCCGTTTCTGACCCTCTAAGGGACAAATAACGAAAATCGGCTGACCTTGGTTGTTATCACAATAAGTCTAAGCACGGCCTCTCTGCATACCATTCCTTGGCATTGTAGCCCAAACATTGGCCTTATCATCCTGAGAACGAGCAGTTTTCTCTCCAATATGCTGTTAATTTCAGAGAGTCAGAGGAGGCCTAACTAGAATGTAAAATTACAGAACACAAAACTGGTTCGGTTTTACCTCAAACCAGGACAATGACATATGAAGAACCACTTTTCTTAGTGCTAGATATCCTGTAGGTTAAATAATGGCTCAGACTGGGAGAATGGTCAGGCAGACAGATCATGTGGTGAAGGGTAACGCTGTGGATACTCACATACCACAGCCAGCCACACTGTACTGTCTTTCATCTGGCAGAAAGCTGTAACTTTCTCTCTTCGTTCCTGACAAGCATATTTCACCCTGTGGGGCATTTCATTCAAATACAATGCTACTCCAGGACAACATCTTTCATTTCTACTTAAACTAAATTTCCTCTCTGACAAGGTCTCAGTATTCTTTGCTAGAAATTTCTTTGCTAAAAGCAGAAGTAAGTTTTGACAAACTTTTTGAGAAATCACAAATTTTTAGCTCTTATAGCTAATACAGAAGGACCAGATCACTTTTCTGTGCTCATCTATACATTGTTGATAGACTGTGGTTGAAAACTTCCTTTGAAATAGAAGATCTGAATATTTTTTGTGTATTTAGCCTTTTCTTTCATCCAGTCTTTTTTAGGAATCAGATTATTCTATGGGCTAACTTTTCTAAAAAACTCGAGTTCACATGCAAAGCTTCATTCAATGTTATGAAGTTGAATATCAGTTCAGACCCAGACTTTCTAAAAAACTTCCAAAGCTAAGATACTATTAAATATGAACATCCTTCACTGGATCATCCATTAGTTGCATTATTATACCATTTCCAATGCCACAAAAATTAAGTTCTGTAATATTAAAACTATATGTAAATGTATTGATTTGCACAATTTTATAAAAAAACTGCATACAGACTTCTCTTTAATTAGACAGTTCAGTGTATATACATTTTATAGAAAAAAATTATAGATTTTCAGATCCCTGAACTGGAAGTAGCAGGAAAAATAGTATTTTTTCTGGGTTTGTTTTTCATGCTTTTTCACATATTTTATGTGGTGAAGATAAATACGTTAGCACCCTAATAAAGGTTATTTTAACCTTTGGCAATGTTTCTTTTTCAACCTTGTCTTTATAGAAGACAAGAGAATTAGGAAAGAAAGCTGGGCATGGCTTCAGTCACATGACTGCTAAAATGAAATGTTTCCAGCCAAAAAAAAAATAGTGAGTATCATATGGATTCCAAAGAGCCATTGCAATGATTAATTGACCCCAAGAGATATTTACAGACTTACAAAAGCTGGTTAATTATTAGAGTGCATTCTTGTAGGAAAATTAGAAGACAAGCTTAGTTGTGCAGTTATCCATTTATAAGAAGGACATATTGACAAATACTGGAAAAATCAGAATGTTTTGTTAAGAAAAACATTCAAGAAAATTTTACTGAGGAATGTCTTCTCCAATTGTCAGTTTCCAAGTTGTTTAGTAAGCTCAGAAAAATAACTGTTCTCTTAAATACTAATACATATATATTTATATTTAATATATGTATCTATGTCATTTCTCTAAATACATACAACTAAAATTATGGAAATAACATTTCAGAATATACAAAAGTAAATGAATAATGAAAATTTCAGGGACCCTAAAAGCTTTTGTGCACAAAAAAGGTGAATGTATAGATAGACAATTAACTGTCTAATCTGTCTAACTAACTCTACAGAAGTCTGAATCTTATTGTAGTTCATGTCAGTCATTCATGACCTACATGACCCAAACTTTTCTAGAAATGCATTTTTAACTTAAGCCTGTCAGTGTTCAAAGGAAGCTCTGGGTCCTACATCTTTTTTTGAATAGAGGAATAAAAAAATACAGATGCGTAGACCTCAGCTTTAGAGGTTAGACATGGTTCAAGTAAGCATCAGAAATGTATGCTTCAAAAATCTACACAAACTTTAGCTGTCCCTAAAAGCCTTTTTCCAAGTTCTTCTACCTCTACAAAAAGAAACAAACAAAACTTTCAAAGGGCAATGAATTACAAAACCCAACAAACAAACCCCCTTAATATATTAAAATTTGAATGTACCCCTTAGTACATTCAAATAATACACAATTTCAAAGGAAGATAACCCAAAATGTTCTGTCAAGTTTGGAGAATGAACACTAAAAACACAATAGAAAAGAAAGCTTTACTTCAGCTTGCAGTTTGTCAAAGGAAGTCAGGCAGAAGAATAGGGTAACAAAAATAGTGACAAGTTTACAGTCATTTAACCTTTAATATTTTTCAAAGTTCATATCACATGAGAAAATTTATTCAATTTCAAGACAAGTTTTCTTTTTTCTTTGAAAGTCCCTATTTCAGAAATAAGAGAGAAAAAGTATCTGGAAGATAAAGAGCAAAGGACTAAGTTGTAAGCACTGATGGTAACAAATCTCTAATCACACTACAAATGCTTAATTCTAAAAAAGATATGATTTAATCATCTCTCCACTTATATTGTACTCCTTATAAGACTCTAGCACTGACTCTTCTATTTTAAATAAATTAAGCACAAATGAATCTGCAAGTTTAAATTTGTTTATGCATAACTGTAGTCTCAATATTTAAATCTTTTGGGACCTGCACCATGACTCTCTGGTAAATTCAAGAACTTCAGGAGCTGATGCTTTGACATGTTTTCCTGTTGTAAACTCAGACTCGTGAAATGATCAATAGCTACTGCTATTTCCATATCGACATAAATTTTTAAAGTATTTTCCATACAAACAAAACTACTAGATTGAGTACCAGGAGATGGCTTCAACAATATCTAGCATTTAGCATTCCTTAGCCCCCTCCATTCATGGACAAATTAGACATAAAGTTATATAGTTTTTAGCTAAATTAAGATTGTGTTATAGGGTATGGTTTTGGTTTTTTCCCCTTCGCTATTTCCACTATTAGAAACTCAAGAATTGCATGGCAAAGAAAGTTCATTAGAACACCAGATCCTTTTCTGTGGTGCTGCTTCCTAGACAGTCAGACCCTAACCAAGAGTGTTACATGGGGTGACCCTAGCCCATATATTGGACTTTGCACTTGCTCTTGTTGAGCATCACAAGACTCAGATCAGCCTGTTTATATTGCCTGTGCAGGCTGCTCTAAAGAACACCCTGGTCCTCCACCATACCAATCACTGCCCCAATTTAGTATCATTTGCACACTTGCTGACATTGCACTCTGTTCCATCATACAGGTTGTTGATTAAAATATTAATTATTTTGGTCTCCATGCTATCCATGATGGGCTCCATTAATTACTATCCACAAGTTGGATTTTGCACCACAGACCACAACTATTTGAGCCTATTTTGCCTCATGGTCTACTTTTCCAGCACATACCATAACAATAATAAGTCTGTGGGAGACTTTTCACAGCCTTGCTAAAATAAAGGCATGTGATATGCACTGCACTCTCCTTATTCATAGTGCCTGTCACGTTGTGACAGAAAGCAATGAAGTTGATCAGCCCTTGGTAAACCCATGCTGGCTGCTCCCAATCACCAATGATGGGCTTAGAAATGGCTTCTGAGAGGATTTCCTGGATCTTTCTTCTTGCCCTTCTGGAAGATGAGTGTGATGTCTGCCCTTTTCCAGGCAGCAGTAACTTCCCCCAGTTGTCATGACTTTTCAAAGACGATAGAGAGTGACCTCAAACTGACATCAGGCAGCTTGTTCAGCTCCCCTGGATGCATTACATGTGTTCTGTGGGACTTTATATGTTCAGGTGAGTTAAGCTGTACTGTGGTTGGATAACATCTGCTATGTTCTAAACTAAAAGGACTTCTAGCTCCAAGCAGTGAGACATGTACTTCCTTTTATAATTATGCATTTGATTCAGAATTATTTTCCTTTCAGGCTACAGTAATGAGTCTAAAACTCCACTGAACGGAAATATTTTTCACCTTAATATATTTTTCCATTGCTTGGTTTGTTTATTCAATTCATTGTCTTTAGAGAAATAAGAATAGGAAGTATAATTAATGACATCACTATACTTTGATATGTCATACAAACTAAATATCATTTAGAAAAATACTATACCATTTGGCTAAATACAAGTTCCAAATGATATCTTTAGTGTCATGCATCATTAGTGGGCTTTCCTTTGGAAAGTATTGGTTTGAATCTGGCTATTTAACCAATAATTACATAGAGATAAGGCATAAATATAGTTTCTGTTTAAAAATTAAAAGAATTTCAGGTGGCAATAAGAACCAAAATCTCATGGTGGAAGGCCAGAAAGCAATCAGAGCACATTCTGCATGAGTTGTGAAACTGGAGTGTTAACGACAGCCACAACTCTTAATCGCTGTGTTTGTGTTTATTTTCTCAGATACTGCTGCAACAACCTAATTCCAAGGCCAGGATATCTATCAGATAATTAGAAAAACAGATTTCAGCGTTTTAGATAAGCATCATTGGTAAAGGAGGTAGAAAAGATAATATATGTATCTGATGATGCCACAGACTGAGAATGGCATGCAATTCATTAACAAAGGGGCTGAAGAAGAAGGAACATATCAAGAGATTGTTGATACACATTCATTGAAAAGACCGATCTTCCAATATGTTACTTAGAAGATAATTTTTCCCCACTTTTTAAAAGAGGAGGATGGATCTTATGAAATATCCATTATACACTTTTTTGCTTTTCTGTAACACTGTATAAGAAGTTTGATATAAAAAGGATCATATTCTTTGCAGTACAAAGTACCGAAAGGCTGGGTTCTGATCTGACATTTATAAGCAATTACAGGAGCTAGATATGTGTAAGAGTGTCAAGATAGAAGAAGTGTTATGGGGACCTTCTAATCCATAGGCTACACTAGCCAGAAAACAGCAATCACTGTCACAAGCCCACAATCAGAAGCTCACAACTTGAGACAAACCACATCATGAAGGATTATCTGAAAAGAAAACAAAACACAGTGAATGTGTCTAATTTGGACATGTGAAGAATAATAAAAGATGGAACATGTAAAGGATTTGTTGTTCTTAATGGTGTTTACTTCTCAAGAGTCAGCACAAATTAGGTAGTTTTTATCTTTCTCCCCCTCTTTCCTCCTTCCCAAGAGAAAGAGAAAAACTGCTACCTAGTTGCTGTGAAAGGCAAGAAAAAAAATAGGAATGGCTATGTGTCTGAGTGTAGATATGTAAAAAAATGTGAAGTAAACTCCTGGTGAATAATTTCAAAAGCTGTCAAAAAGGCTGGGATTTTAAAATTCTATATAATCAAACTCAGAAGCAGAACAACATTTTGTCTCAGGGCAACAGATTTATTCCCTTTGATGAAAGAAGCAGTGATGGATTTCTCTTTAGCTTGGTTGCAACTTACAAAGTTACTGTCTTTTTGAAAAATCAAGACTAGATAGCCCTGCTTTAAACTAAATTTAAAAAAATGAAGTTTTGAAAAACACAGTTCTTACTTTCTGTGCCATGTAACCATCAATATTGGTACCTTCCTTGATGAGAATAAGACACAGGTACTGACTCAGTATAGGAAAACAGTAATTTATTCAATGGCCACTCTTCTGAATAAAGAATTGTCTTAAAACTAGGATCATATTCAATTGGTTCAGCTTTCTGACACACTGGCAAATTCAGCCATTTTGCATTTGGCTCACATCATATTCTCATCAAGAAAACAACAATCCTGATAGTTACATGGTACAGAACCTTCAGAGCTGTGTCAAGCAAATATGTTGTCAGATTTTGTCCACCAGAGGTAAAGTGAGCTCTGCCTTGTAGATCATTCTCTACATGGATGGACTGTTGATGAAAGGTTGCCTTAAGATCAGCCTTCTGGAGCATATAGGCTGGAATTCTCCAAAGTCCACATGAAAGACATGAAAACATCACTAAATACCAGGCTCATACTTTCTGAGACATCTGTTGGCCAGATCTTTCATCTCACATGGGATAGCCTGCTTGACATTGCACAACACAACAGATAAAAAGCATTACTGCCATCAATTGCCTTTGAATGTCTTTGGCCACATACGGGAGCTGATCTGAAAACAAAAAGATCCTAGTAATTGTTCAGGTGAAATGATCACTATTCGTGGTATTGTGAGCAAGATAAAGACCCTTCACCCAGCTCATTCACATGCAAGCCATTTTTCACATGATATGGTGCCAAACTTGTACTAAAAATACCACTGCTCAATGTGCATAAATGAGGAAAACATAAGAACTTTGGCAAAGACGAGTTTTCCCCATGCTGTTTCCCAACCTCACCTTCCACAGAGCACTGGATACACTGAATTTATAATGAAGACATTAAACAGTAATTTAATGAAGACTGGTGCCTAATGACTTATGGCATTGTGATATTTGCAAATGGTTTAAATAGATGATTGCACACTAGAGATTTTGTAGAATGCAAGATAATACTGAATAAAATCATGACTGAAATCTATATAATATTGGTAAAAAAAAACCCAACAAATAATGACTACACCACAAAATAGTGGATTGTTCCAATAACTTTTGGACAAGATTCAGTACATTTGTGTTGGTTTGCAATAAGGAAAGGTTTTTCTGCCCTTCTCTCTCATTTCACTCACCCTATCCAACAGTGAAATCTGCAGTACAAAATGGTGTCCAGATATTTTTCTCGTCCTTCACACCCTAACATATGGGATCTCTTAGCCCAGCAATATGTACTCCTTCCTACACACTTGTTTGAGGCCCAACAAATAGCCACCGATATCATATGTAATTATTTGGCTCTGCTTCAGCACTTTGCTATAAAACACTGAGGCCAGAAAGGAGAGAATAGGAAATGTAGACTGTTCCAAGCTTCTGCTGCTTGTTTCTGCAGAAGTAGAAAGTCCATGTGATTTGGTATCGCCCAGCTGCAGAGAATGGAACAGCTAAAGACAAATGGAACCAGGCAACCTAGTACTGAGGATGGCTAGTTTGGGCTATGCAGAGCAGAATGTAGGCCCATTATAGTTCAGCCATACCTTTCTCACAATCAAACTCTTCAGCACAGGCAAGATATATGCTTGGAAAAAAAAAAAAAGAAAGGGGAAGGGAGGGGAGGGGAGGCAAGGAAAAAGATGGCAAATATTGCAGGGTATAATACTAGTTACAGCCATCAATCTTGAACATGGAAATGCTCACTCACTGAAAAAAGTATATCCTTCATGGGTCTATACATTGCAAATTTATCCCATACACTGCTCTGTAGGAAACATAGATTCTTGTATTTTTCATCACAAGAAGCCAAGGGCTTGAGTAACTTATTTGACATCAGTCTCCAGTTCAGCCTTTGAGCCTGCTGCGCAAATTAAAACATCAGCTCATGGTTCTTTTGTCATGATCTGAACCTAAACACTTTCTCTGAGAATTGGTCCATAAACCCATGTTTTATTTCTTTCCTAATAAATTCAATAACAATTTGAAAAAAAAAAGAAAAAAAGGAAGAAATGTGTGGCAACGCCAGAGTGCAAATACAGTGCAAATCTCTCTGAAACGAGCTGGCTTTTTTTCCCGGCCTTCCGCACTCCTTCCTTTTCTCCCTGGCCTCAGGAGCATCTGCCCAAATGTGACTGCCTTGCTGACAGACAGATGGAACAAAAATCCCCATGTAGTTTTCAGTTTAGCTATTAAAAATAAATAAATAAAAAGAATAAATCATGGGATTATTTGGGCTGAACAGAGTGAAACAAGAACAGCTCAATCGAACTACAGTATATAAGGCTCCGGCATACTGGCTGAATAATTCAAAACAGGGTATTTTCCTTCTTTAATATATGAACAGATACTTCCTTCCTATGTGAAGAAATAAATCCTTCAACTTTCTGCTTTTTATTATTTTAGAAAGAAGACAGGGATCAGAGAACATCAACTAATGAGACTGTTCTTTTTTGTATATATATTTCAAATTAAAATGAAAAAAAAAATCCTAAAATTTAAGCCAGATCTCTATGTTTACAGACACACATTTCCTGTCTACCAAATGATTCCTGGGACTCCTGCCTCAAACATTTTGCATGCTCTTACAATAAGACAGTAATTCAGAAAATGTATCTTAAAATAGTTGCTGAAAGGGAGAAGAAAAAAATAGAATTACTCCAAGTCATCAGGTCATTGGTAATAATTTCATACAAAGCCCAAATATTTTCTAAGGGGAGGGGAGTGACAAAAGAAGGCTGATTCACAGATGACTGAAGACTGATCAACTGTAAACTGCACTGCTCCAACTAACAACATATTTGGTTTCATAACTCTCTATGAGCCATACAAACATATGATCCTAAAGAGGATCTAATCCTGCCAGTAGCAGGGCTATCTCATCAATCCCCTTTGCAAAATTACAGTGGAATATTGACAAATGGCTCTTGCAAAGATACAGCAGCTGAATAAGCACATTCAGAGACAAGGGTTGATGAAAAAACCTTCAGTCATATCCTCTTAGGTCTCAAATGGCCACCTCACCATCAGTTATCTTTGCTTTACCTGAAACCACTAAAACAAAACAAAAAAAGAAGCCAATAACTTGTTCACTTAGAGAAACCAGACAAATACATAGGTAAATAATTAACAGCTGCCTCACTGTGCATACTGAGCCTAAAACTTCCCATGTAGATTGTGCCTTTTTAGACTAAAAAAGATAAAATTGGCTTAAAGATTCTTTTCCTTGCTTACTGAATAACAATATTGATCCCACAGAAATTTTTATTTTTTACTTAATTGTCACTAAATTCAGATTTGTATGTGATGTTGTTCCTCAAATGCCTTTGGAGCCTGGTGCATATTTTCAGCTATATTATTATCATTCTATCATGAAAAGGAATAAAATACATACTCAAATATTGTTGCCATTATAATTTGTTACTAAAATACTAAAAAGCTAAAAACTTTACAATAAAAGTAGCTGTTTCCTTATTCTCATTTGATTTTCCTTTAAATATAGAACTATATTGGGTTCTACGGTCAGCGTGACATTAATAGCACAGAAACTAACAGAGCATTTCAAAGAGCAGGAATCATTTCATGACAAATACATCTAAATGACCTATAAATAACAAACACTTCTTTATTTCTGGACACCCAACATGTTAACTCTAGCCCTGTAGTCCTTTCATTTTCTTTTCTTTCCAACAGGTACCCAATTGCTATATTTATTTTTTACATGAAGTTTTTATGCTAATGACTGTGCTTACTTCAGAAAAAATGAAATCATCCACATTTATTTCTTCAAAGTCCTCCTCCACTTCATCACTTTTAACAGCTGCAAGGGCACTGGCCAGTTTCTTTCTCAAAAGAAAACCCTTCCAAAATGCCTAAACAAAAAATTTAAAGCATGTTATACAAAGCCATAGATCAAACCCAAATCCAGATTCTCTACGTTATCCCATTAGGAAGATAAAACATCTTGGGCCTTGGTTTAATAGCTCAATGATCTGTTTTTTGAACTTTATGTGACATTTAAAACTACAAGACAAATTAAATGCCAGCATATGTCTAAAGCTTAGAGTACTCAAGAGGCTCTCCACCACTAAGCAGAAAGGAATCCTGCAACTCCCTCAACTACAAACCTGGGTCAACTAATTAATTATTTGACAATTCCTTCAGGGACTATTATAAACTGAAAGGAAAGGCTACATAAGAAAAAGCTGAGTGTCAACTTTCAAATTACTGAGAATAAAAATACACTTGTACTAAATGTCTTGTAGTTTACAAGTAGCAATTCTTGGAGACAACTCATGCAATTGACCTAGGTCAGTTACTCTTTCTTAACTGTCTAAGATCTTTATTTTAAAAAAATATTACCAGTAAGCATAATCATATCTAAGAAAAAGGAGAACATTAGGAATTAAGTACTAAGCAAAGAGGAACAGTGTTAGGAACACATGCCAAGCTGTAGAATCAGATCCAGGAAAATACTTCAGAGTTTTCCCCCAAATCAGTGTTCGACATCAATAGAGTTTAAGATGCCCTAAAGACTTAAACACTATGCCAAAAATTTCCACTGTCCTGAACAATGTAGAGTTGTCCACAATTAATGGTTTTGTAATGAAGGCACTAAATAGGAAGGGTAAATCTTATACTCTGGCTTAATGTTTAGTTTATTGATTTTTAGGAAATTACTGTGTAAGTGCATAAATTATTGAAAATATTACTGATTTTACTCACAATTCCTGATTATTATAAAAATGATTAAATGTATCAGAAATGCTTTCTTATAATTTAATTGTTGTTATTTTCCTATAGATCTTCATAACCACCCAGATGAAATATCGTGATATTACTGAGTGATCAAATGACAAATACATTTCATTTAACAAATACAATTCATTTTTACAAAAGCAAAGGAGAATAACAAACCTAATGGTATATGCAGAAAGATAAACTGTAAGACAGCTGTTAACACAGATCTATGAAATCACCAGGTCAGCACTCAGTCATGATCAAGAAGAAAAATTGTATGTTAGTAGTTTTTAAGTAACAAGATGAAAACCGTCTCAATGCATAAATTTGTGATATATCTGCCTATGGAATCCAGTTCTAGTCACTTCTTTAAAAAAAAGTTTATAATAGAACGAGCTAAAGGCTGAGAGAGAGACAAAACAATAAAAGTACAGAGTGTGAAAATGTGAAAAGAGACTAAATGGATTAAACTCTTATTTACAAAGAGTAAATATGAGGATAGATATAAGAGAGATCTAAAAATCTGCAAAATGCACAGAAGATACACAGTGAAAGACTTCCTTTTCATAGTCAGTTTGGAAATTATCAGGTCTGAAACAAATGAAAGGAAGCACATTTTAATCACTATATACATTTGTGAAACTTGTCACTTTGATATATAGCAGAGGTCAAATATGGATAAGTGGTAAGAAATACAGTAAGTTCAGAAATGGATTACATAAATTTATGGAGATCAACTGTCAATATACCATCTAAGAAACGGATTTTAGTGCAAGTTCCCAGATAACTGACTGCTGTCATATAATTCTTACTTGTCCTGTTTCTTAGTATGCACTTTTACTCAACATTTTGCATTTGCCCATTTGTTGAATACATACTAATGAATTATTCCGATTTTCAGTCTGAAAACGGAACTCAGGTTCCTAAATCACTTTGGCACTGTTGACACTTTTATAGAAGACTTATCATATCAAATGTTTTTAAGTTAACTTGAAATCTGAAATCAATACAGGGTCCATTTGCTTAAAAATGCAGAAAAACCTGTGGGTGAACAGGATTGTGGAAGAAGCAGAAACCAGAAGGAATAGAAGCAGAAACACTGGCAGGGGAGGGCCTGTGATCAAGTCCTAACGACCCATAAACAATGCCTGGCTGCCAGACTGACAGAGGGGCATTCCGCCCGCCTGGCAGTTGGGGGCTGCAGGGTCCTGTCGGTTGGGAAAGGAGATGCATTGGCACTATATAAGCTGCCTGTTTGTTATAATAAACGATTCTGGTTGCATCAACGACCAGGGTCCATGCCTTCATATGCTACAAAAACCCATGCTTGGCAGCTTGGCAGGTAAATACTATCTGTGGTTAGCAACTAAACAGAGCCCAGGCATGGACTTCAGTTCTTGTACACAGGAATGTATTCTGTTTAACTGTTAGCTCAGTATCTACCATAGGACAGCCTACGCCATGATCTGTTTCCAATGACAGTATGGATGAGGCAATCCTGGTTTTGGGAGATGGGGAGACGAGGAAAGTGATAGATAGGTAGAAGAGATGGGAAGCATAATTAGTTTTACAGATGTCAGACATGATGTACCAGTTACATGGCATCTAATAGCGTTTAATAGCTTAGACAGACATACCATAGTAAGAATATGGACACAATATGTCTTAACCATAATAGTAGAAATAAGTCAAGCAAAATTAATTCAGAGAAATAGTTGGTGAAAAAAAGGAAAATATTTTTATGCTTCTATAAAACTTTTTTGTAAAGAAGGCTCTCTTCTAGCAACATCAAGCTTATGCTGATTAAATAAAACAAAAAATGTTAACTTATGAAACAATTAATAAAATCATAAACAAAACCAGAAAGAAGATGACAAGTACACAAAATTAGTAAGGTTTTTTTTTCTTATTAAATTTGCAAAATAAGTAAAGACAATACCATAAACCAACCTGGATTCGTGTGGCAGCTTTATGCATCTGTTTCCAAGCTTCTGTAAACTGATGATTCTCTGTTTTGGCGCAGTAAGTTTTCCTCCTGGCATGGTACCGCCGCCAAAGGGACTGGATCACTGATGCTGCCATATGTTGTCTCATAGAGAAATAAATACCTTTAAGAATGGCATAACCTCACCAGTACAAATGAATTATCATAGCTGCCAAACTATAACCATAAAACATAACAATAAGCATTGAGACAAATGGAAAGCTCTGCCATTAAACTGTTAAGAAGTTACAACCCAGATGTGACATAAATGTTCAGAAATACTGAAGGACATTCACATCACATAATTTTGGAAATCTAATTACCCAAGAGGACTAATCTCTGGGCTCTGTTCCTATATTCACTGGAGAGGAAGAGTCTCCTCAAAGGAGGAATTAGCAGCAGAAGTGGTTTAACAATGACTGAATAAACTACTGGAGGGGTCCACTTATTTCCACTGTCCATATTAAAAAGACACACAAGAGCACTAAATGCTGAAAACTGCTTGAGACAAATATCGCCAATGGCACAGACAGGAAAAACTGAGAAAGTGCAATTTCATCTTTTGCCTACTTTTACCCTTCAGTTTAGCACTACTGACTCACTGGCTGTATGTGTGCATTCTCTAATTTGCTCATTGTTTAACAAGCACTGATTACAGACTATTTAGATTTGTTCAGTGATTGAGCTTTCTAAATACCTGTTCAACTAATTTATACTGAAAAGTTTAATGTCACCTCTGCATTATGACTTTACTATCTTGGAATCCTTTTCTCCACAAAATTCTCATTTCAATTGCCAGACATCTAAATTTCCCTTAATCTTTACATATTTTCTTTCCTTGTGCAGTGCATCTATTTAAAGAAAGTACTTTTCAGCAAAAAAGCACAACTCAGAGGTTGTCAGACTTTTTTTCTCTAAAATATGTTTTTTAACTTTATCAACCTCAAAACATTATTTATTTATAAACTTTGCATCTATAAAGGCAGTAGCTGAGTTGAAAAAACAAACAAACCCCCCCACCCTGTTACAGCTTGCATTCTGCATTGAAGAGAACTGTCCAACAACAGACTTACAGAATTCATTTAAAACATTAACTAAAAACGTAAATGAATTATTGCAAAAAGATTTTTCTGAAACACTCAACTTCCATAATAGACTACTGTACTCTTACTTTCAACTTCCTGATAGGCAATGAAGAATTCTATGGTCTTCCCGAATAATAAATTTAATGACATATTACTAGTGTCTTAACTACCTACTAAGCACTATTGCCTATTTACCATAAGTCTAAACGGCATTAAGAAGCACACCTTCCATGCTTGCTCATCATAGTGTTCTCAAGACATGTATTTTTGAAACTGAATTTTTATAAAATCATAAATAAATTTTTGCACCTTTAGGACAAAAATTTCAGCTTCTGTTTCCCCTGATTGTATATCCAGTACCATGCAAAGCAGCAGCAAATGCATTCCAAAGAGGTAATAAACCAGTCTGTTTCATGAGGAAGAATATTTGGGGGCACAGAACAAGCTGAACTGGCCCCTCACCCCCGCATCTACTTTTAAGAAGCAGGTTAAGGCATGTTGGAGGAGTACCAAGGGCAGGGCAGGCTGTTAGCTCTTCAGTCATCACAACAGTGGTAGAGTGGCCTAAGGTCAAGGGAGTAGGACGGTAGATTTAAGCAACTTTTTCCTCTTGCCTTTTAAATGATACTGCCTGTAAACTCTACACAGATGAATACAGAATGTCTAATGAACAGTGTAGCAAAAAAGCCTTACACTAGTTTGCAGTTTAGTGTGCCCCAAAATTCCTGCAAACCATCCAGCATTTTTATCCCTAACATTGTATATGTCATTGAATAAGTGTCATAAATTTATTGCAAAGAAAGAAGGAAAAGGTAGGAGATCAAGAGAAAGTTTTCAAATTCTTTTACTATACAGTATTTTCAAATGATTGTAAGTACATATGTATCTATATTCTAATATATCAACTGACAGAATACCCCAAAGGATGGTTGTTAATATGGAAGCCTAGTGTGCATCACCATAAAATAACTCTGTCTGATAAGCTTAAAAATACTGCTTTCTTACTACAAGTTAAGTGCCTCTGTTTTAAACAAGAAATCCTCACTCCTGTTGCCTACCTGTATACTCTATTTGAAAGCAACTGACATTTATCTTACCTTTCTGTATCATCCTCAAAATGTTGAAGATCTCTTCCCATATTACTTTCTACTATCACTGACTGTTGCAATGTAAGTTGGGCTGACATGTTATTGTTGCCTTTGCTCTCCTCACTGTAATTAATACAAGATTCAGTGGTCTTCTGCTTCACTCTCTGATCTTCTTTATTTTCCTTTTGATGCACAGGTATGGAGGAGTTAATGAATGTGGCCTGAATATGGTCAGTAGTAATCCGTCTTTCAGAAGGATCCAACAGGACCTGTTTATTTTCTGTCACACCCATGATAAAGAGGTTATTTTCCTGTAGGCAGCCAGTGGATGTTTGCTTTAAATGATTTTGCAGTGCTTCTGGTCCATCTCTGTCAGTACCATTTAGTTCACCATGCTCATGTGCATATCGATGTTTAATACTAAGTTTCATCACCTGATTAAAATACCAGCATTGTCCCTGTGCAGAATCAATAGAAGAGGCAATTCTGAAAAAAAGACAAAAATTATTTTACGTGTGTTTCGGACTGAAAGAATGCTTTTTAAAAAAAAAAAAAAATTGCTCCATTATTTTCTAAACTACCTTGTTTTTCAAGTGTCCTTACATGTTTCCATATTCTTATGGTGAATAGCAATTACTCCGACTGAAAGCCAGTTTTACTGTTTATAAATCTTAATTGCATTCTTCTTTTCTTGGCAGTATTTAAAATATATATGTTAGATTAATTATTTTACTCTGACTTCTTTTTTTTTAATATTTCAGTCTGTTTGAAATAGGCATTACGGCATACATTTCATTATTAATTTTCAGTGTGGTTAGAGTCATATGAAGTAAAAAATCTTGAAGGATTTGAGTCAATTTTGTTATAAATCCTGTAATAGCCTTAATAATCCAATTTTATCTGGAAACTAGGAAAGCTAATATAAAAATAACAATAATTTTAAAATTTAGATTAGAACTACAACAACAAACCCCAAACTTAGATTCAAACCAACAAACCACAATGTCTAGAGAGAATTTAGGAAAACAGAAGATTTTCAGTATAGATATTTTTATCAATATAAGGACAGCTGCTAGACTGAGGCAACTTTAATCTACAAAGTCTGGCTCTCATTAGTACTTTGTGTTACACCATCTAAATGTTCAGGATGAGTAAAAGCAAATATGGACGAATTGTTACACATTAAGAAGGCTGTCTGTATTTTGACAATGTTTGTCCATTCTATTATGTAGCAGATACTTCTGGAATCACAAAAACATTTTTCTTTGATAGCACAGATAGATGCAGAGATCTGTCATCTGGAGTTATTTTCAGAGGAGCACAAAGTCTATTCTAGGTCAGCAATCCAAGAGCAAATGTAGAAATAAATTAAATTCTTCTGGGAGTCTGGAAAAATCAGGTCCTCGGATTATAGTTTGAATAACAGAATTTTCCTTCCTTTTCATCGTTCTTGAAAGGTGAAACTTTTGTAACATTTTATTGTGAAAAGACATTTTACCTATGCAACTTTTCCTCTAATGAAGTTCAACTAAGAACTTTTTAGATTTTCCAGAACATACAGAATCAGATCTTACAAGAGTAAAAAAAGACTAACTCTTCCTCTGCTAGTGTAACTTCAGTGCTACTGGACAAAATACGAATGGCTAAATTGGAAGCTAAATCTATGCGGCCTAATTGCACAACTCACTGTGAGTTAGCTGTACATTCAATTGCCCATTACACAATATTACTCCTACCCCTGTTAATTACACAAATACGACAATTCCTAAAAATATTTAAACCAATGCATATGATTGTTCAAGGGTCTAACACGTTCTATCTCCCTCCAACTCACAATAAGAGTAGCAATTTCTTCAACATGAAATACCTAAAGCATTAGTTAAATAATTTAGTTAAATAGTTTAAATTAGTTAAAGTATTTAAGAAGATAAATTTGGTATATTATCAAAAACCTACAAAACCTACTATGGTGAGAAAGAAAAAAACATCCTAAAGTTCATTACCACCTTTTTTTTTCTTTAGTTTGTTTTAGTTTTGTTTGTTTGAGGATTAAAATATTGCAGAAAAATCCCAGAAGATTTTATATATATTGAGCAAAATAAATTTCTGGATGAAACGTATATCCTCAGTATACTTGTTCATTCTCAAAAAAAAAGAACAAAGAAAACCAAACCACTCAAACAGAGTAGGATACTTGTGCATCCTCTCCTTTGACAGGTGCAGGGGCATCTCAAACAGCTGTTTCACTCTTCCAGTGGCTATGAACGTGGCAACTAGAAGTGGGAGGGGAGATTGAAGGTAACTGAAAATTCAGGCAGGGAGTAACTGTGTGGTCACCAGGGATCATGTTTTACATTTTGCACAGAAGCTGCTTTTGGACAGCTTTTCCAAGCAGTGTTTGAAAAGTATGGTCTTGTCGCTGTGGGTATGCACCCTGTTTCCTAGCTGACATATTCCCTAGCACTCCACAACTATACTCTGATTTTGTAGGATTTTTAGGCTGCCCTCTGTGTATCAGTGGCTTTCCTCTTTAGGCAGATCAGCCTAAGTTTCAAAAAACTACAAAGGAAGATGTAATGATATCTCAGAGAATTATGAAGTGGCTTGGTATCTGTATTTGGGGTGGTCCTGGAAAGATGAAGCTCCAAACCACAGACAACAAATATTAAGGTGGGGCCTGAGTGCTACGTGACAGTCAGCTTGGTGGTTCTCTTGGGTGAACAGGGATTTCAGGCAGGTCTGGAGGAAAAAAAGAGCCACTCAGTAGGCTTGGGGTAGAGATATCCTACCAATGCACTGAAGCTTTCTCAGTGTCTCAAAATGACTGCATTCTTGACACCAGAGACGTGCTCCTGAAGATCGCTTATTCAAACCACAGAAAGGAAGCTATGGAATGGAATGGAAAATATGCAGGACTGATTTACTACTTTAACAGAAAAAAACCCACACATATGAGGAAAGAGAGAAGACAAAATAAGAAATGTGACAGTATTAATCTTTTTCATGCCACAGTATTTCCTTTTCAGTTAATGTAAATTGGTTGTTTGCCTTTCAGACGTTTTTTGGCATTATAGATCAAGGGGTCTGATCCCACTAACTTTTCTGGAATTGCTTCTTGGTTAAGGTAAAACCAAGGTTTTAAGCATAAATTGGCACCTAGACAAAGCAAGCTATGGGATCATCCTGATGGCAGCACCTTACTGCCTGGTCACTTAGTATGTAATGAAATGTAGGTGAATACAGCATAAGTCTTACTACAGCAAAACATTTATGGCTTCTAGCACATTCCCTCATGTTCACTGGCTACCTACAGATTTATTTTGATCTTCACAAGTGAATGTAATTTATACTGTATGTAAATTTTAGCATAGCCACAAGGGATGCCCTTCTTTTGCAGTGGGAGAAAGAGATGACAAGGTAGAAGAGGATGGATCTTTCATAGCAATGTGCAAATGTGCTACAATAGTAGCCCTGATAGTACCTAAAGACCAAGATAGCATTTGTCTGTGAAAGTACTAAGAGCAGAAAGCTACCTGTAGCTTTCTCACCAAAAAGATATCTCTCAACTTGTACAAGGATTTTTCTAGGGAGGAAAGATAAAAGCATTTCAATCAGATTTTAATCTATCTGGAAATTCAAGTCAGGCATTTATTAATGACTTCTACGACTTCAGTTCTAACATCAATTCACCAAAAGTATCCATCATTGTCTTATTGATAATGTTAGACCAAACCCTGCTCAGTTTCACCTGTAGTGTTTGGGGAGGGAAGAGTAGTGTTGGGAAGGAGTAAACCTCCACTGACACCACCTAGGAAGTGTAAGGACCTGTGCACAGGATGACATAACAGATATGGGAAAGGAAGGTTATTAATCCTTAAAGGCCTTTCAGTGGAGTTTAAATAAGTTTAAATCAAACAAACTTTAGAAAGCTTAAGATGGCAGTGGAAGCTTGCTTACAGAGCTGACACATTTTGTATAGAATTTCCTTCTGTAGTTGCATCTGCAATAACTGGCAAGTTATTCAGAGAGCATCATTTTTTCAGAATGAGACAGGAAATATTAAATGGAAAGGTCAGAAGAACAAACCTCTCGGATACAAAACTAAGAGTGGAGAAACAAGCCGCAGCAATTTTCTCCTGGCCATTGCAGCTAAATCATAAATAATATTCTACCCCTTTGTCTGCTAGTTAAAATTTTGCTTAATGTCACACTTTTCCCTTTGTGGCTCTACTGTGATTGTTATAATTTTGATACATGGAATATTCAAATTGTAGATTCCAATTTTAAATGAGCTTTTGTTTGTAATAATAGTGTCTTTGGGGAAACGTCTATAAGCATCATTACTGATGTCGAATGCAGGTTACAAAAGTCCCTGACAAATACATGAAAGAGGTCACTGTTTACATATTCTCTCCTGTGATACCATTTATGAAATTCCTGTCATTTCACTGTTTTATACATACAGTTTTTATAAAGTTCAAGTTCCATGAACATTTGTATATCTGATGACAGAAAGCAAATTCCTGCAGCCAAGATGTCGTATTATTTTCTTATATGATTATTCACTACAAGACGTTTGAAGATTATGTGACAGAAAGCATTTACTAGAATAGAGAAATTTAGCTTTAAAATATGGTTCATTCTTAAGCATGGCAAGAACAGTGAAGTTTCAGGCAGAAACAGCACAGGCACTTTAATTGGGCAGCAGTGATGTATGAAACATGGATTAGGGAAGCAAGCAGTGATTACTTTTGGCAGCTTACACACTTGAGGTCACACCTACAGGGGCTCATAACTTCGCAAGATGTGAAACAGACAGAAGTTTGTTCTATTGTTGGCCTGTTCTTTAGCAACGTCACATTAATTCAAAGTATTGCAGCATGTACATATAACAGCTATGCTGTTAAGGACTATATACAAGCAAATTGTTTAAAGTTCCTTTTATGAACTGCAGTTTTCGATGGTTTTCAAATCATCCATATATTCTATTTTTAGTCAAAACATAACATAAAGGGCTTTAACACACAAGAAATTAATTTTAAGAATAAATTTGATACAAAATGCTTTAACCATGTCAAAGCTACTAATGTAAAAGATTGTGAATGAATTCTCAAAACCTTAAAAAACCCACAACCCTCCCTCCCTGGCCCCCCTGTTCCTCCCCCAAACCATACATTCTGAAAAGAAGAGACATTTACATAATTTCTCTTCCCACTATTGTTATCCTCAAGCATCTGCAAGTTCTTTCAAACAAAAGTTACACAGAATCACAGAAAATGACAGAAAAAAAAAAGAAAAAAGAGAAGGCCAGTTGAGTGAGAATGTAGGTCATGGGCAAACTACATCACAAATGTGTCCGTCAAAAAAATGGACACCTCGGATCACTACCACACCCACAAGGAGAAAAAGGAGAGTTATAGTTTTGGGTGACTCCTTCCTAAGGGGGATGGAAGGCCCAGTATGCTGGGTGGACCCTCCACAGAGAGAGGTCTGTTGTCTCCCTGGAGCCCAGGTTAAGGACATCACCAGGAAACTTCCTGGCTTAGCACGTCCTTCAGACTACTATCCATTACTGATTTTCCAGGTAGGTACAGAAGAATCTGCAAAGCACAATTTAAGGTCAATAAAAAGAGACTTCAGGGAGTTGGGAAGGGTAGTTAGGGGATCTGAGGCACAGGTTATCTTTTCATCACTCCTTCCTGTAGCGGGCAATGATACTGGGAGGAACAGAAATATCCAGTCAGTTAATACATGGCTCTGTAGCTGGGGCCACTGCCATAAATTTGGGTTCTTTGACAACAGATTTGTCTGTACAACACCAGGCCTGTTAACACCTAATGGGGGAAGGGAGTTCTTGCCCAAGAGATTACGAGTTTGATTGACAGGGCTTTAAACTAGATGGGAGGGGGGTGATACCAGGCTTATCTGTGATAAGCTTTGGGGTACCACACCAGGGTCGGAGGGAGAGGGTGCTAGTAAGAGCCTTCAGCCTGGCTCCTTGAGCCAAACTGGTGACCCTTCACTACGGTCAAAGTCTTATTGAGATGAGCCAGAAGCTCCTGGGGTGCAAGCAGTGCACAGAGAAACACCTGAGGGACACTCCAGGGGATATTCCCTTAAGAAGGCAGCACAGCCAACATCCCAGCTGAAGTGCCTCTACACCAATGCATGCAGCATGGGCAACAAACAGGAGGAGTTGGAAGCTACTGTGCTGCTGGAAAGCTACGATACAGTGGCCATCACTGAAAGCTGGTGGGATAAATCCCATGACTGGAGTGTGGCTGTTGAGAGCTACAAGTTGTTCAGAAGGGACAGCCAAGAAAGGAGGGGTGGAGGTGTCGGTCTTTATGTTAAGGAATGGATAGAGAATGAGGAAATGTCCCTAAAACCCTCCCTGGTGTCAGATGAGAGAGTTGAGAGCCTGTGGGTAAGGATTAAGGGGCAGGCCAAAATGAAGGACACTGTTGTGGGCATTTATTACAGGCCACCTCATCAGGATGGAGGAGCTGATGAGGCCTTTTACAATCAGCTCCAAGTAGCCTCGCAGTCACAGGCCTTGGATCTTGTGGGGGACTTCAATCACCCGGATATCTGCTGGAAAGGCTATACAGCCAGGAATACACAATGTAGGAGGTTCCTCCAGTGTATTGATGATAACTTCTTAACTCAGCTGGTGGAAGAGCCAACAAGGAGAGAAGCACTACTGGACCTAGTACTGACAAACAAAGAGGGACTGGTGGAAGACATCAAGGCTGAGGATAACCTTAGTCACAGTGACCACGGAAAGATGGAGTTCAGGATTGTGGGTAGCATGCACAAAACAACAAATAGGACTGAAACTTTGGATTTCAAGAGGGCTAACTTTGTCCTTTTCAAGAAACTGCTAGGTGAAATCCCATGGGATAAGGCTCTGGAAGGTAAGGGGGCTCAAAAGAGCTGGGCAATATTCAAACATTGCTTTCTCTAAGCTCAGGATCAGTGCATTCCCAAGAGCAAAAAATCAGGCAAGGGAAGCAGGAGACCTGTGCGGCTGAGCAAGGAACTTCTGAAAAAACTAAAGTGGAAGAAGGAAGTTTACACCGAGTAGAAGAAGGGACTGACACTTGGAAAGATTACAAGGATGCTGTTAGACTATGTAGAATAGAACCATAGAATCATCTGGGCTGGAAGGGACCTTCAAAGGCCATCTAGTCCGGCCCCCCTGCAGTCACAGGGATACCTCCAACTAGACCAGGTTGCCCAGGGCCTCGTCGAGCCTCACCTTGAATGTCT
>JAOTQQ010000001.1:44356720-44401340 GCA_026546715.1 Gallinago undulata | reverse complement strand
CTGTGTCCAGCTTTGGAGTCCTCAACACAGGAAGGACATGGACCTGTTGGAACGGGTCCAGCGGAGGGCCATGAGGACGATCAGAGGGATGGAGCACCTCTCCTATGAAGATGGGTTGAGAGAGCTGGGGTTGTTCAGCCTATCAATATCTGAAGGGAGCCTACAGAAGAGCTGGAGAGGGATTCTTTACCAGGAAGTGTAGTGACAGGACAAGGGGGATTTAGATTAGACACCAGAAAGAAATTCTTTACTGGTGGTGAGACACTGGAACAGGTTCACCAGGGAACTTGTGGATGCCCCATCCCTGGAAGTGTTCAAGGCCAGGCCGTATGGGGCTTTGAGCAACCTGCTCTAGTAGAAGGTGTCCCTGCCCATGGCAGAGAGGGTTGCACTCAATGATCTTTAAGGTCCCTTCCAACTCAAACGATTCTATGATTCTAGTCTGTGAAAAATTCTCAAGTGAAAGAACTTCAGGAGGTCTCCAGTCCAACCTCCTGCTTCAAAGCTAAGTTAGCTCTGAGATCAGGCCCCATTGCTCAGAACTTGATGCAGTCAGGTCACGAAAACCTCCAAGAATAGAGACTGCACAGCTTCTCTGGGCAACCCATTGCAATTCATCACTGTCTTAATAGTGAAAAAAGGTTTTTCCTCATGTACAGTTGTACTGGGATACTAGGATGGAGTTAATTCTTATTATAGCTGCCCATATGGTGCTGTGCTCTAGGTATGTGACTGAAACTGTATTGATAAAACACTAATGTTTTACTGAAATGTGCTTGGATAGAGTCAAGGACTTCTCTGTTCCACTCAGTAAGCAGGCTGGGAGAGGGCAGGAGGCTGGGAGGAACACAGCCGAGCGAGCTGACCTGAACTAACCGAAACTATATTCCACGCATATAATATCACATTCAGCAATAAAAATTGGGGGGGAGTCTTTCCAAAGTAGCCTTTGCTCGGAAAATATTTGGGCTTCAGCATGCTGGTGGGAAGTGGTGAGTGATTTGCATCACATAGTTGCTTTATTTTATACTTTTATTCTTTCTTTTCTTCTTCCCCTCTTTTACTTCTTAAACTGCCTTTATCTCGATCCACAGGTTATTCTTGCTTCTGATCTTCTGATTTCTCTCTTATCCTGCTGGTGGCAGAATAGTGACCAAGCAGATGATGGATGCCTAGTTATTGGCTAGAATCAACTCGCCACACCAGTCTGAACCTCTTTCGTTTCAGCTTAGATCCTTGTTGCTCATCTTCCAGTTGTGCAGCACTGGAAACAGCCTGGCTCTGTCTCGAGCATGTGCTTGAACCCCCTGACCATCTTAGGGGCCATGCACCAAACTTTTTCCAGTTTATCAATACCTTCTACGTATTAGTGACCCAAAATAGGGGGCACAGATTTTAGATGTGAGCTAATAAAGGGTGAAGAGAAGGAAGCAATAACTTCTATCAGTCTTCTGGCTACATTCCTGTAGATACAGCCCAGAATATTCTTAATGTTCTTTGGTACTAGGCTGCTGGCTCACATTCAGTTTATTATCCACCCAGATCCAAACATCTTTTTCAGTCAAGATATTTCTCAGCCAGCCCCAGCCTATATTGTAGCAAGGGCCACTCCTTCCAAGGTAATCAACTTTGTACTTGTCCTTATGCAATTGACAAGATTCCTGCTGACCTGTCTCCCCAGCTTGACTACGTCCTTCTAAATGATAGTCCTGCCCTCAGGAATGTAAAGACTTTCCTCCAAATTGTTGTCATCTGCAAGCATGGTAAGTTTTGACTTCATCTCCTGCTCCAGGTCTTTGATAAAGATGTTAGGACAAGTCAGCCACCAGAAAGTAGCATGAGCCATTAATTATTAATAGTTAATAGATGGTCTGAGCCCGACTACTCAACAAATTTCTTACCTGTCCAGCTGTCTATTCATGCAGGCCATGGTTAAATAAACCATTAAATTTTGTGAATACCATCTTTCCCTCCCATTTTCTACTACCTTACCAAAATGTATGTGAAAGTTATGTCCTTAGATTCTGCTACGTATCTCTCACAAGTCATGTCCTAGTTACAGATTGGCATTTTTTTCTGCAAAGGTTACTGACGAAACTGGTACTAAATCTCAGACATAAGAAAATTTTCTCTAACATAAGGGAGGAGGAATACTTTTTTTGCCTCTCCTTTTCTCCTTCTAAGAAAGGAAAGAACATTATTTCACAGTAGTAATTAGATTAGAAAATATCAGTTTCCCACCTGCAAACCAGAAGCCAAAAAATCACAGGAGTGGACAAGATGTATCTTGAGGGTTTAATGTAGAAACACATGAGTTCTGGGAGCCACCTAGATGTTACAACCATAATATAAAATTGCACTATGCAATTTCTCCCAGACTATTTTCAGTCTAATTCTTAATATGAACCTCTTTTCTAATAAATCTGTTTTGTGAGCTATGAAGATTTTATTGCAGCTTAACAGCCAATAACACATTAATGTAATAACCTGTTAGGCAGTAACAAGACACCATGGATATACAGGCTTACATGTAAATGGAAAACAGCTAGATTCTGAAAAAAACATGGGTAATTTTCCTGAACCAACAAGGTACCCAAGGAGTTCAGCCTAAAGCACTGACAAATGTCACATGCTTCACCTGCTCTGGGATAATGTTCAGTACCTGGCAGCATCAAGGAAACTCTCTCCAAACATCAGCACAGATGGATATTAAAAGGACTACAAGGATATCGTGAACCTGCTAGGAAATGAAAAGGAAGTAGGAAAAAGGAAGAAAACATGCAATATTACCAAGTGCAAAACCATGAAAGTCTGAGCTATTTAGATATTGAAAAGTGACAAAAAGATAGCAGGTGTAAATGATAAATTACAGCTTTCAATGTCTAAGCAGAAGTCACTGGACAACTAACCACAGTAATAATGGTAAAGTTAGTAAGTGTGACAAACTGAAAGACCGGTAAACGGATCCATCTGATCCACTACCTTAAGAGAAAACAGGTCAAATCTTTTGCAATCATTTTGAAATTGAATAATACAGACATGGAAAACAAATGCAGGAAAAAAAATAGAGCATATTGCACAACAGCCAAACTAGGTTTGAAATCATGTTAATACGATTACACTACTTTCAGAATTTAAGCTACTATTCTTGCATGCCACTGTACTATGTTATGTCTATGAATTCATACACGCACTACTACTAACTGAAGGTTTTGAACTACCTGGTTTCTCAAACTTAAACAAAAGTCAAAGCCCACATATTTTAATATCTGTCTGAAATACTCTTTGCACTGAAGTCAATGATTCTAATCTCTTTCTTAACAAATTATATTTCCAGGCAAAAATATAAGTAAAATTCATAAAACACCAAGAACAACAATAACAATACATGAAAACATATTTCTGAACGCAAGTTATAATCACATAAATACATACCCCAGTTCACCAGCCTTTTTTTTCAGTAGAGCATTTTCTTCAATTTGAACCTGACAAAGTCCCAGAAAAGTTCTTGATTCTGATCCTTTGATTCTTTCAGTTGTGGGTAAAGTTTGATAGCTTAAGATTTCACCATCAAGTAACTGTAAACTAGGAAGCATCATACACAAGGAAGGCCTTAGAAAAGAAAAAGCAATAATTAGTTTTACAGAAAAATCCTAATGCATAAACTCCCATTTTATTGATACAATTACATAACAAGACGGAACATGGTGGTAGCTCTCTAGAGTATTTGTATATATTTGTCCTTACTTCACATATTAATTTATTAACTAAGATGAACTAAAACTTAACTCTTAATAAACCACAGAACTTACCAAGATTTCTTAATAATTTGTTTGTATAAAGATCACTGCCTCAACACTGATCCCAAAGAGGTCAATGTCAACATTCTCAATTCGCTAGAGCTAGAATTTTACCTACTTAAACAGTAACAGGAAAATTTGACACACTTGTCCATAGGCACCTGTAATGCATTTGATTAGTAGGCAACACAGTGAACTAAATCATAGGATTAAGATACAACACTGATTTCCGTGACATGTTGAAAGCTTTAGATTTAAAAGTGGCACAAAATACTAACCATTTTCAGTCTTACTCACTTAACCATTTGTATATATCACATAAAATAATATAATCAGTATGACTGACAGGGAAAAATAAAAACAGTATCATCAATACTCTTTCTTTTAGGTTATTGTGAAATATGATCTAGTACTGCAACCTTGTTTCACATATTTCTTATACCAGACCAAATCTGTTGAAAGTTTCAAAATTTTAAAATAATTTAAATCAATACATCAATATTTTAAATAAGTTAGTTTTAAGTACCACTTAGTAACTCCTGAATGAATACTTTAGTAGGCTGCAAGTCCCCTTACAATTAAAAAAAATAATGCTGTTGTCAAAATTTTAGAACTCTCTTACTATTCCCTGTGATGGCAAAGGACTATCACTCAGCTCAGACAATATACACTAAGTTTAGAATCAGAGGAAGTTTCTAATACTGAGTTAGAATATTCCAAAATGTAGGTCAATAGAACAAAATCTTACTTTTTGAAAATATAAAACTTTCCTTCTCTAGAGCCCATTAATGTAAGAATAACACCGTCTGAAATACTTTGGAATAAAACAATAGTTTTAGTAGACAGTCCATGAACACAGAGAGAAATTACCAAAGTTGATGTTGAATAGTGATACATCAAAAGAAGCGCCATATCAAAAGTTAGTTGATGCTGGCAGCATTGTGTCTTAGAGCTATGGGATCTCAACACTAGTTTTTCCAGCTGGGCTTCTCCTGGTGAAGGGCTGAGTCAATATTTCATTTAGTGAAAACTTCCTGGTGAATATTCTGTCACTTAAGAGGCTCTATTAATCATTACAGCATTGAAACACATTCCCCTAGGAGTGCTCAGACTGATCCCAGGGTTTAATTTTTAAAAAGCAATTTCTTACTACTTCACTTCTGTTGGTGTTATCGCTGGCTGGACATGAAAGTATAAAACTGATTGGGAAATTTTACAACTAATCCCTTTGTTGGTATCAAGGGGTTACGTAAAGTTCACTGGAACATATTGCCTGAAGTTACGGTCAATGATGTATTCAGCAAATCCATATTTTATAGTATCCCATACTTTTAAATCCTTTAGACAAACGAATCTCTTGTCTAATCATAAAGGTTCTATTGAGTCAAGCAACCTAAAGTGCCAGTTCTTATAGTTAAATTGGAATTCAGAAAGTTTTTCCCCTCCAGGTTACAAGTGAAATAACCGTCAGTTCTATAAAATAGTAAGAATTAAAACAATACAAATGGGAATTTAAAAGATTGTCACAGTCACTGACTTTTATTCAAAAAATTACCTACAGGAACCATGGGAGTGCAAATAAGTTGGTTCATTAAAACAAACAAACAAATTAACTTAGAATGTATTTATACAGCTATCTTTTAAACTACTCAAACATTAACAACTAAAAGCTTCAAATAGGGTTTTTTCTCCTACTGCAATACTAATCAGAAATTTATACAAAAATCTTCTAATGGAAGATATACATGTAAGGGTGGTTTTTCGTTTTGTTTTGTTGTTGTTTTTTGTTTGTTTGTTTTTTCCCTTAATACAACTCTAAAACACACATACCATAAACTTTATTATTGTTATACAAAGCAATCTAATATAGCAAACACAAACACAATTCATCTAGACACATTCTTGTGTAACACTGAAGTGTAAATCCTCACCTTTAACTCACTTGAAATTATATAAAGAACAATATTGGTTATACTTCAAAATTGCTAAGCTTAAAAAAAAGCATATTTTTCTAATAAAAAAATCTTAGTCACCTGTTTTAATTACATCTAAAATGGAAGTCCAACTGTTGTGTCTCATTTCATTTCCTCAGACATTTTATTATGTCAACACTTTGCTAGGTAAATACTTGATTTCCTTAGCTAAGAGAATTGGTAATGATTTAAATTCTTACTGATTAAATGTTTCTTTGTACATTTAATGGAATTATAGTAAGAGCTCACTAACAGACACTCTACCATTTCAACACATGTAGTCTGGAACATCAGCTAAAAATCTAAAATAACATTTCCAACTTGTCATTCTGCTCTTGGAAGCCTGTAGACTAGAAAGTATTAATTCTAAGGAAGATGAAAGAACACTTTAAATTTACAGCACTACTGTACTTTTGCTGAGCAATTCTCTCAAACAGCTTCAAGTTTTGATGGCATTGACCCATGTACAGGGTTTCAGACCACAGAATTCTCAAGAAACCAGAAGACTACTACCAAAATACAAAAAAAACCCACCCAAGCTATCCATGTACAATTTTATTCATATGGTTTATAAATACAATCCTATCCCAATTACTCATTTCAGGGATTATGGTGACTGTATCTCCTTTCATATGACAAACTCCCTTTCTATTTCATCTAGGTTTTATACATATATATATATGATGGTCTCTAGGATAAGCCATTTAATTTCTTTTTCCAGATTAGTATTTCAATATTATACATCACTGGAGGGCAAAGAAAAGCATTATTTTTACATCTCTTTCATAATCATAAAAGCTATTAGTTTTTTGTGTAAAAACAAAGAATTCTCAGAACAATAAAAAAAAGTTTAAGCAGAATGGTCTAAATCATTCATTCCAATCCAATTCCAATTCATCATTCATTGCAACTTTTTCTTCTAAATTTTTTCTTTGAAATATAGTAAGCCAAGGATTCCTTGACACATTTTATTACAAACACCACCCTTTCTCTAGCTACATGCAGTGTGAAACTGTCACAGCAGCAAGACTGTTAAGCAGTGAATGGATGAAGTGGTGGAAAGGAGTAAATAATAAGAAAAAAAAAAACCACAACAGCAACACACTAAGAAGCTATGTGATATTCAGAAACTGATGCTTCTGAGAAGGGCAATTAAGCAGTGTAAGAAGATTAATAATAAGAGAAAAAATAAAGGTTTAAAACTCTAGAGATGAAAGAGGAGGAAAAAAGTTGAGCAGATGGTCATGTCTGTGCAAAAAGTTTAACGAAATGTAAAATAGGGTAATAAATGTTAGACAAAACCTCAGTCAGAAAGTTGAAGCTACCAATGGTGGTAAACTTGTCAATAATGAGGAGCAACCAGAATTCATGCTGAAAAAGAAGATACTGTGATCAATGGACAGAGAAGCAACTACAAATAAACAGCAAAATGGAGGCATATATCAAATTTATAATTTCTGCATTTGCCTAAAAGAAAAATACTCATTTAGGATAACAATTAAACAGCAGAGAGAGACCACTGTTGAGTTTTAGCACAAACTGCTAGATCAAACATCCAGATATTGTTTAAACAAAACTACAAACTAGAATTCTTAGAAAACAAAGATCACATAATTTAATTTTATTTGTTATTTTCTTATAATTCTCTTCCAATTTGTTGCAATGTTCATACCTCTCTTCTACTATTTAACTAACATATGTACACCAAGTTTTTGGTGGATTTTGGTTCATAAGCAAGACATATATAGACCTAGTTTTTGTCTGATTTTAATTTAGGGAATTAATTCTTACCTCCAATTCCTTTCCTGGAGAAGAGGATTTCCACTAAGTGACAATTCCCTTAGTTTATGACAGCCACTTAACCATGTAATGATACCTTGAAGGTCTGTAGTGTAGTAAGAAACAAAATTAAAGAAAAATTTTAATTCAAAACCGTATTATTTCTTATGGAATCTTCAATGAAAGTAAAATGTACCAAAATCACGAAGTACTACAAGCAGTTCTGCTACCTATACAGTATAGTTATAATCAATAACATTCATGTTTGGAAAATATGTAAATGTTTTCTCTATAAATGTCTCATAAATAAATGCGAACAATCAAATTCAAATAAGTTTACAATTTAATTAAGAAGTTCTTGTTTGGATCAGATTTTATGTTTATAAAACTCACCTGACAAGCAGTTATTTTTGATATCCAGCTTTTCCAAAGATACAAATGAACTAAAAGGTACAAGCTCAGTTAATCTAAAAACAAAACAGAAGAGGGATGGGTTTTTTCCAAGTAAATAAGAAAGCAGTTCATAAACAGAAAGGCACCAGAAACTTTTATAATTATGACAATTTACTTGTTTATATAAGAAAATACTCATCTAGCTATCCAAGGTGCTAGAACTAATTACTTGAAAGTATTTCGTAGTCTTCTCAGTAGCTCAGTTCTTAAATATTTACTCATTAATGTTTTGGTTTATCTCATAAATATTTATTTCAGGTTTTTTTAATTTAATGTTGAGGATCTTGAGTCTTGTAAAATTTGCTCTACTCAATCAGCTTTTCTTTAGGGACATAACTAGAATGAAACTAACAGAAGGCCCTGATTCTGGAGAAGAAATAAAATCTGCTTTTCCTCTTCCTTCATTTCTCATTGCTCAAACTTCTTGTCAGTTTGTTTCTCTTCTCCACTCAGCACATTACTTCCTAGATCCTAAAACTAGCTTAATAATTGTCACAGTTGTATTTCTTAACAGTTCAAGGCTACACTGTCCTGTAACATATTTTTAGCGCTTCCTCTCTGGTTCTTCTTCTGGAAGACAGTGTCAAATAGGTGCCTATTATACAGACTGCTTTGGAATTGCTCTTCTTGCATATCAGAGCTTTTCTGATGCAATAAAGCAGCAAAGCAGTACTTTAGTTAAAGCCATGAAAAAATTCTTATTTGTAGTATTGAAGAGTAAATGTAAGGAAACTGAGCTGACATTCATCTATACAAATGATTTTGGACTGTAAGATGTGTATTATCACTACTATTAAAACATTAGCATCCAGTATTATTCAAGTTTCTTTGTAAAAACAAACAGGCATTGATGTAACTAAGAATGAATGTAGAATCGTCTGGTCAGTTGCCAGGCTATTTCCAAATATTACCTTTCAGATTAAAATGTTTATTTTGTTTAATCTGAAATATGAAAAAGGAGGAAAAATTAAAATCAAGTTGCAAAAAACCCAGTCTGCAATTAAACCGAGAATGTTTATGTATAAGTACATACTAAATCAACTATATCTTTTTTTAAAAAAAAAAACCCACGACAAGTTTAGGTACCTTGTTTCATCCCTGTAAGGACAAAGCCTAAGCATAGTAAGAGAACATGCCACGATAACACCAATGACAACATGGGTCACTTTGTCACTGTTAATTCTCATGGAAAGAAGTATTTTCTGAGGGCTATAGTGCCTTTGAAAGCTATAAATCAAAATTCTTATGGTTAGAAACATGACTCACTACACGAAACTTACACCTGGTCTGAGCCAAACATACTTATTTGTTGCTGATATGTGTGATTATGTTGTTTCCAGCTCTTGCATTCCAACTGAAAGACAGAACTAGATTTAACTCTGGTCACAAATTCTAGACCAGATGCTGGTTGTAGATTCTTTAATCTTATTGAAAATTTGTCCATATGCAAAACAGAAAAAAAAAAAATCCTTTCCATGTTCAGTTGATGAGTATTTCTATATGACAATATAGCATATTAATAGTAAATTCAGAGAAACAGCTATAAAACCAATTGAGTATGTGTCACAGTACTTCCATTTCTTTCTCAGACCATATTGTGAAGTTGTCCTGGTTCTAGTCCTATTTAGTTCTACTATCTCCCTGGCAGTTTTCCATGGAATCATATAAATGTGATGAAGTATTAACTCTAAAAACTACTGAATCTTACATGTAGATCTGTACATAGTACTACAAATACTAGCATTTTAGGTTATGACCAGTCAACTGTATGTAAATACATTTAATATTTGTAACAAATATCATCATAGATATTAGTGGCTAACAGTATGGATGCAAAGACTGAAAATCTATGATTCAGATTATAGATTCACGTATTCAGAAATATGCAGGAAAACAAGCTTCGTATTTTGCACAATGGATGACAGATAATGCAGTATTTTTTTATTTATAGTGAGTGACTTCTCTGGATCCTTATCAGTATATGCTGGGGTGAATTAAAAATTGTCTACTGGACTATCCTTGCCTGCCGTTGGCATTATGAGAATTAAAACATTTCCCCGTCATTCTATAGCTTTCCCTTTACTGACATTCTTTGTTAATTTTTTTCCTAAGAAAATTCAAACCAGAAAGACAAAGGACATTACCGAAAACTTAATACTACTTGACCTTGTCACATTAGCCCTGGGCATAAGAGAGATATAAATTACAAAGAAGACACAAAAGTAAAAGATATTCACAAAAAAGCATGCTATAACTTCCTCTTTCTGCTCCCATTTAAGGCTGTAGCAAGACAGAACACAGATAGCCACAGAAATTATGTCAGAAAACAAGCTTTATGAGACTAGAATAGTTGCAAGTATGCATCAGAGAAAATAAAGATTGCTTCTCTGAACACGAATAGCAGTTAGCACTCAGGATGGTCCAAATCCTGCTATGCATCTGATTTTCCCCAGAAAAAATATCATTGATGTTAATGAGTCATTATCTGGAAAGAGGAAAAAATAATTAAAAATAAAGATGTAGATTAATATAATTTTAAGTAAAGCCCATGTTTCTTCTTTACTCTTTAAAAATAAAAATATTTTAGTTTGCAACATTCAACATATTTAACAGTAATAATCAAATATAATATAGGAAAATTGTCATTTAGCCACTTGTTTATTGAATACTCAGCTGAGCAGCACTTTAACTGTATTGCTCATGGTGCCACATACTTAGAGACAAACTTATCACCAGCAAAGAATTACTGAAAGTGATCAAAAAAATCCAGACTGGTCAGGATGGGGTGGGAAAAACCACTATACATTCGCATAGCTTTTTATGAGTGACTTAGTTCAACATCCAATGACATTTCAATTTATTATAATGACACTGGAAAAAGTGGTTAAATTCTCAAAATATGATGGCTTGCAATGACAGACAGTTCAACTCTTACATCTGAGAAATTAGTTTAAAAACATAGAGACCATATATATTTAAGTAGAGAAAACTAAGAAAGAATTAAGCTGACTTTTTAGCATTTCTATTATAAGCTTTTTAGGAATAGTATGCATCTAGTTACAAAAAATGGGAGCAACGTGTTCACAAAGAACATGATTCTTGCCAAACCAGTTTCCCAAAAAACCTGAATTTTTGCAGATGACTGCATTTAAAAAAATTATTAATTTTTTAATCTATCACACATATGTTATCTTAACAAAAATCAACAGGTAGTAAAAAACCAAAAAGAACTTTGCCATATTAACACTGTATTAAAAAAGAAATTTTAAGGGGCATAAATTTGTCTATTTTAAAGTTTCTAAAAAAAAAAAAAAAAAAGGCTACCCAAGCAGTGGATTGATTTACTGTCTCACTGTAAAGATTTTAAATGAAAAAGATGTTAACAAGTAAACTACATAATTAAGTGGGATTACATGTAAATACGAATACCTCATGAACACTTAACACACATTAAATATGTATTCATTTTAGTTATGGGCCAAGGTTTTTCCCTTTTACACCCAAATCTTTATCTACAACAGAAGAAAAAAGAAAGAAAATATGCCTTTTTTAAACTAACTTAATAGTTGTGTTCTCCAGCTGCTATAAAACAGAGCACAGGTCTTCATACTCCCAGTTCTGCAGTAACCAAGTTAAGAGGATATTAATCATTGGCTTTGGCCAATTGCACATTGACCGAGTATATGTTTTGTGTGTGAAAGCCACAATAAAACACTTAATGAAAACAGCAGTGGTGAAATAGCTGCCATTTTTATATTTGAAGGAGTTAATCACTACCTGTTATGTTATAATTCCTTGTTGCTAGCTTTTAGGTTTGAAAAAATTAATTTTTGGAGGGTTGCTTTTTTTTTTAATCTTTGGCAAATTCTGGTGAATGGTACAGACAAAGCATCTCAGGAATAAAAAAAATATCCATAAATTTTCTTTTCACAATACCTCACTTTTAGAAAGAATATAGATTCACAGCATTGCCATTATATGGGCTTCCTGCAATCAGTAAAAAGGAAATGGCACTCAGTGCACACTTGAAAACAATTCACAAAATAGCACTAGCTGTAGGATGAAAGTAAAGAAACAGCTTTTCTTTCAACAGCTTACTCTATTACATTCACCATTTCTATAGAACATCGAGTTACTTATGCTATAGCACACACATATGGAGCTGCTTATAAGTGTACATAAAGTGAGTGTAACAGAGCAGGCTACTGAAATGAGACAGGAATTTTGAGGCTTTTAATATGCATTTAAGGCTATCTTGTCCTGTTTGTCACTAAGATTTTGAGATAAGCTATAGATACATCAAAGAAGGAAAGGGAATTGTTTGGGGAGGAGGTATGTGTTTATTTGCAGCACATCCAGTTTGCTGATGCAAAAATATGTGCTTTCTCCCAGTCCAGCAGAAGAAACTCAGTGGACCAAATACTGCATCATCTCATCTTAGCCACCAGAAAACCAGAATAACCACTACAGTAGACATCAAAAACTGTAAGGCTACCGGGTAGGTAGGCAAGTGACATAAGGTACATCTACATGGCCAGTCCAGCACAAGCTCAATCCAGAGGCTGCATTTAAGCTATGCCCGAGACCATGCTCCAAAGTCTGTTCTTTCCCTAGCAGGCACATGAGGTCTTCAAGGAGTTTTGCGAACTTTTTATTACATGTGGCATAGGTACGCCTTCATGTTAACAAAAAAACAAAGCAGAGAGGTGGAAACTACAAGAAGATAGAGCCACATTACTGCACAAAATCTGAACAGAACAAGGGAAAAAAAAAGTGAAGAATATGAATTCCATCAATATGTGTGATTCAGAATCTAGCACTTAACAAATAATGCTTTTGTTAATCACAGGCAGGAAGCACTTTCTCCGCACTCCAGAATAATTAATAGAAGAACAAAAAAAACCCCACAAAATCCCATCAACTTGAAGATTAGATTCTGTAAATTTACATCCAAGAATTTACATGCGTACTTCTTCATCAGAGGTTATATGAAAACAATATGAAAAGGTATAGAAAAATGTAAGTTGCATATAAGCAAAAAATATTAATTTTCCATGAAGGACATTCCTTGTAATAACAGGAATCAGTCTTACAAATCTTTTCTAACACAGGCTCCCAGCTACAGTTGACTTTCCTGAACTGAATGTCACATAGGATGGGATTCATCTGTACAAATGTAGACACGTACATATGAGCTGGTGATTTGCACTCTGCTAATAGTCAATGAAGATGAACAGGAACTTATAGTATTAGTCTCAAAGTAAATGCCTAAAAATGTCAGACGAATCACACTCTAAAAAAATCTTCTCTTCACTAACAGGAGAATAAAGTGATTAGTTCAGACTGTATATTCTGAATAGTGTGTGTAAAAGAGTATATTCTATTTGTTTACCTGAGAGCAACCTTGTTCAGAGCTAAATGAAGAGTATAGAAAAATAATTAATTTTACTACTAAAATATTGTAAATTACAATAATTGTTCCATATTTTTTTAGCAGAATTTAAACTGAGAAAAAGGGGATGAGAGTGGGGAAATTAAAATTGTGACTCCTGAATATCTGGTCATTCTAACTCTACAGATGTACATATTAGCTTAGAAAATCAACAGAAATGTAATTACAGAGTGCTTGACTGTATGGTCTAGTTTTACGCTGCTTGTCTAGATCCTTCTTTTATACCTTTCAAACAGAACCATAAGAGTGAAAAACTAAAGTGAATATGCTTGTTTTGGAGGGCATTAATACATGTATGTAAAGTAAAACCCAACATTCTCATTTGTCCTTTTTAACATTAGTTGCACTTAACATAGCCGTCGAAGTCTGTTTTGAATAAGCTAGCTATGACATATGAAGTTTGACAGACATATTCTAGAAACAATTGCTAAAGAAAAAAAAACACAAAACCACCGTGGTTTTAATATTGCCACAATGGTCAAAAATTATTTTCATATAACATCAAATAGAAAAAAATTACACTTCGTTGTTAATGCTGTTTCAAATTTTCTTAGCAAAAGGTAGCCAATGTCATTGCTTGTCAACCATATATTTTCAAAGAATATCTGCAAAGGTAGTGATATTTTAACCATAATAAGAATTATACTTTTCAGGTAAGTATTATGTTGGCAAATTCCTCTGCATCAGCTTTGTAAGCAGAAGAATGTTTCTTGCTTACCTATTTTGTGACAGCAGAAGAGTCTGCAAAAGAGGCAACCAATATAAAGAAAGCATTCTCACAGCAGAAATGCTATTGTCATCCAAATATAGTTCTCTTAGAAGAACATGATTTTCCAGCCTTGGAATCTAAATAGAAAAGAAATGGTTATTTAAAATTAATATAAATTGGAGAAACAACAATGGAATGCTTACCAGATGCTTTTCATAAATCATTACTAAATAAATGTGTTTTTTGCTTGTATGTATAATGTCCTTATTATGAATGTAACAGTTATCATGCATATCAGCTGTCATCTATGTATCAGGTGGTATTTTTTAATGACTTCTACCTAGTCTGAATAGTTAATATAAATCAAAAAGAAAAAAAAAAGTCAAGAGCCCAAGAGCAACAATCTTACTATTTTATTCATGCAGTTATTTGCTGTTTATTGACAATGGTTTTCCTCTCTTGGTTTCATAAGAGAATCATTGTCAGTAAATATAACTAAGCATACAGTTAACAATACTTGCCTATTTTAAGTGCTGCAGCATGAACATCAACTTTTGGAAGATCAGTATACATCAAATCAGCCTGAACTATGTGGTGATAATAAAATTTTATTACATTTTAAACAAAGAATAAGCATCATATAATAAACACTGAAGATTAAATGCTATAAACAAAGGAGGGAAATATAATTGAGGAGCCAATTTTTCAAAGATACAGGAGCAAGCAAATACTTAACTGCCAGCTGTTTGTATCTTTGAAAAAAATCTCCCTCTAATGGGGGAAAAAAAGCCTACTGAAGAGCATGAAACATCCCACAGCAAGCACAGAGCACATGATCAGCATTCTGAAAAATATGATTGTTACCAAAGATGTATGCACAACAGCTTCTGAAGTCAAAGCTTTTACCTCCTGGAGGTTATTGCCTTGCAACTTTAGAATTTGAAGTAGGCCACAATTCTCAATGCCTTCAACTTGTGTGAGATGATTAAAAGAACAGTCTAGGTGAATAAGGCTAGGTGCCTCACAAAGACCTTTTGTGCTGATTAACTGATTATGGTCCACAATTAATTGCTGAAGATTTTTCAGTGACTCCAGACCGCCTGTAAATTAAAGATTTTAGCAGAATTAAGCCATACCAAAATAAAATCCTATTGGCTTTAAAGTACTAAGAAAACTCTGAACTTTCAATATATTATCTACAGTAGCAATTAATATCAGTCCCGTATAAAGTATTTTAAAAATTGCTGTGTTTTGAGTCTATCAAATATAAAGTGTGTACAGTTCACAAATTTCTGGTCCTGTTAAGAAAGCAATAATAACAGTTCAAAACCCCTTCAGCACTCCGGTTGGAACAAAACATTCTTTTAGTGATAAAGTATACTTACTATGCTTTAAGCGCTTTATAACTGCTACTCAGAACCTATGGGCTCTATGAGATGCTAACAGTCCTCTTAAGATGACCCCTCAGAATGAAAACAGTACTTTCATTATTTCATTTTTGAAAGTGTTTTTTTTTTTTAAGTTATCAGCAAGCAAAGAAAAAGTTGTGCTATACCTCTGCAGCCATTACACTCTCAAAGTTACTCCTGCCAGCTAGTGTAAAGAGCAAGAATGTGTGCGATCTCTACCCCAAAACAATGCAAAGGAAAAAGCTCCTGTCAGCGTCTGCTTCTTTCACACAATTTTTCCCAAATCATCCTCTTACAACAACAAAAATCACACTCTCTTTCCATGGTCTTACACATGCTAGATGTTCTGCAATGGCACTGTTAAGTCTGACTTGCTACAGGTCCAAGAAGTTTTCCTGTATCTGTAGTAAAACTCCTTTAAAGGGTCAGCCTTTACAAAACATGTCAAATAAGGAATTTCTGAATTTACTTTTCTTTCTTGTATTCTTCACATGATTATTTGAGGTAATACTTTGTCTCATCTTTATCTCACCCAAAACTTCCCAAATTCCTAAAAGAAAGTTGGGCAAGCTTTACAGAGGTGAATGTCTTTGTGATTGTCCTCTAAGAATAACATGGATTATGAAACCAGAAACCAGTTTGCACCACAGATTATTAAGAATACAGAAGGGGAATTAAAAAAGAAAATTAATGAGGAGAAAACAGAAGTAAAAAATTAAATGCCAAAATTAGCAGTACATTTTAAAAAACCTAAACAAATAGAGGCCCTTGAATCATAGTAATTTAAAAATGGAAAGCGCCTACTGGAAATAACACAATCACCTGATATTAAAGAGTTATCATCCTAAATCTAAAACAAATGTCCCATAATATAAGTTCAAAACTGTGCTTTAGGAAATAAATATACAAATCTTTGATTATTGTGAAAGAATTTCAAACATGCCTATGACATACTATCCTGACAGAAAGATCCTCACCTGTATTTTTTTTAAGCTTCGATAAAAATAAAAAAGGAATCAGCACCATCTAGTGGTCTCAATTTATTTTCAATGTTAAATTTAACAGCTCCCAGAGCAGTCATTAAATCTCCACTTAAGTTTTCAGCACAGCTGTACTGGAAACTAAAAGCACTGAATTAGTCTAGAGCAGGACAGAGAGGAGAGACACACACACACACTAAGAACAGGCAAGGAGATGATGCAGGATCTGGAAATTTCCTATTCTGCATGCTGCACAAAGCACTTTTTTTTACGTCTCCTTCTCCTCATATGTCTTGTTTAATTAGACCAAATGTCATTTGGAACAGACATGCCATACAATGGGACCACAATCTATTCTGGAAATTTCATAGTACAAACAGATGGTATTTTAATGTTTCCTCTGCACACATGCACAATTAAAAATAAGCATGAAAGCCTTCTGCACATTTCCAGAAGATGTTCTCCGTTTTACACATGATGCAACCAACAACAACTATAGCAATATAAAGGAAAATGCATTCAGCTGGAAAACATGGTTTCCACAAGATTTGTGGAGAACCTTTATGTAAGGAGCTCTCAGCAATTTGCAAAGCATCTCTGGAGTTCCTTAGCTCTCTCTTGGACTCTCTCTTAGCTATCAATGCAGTAACTTCTGTGCAACAGAGGTGAATAACAAGAGAAAAATGAAACCTGACAGTGCACATGAAGATGAGAAAACACACATAAATACCCCAAAACTGAAAGTTGTCTGATAAGAAAACAAACCTATGTGCTTTCTTTAAAAGAGTAGGTCCAAAGAAGCGTTTACCCCTATCCATGGATATGTATTGCTATTCTTAGCACTGCCAGGATTTTAGTCCCCATACTATGGCAAAATAGACACTCTACAAAACTGTATTCTATAACTCAAGTCAAAATACTACTTTTTGTGTAAGAAAACTTAAGAAAAGCATTCATCTTCCAAATACAAACATATGCACTGAACTTCAGTGTATTACAGAAACAATTACTTAATTTATGATCATGCATTCTTAAGTGGAAAAGCATAATTGAGACATTTCTCATACTTTTACCGTTATTTTTAAGGGGTTTCTGGCAACTCTATTTTTTCCCCTAATGATGCTGTATTTCAATGAGCAGAGAAAAAAAAGCAAAAAAGAAATCACAGTACACTTGAAGTTGCCTGCCATAAGTTATTAAAACAGAAGTATTACAAACATAAATAAGCCTTACTTAGGAAAAAGCCCACAACCTTAAAGCTGAATGAATAGAGGACATCGCAGAGCACTGCAGATTGTAAAATTGTTAATGGATGTCCTGCAAAATTTACAGATGGAGGGGATACAATAACTTTTTAAAACCCATAAATCCATTTCCAATCCAGATTCCAAGATGATTTTTGTGAACGTTTATTTACCTGCTCAAATTCATTAGAAACTCAGTAAAATAGGAAAGCAGGAAAATAAAGCATGTCCATAAACTTCAAATAAAATTAAAAATCTAAATCAAGACAAATAAAATAAAAATGTCCTTATCCATTTCCAGCTCTGTAGTTTTTCCAAGTAACATCTTATAGCTATATAGTTATCTGTATTTTGGGGACTTTTACAAATTTCACAGTATGTCATACACTGAAACCCAAGTCCCTAGAATATAGGGAAGCTGTTACATCTAGTCTGTTACATCTGCTGTGCTGCCTTCTTGAAAGAAATTTGCTGCTTTCAAGCCCTGAGAGCTTCCTTTCAAGTAATGATCTAGCAATTTACTACTACCTTTTCTCAACTGTTAATGTTGCTTTTGATGGATCACTAATGGTCTTCCCTCCACACATCATTCTAATAACAAAAACTGGTTTCTCCACTTACATACAACAAAACTCTTGGTTATTTACACTGCACTACACTTTCCTGATCTTTTGCCAGTAAAAAAGGCTCTGGATCCTGATTACATCTCTACCAAATCTACATAAGACAGGGTTTACAATGCGATATTTTTGGCTTGCCAGAAGCTGAGACACAATATCTACCCTTTAGGCACTTTACAGTCTGAGCGGCAGTACAAGCAAGAGGGGCAAACACTTGTTCGCTATATAAAAATTCCTGGCTGGCCAAACAGAAAACATCTATCTCCTGGCAGAAAGGTTTCATGTATTGATGAATCTGCTGAATGGTCTGGGTGCATGTAAATTCTAACTGGTTGACTGCGTGCTAAAGGTACAGCTGTTGCCTGCCAACTGCTGGACCCAACAAATATAATAAACTGCCTTTGTAAATGTAGTAGGGGTTGGCACACCTGCTCTGCCTAAATGCTTTGCATGATTTTACCTTAGACTCATTCTTTTTTCCAGCTTTGGGTCAATAAGCAGCAGTGAAGGGCCAGAGTGAGAGGAAAACATGGAACAATAGTTTGGAGTCAGAACAGGCAGCATTTTATTAGAAAGAGAGGTTGTGGTCCAGTGTTAGTATCATTCACTAACTCAGACAGATAATATGATTTACATATAAATATTTACTGTGTAAGTCAGGAACACACTGGAATTCTTTGCAGCTGCAAGGCTAGTCTTTATATTAATTGCTTCTGTAGACAAACTGAACTCAGGCTAGCCACATATTCCAGCTGAGTTTGTGCAGGTAGTATCAGAGGCCCTTCTAGAAAGATTTTTATTTGTCTTTGGCTAACAATAGTTATATGACTGGGTAGATGGAATACATGGCAGTAGCTAAGCCATAGTACAAATAAATGTGAAGTTGAATATGCTTTGAAATGCAAGTCTGTTCTGTTTCTACATTCTCCTTGGGCTTACCAGCTGGCTGGCCCTGGATCCAAGCAAAGTATAATTCTGAATATAAACAGTACAAATATAGTTATACAAATAGGAATGTATTTTAATTAATTTTCTTACCAATTCGAGTGATTCTATTGTAGGAAAGTTCAAGATTTTGGAGATTTACACAGCCATCTAAGCCACAAACTGATGAAAGATGGTTCTTATTCAGAATCAGAACACAGAGATTTTCTAGATTTTCACAGTCAATTATCTGAATGTTGTTTTCCTGCAATATAGGAAAATGAGACTATTAAATAGCACCTGAAGTGAAGCAGCAGAATTAAGTGTAAAAAAAAAAAGAAGACAGATTGTCATAATTCCTTATTTTTATCCTAAACTTCTAGCTAGGAGTAAGAGCATATCTATTTTTTTCCATTAGGAAAATAAATTGATGAGTCATAGAAACTGCCTTTTGTGTCCTGCTGAGACAACAAAAATAAATCCCAAACCTCATTCTGCCTCTGAAAATGTCCAGAAGTTGAAATAAAAAGTGTAATGAGAAGTTAAAGACAGAATGATCTTATCTATTTATGCTTTCCTAGCTTTTCCAATCCCGGGAAAGTGAACTGAAAAACTGCATAGAAACAATCATATTTACTAGAAACTAATGAAGACAGCGATGACTTTGCAGGAATCCTATTTACAAATAGTGAAAATCTGCATTTAGATGTATTTTGGTCACAAGCATTAACACTGTTCTCAGCTAATGTTCTTCCCCCCAAGAGATCTTGCTCTTAACATCCCTCTACCCAGGCCATTTGAATAATGCTTCCTTGGATTTTTATTTCGCTATTTGCTGCCTTTGTTTTTTAAATCTGGTTTTCACCTGCCCAACAGGTGCTCAAACAAACAAAACTTAAATTCTTTTCCTTTGTAACAAACGAGTTAAACCAAGGAATCTAATTCCTGTTCCAGGATTAACATGCTGACTAGATTTATGTGCTACATTCAGCTGTAGGCAGACATGCATACACGTTTCCTCTGGAAGTCATAACACTGATTCCTGCCCTTGGAGAGCCCCTTCTGTTGTACCAGTATGTTAAAGCAGAGAACTGACATAACTTAAATATTAGCTTTTCTATCAACAAAATGAGGGGCAATATCAAATAGGAATGAATATTCAAGGGAAATAGAGGTAATTCAGCTATGTGAGAAATACCCATAAAACAATCTTGGACTGTTTCAACTGTCAATAAAGCAGCTGTTTCTTCATTAAGGTTGAATGGAAGACAACTGCCACATTAGCTGGCACAGCGAAAGTATAAGGAATTATTATTAACAAAACATATAACTATTAAATGATTAATAAAGCATATGTAAAAGCCTACCTAAGAGTCTTCTCTTTAAATAAATTATCCTGACATATCCCAGTAAGGCAATGATGTATATTATTTAAAGCATAACATTTTAAGATTAAAAAACAAACACAAACTACAAAACCAAAACTTTTAAGAGACAATATTTGAGTTAAAAAAATCACATATAAATAACATCTTTAGTAAAACTTGCAGCTTAGATATATATTACACCCTAATGCTAATACTCTTGTATTTTGAGGTACCTAAAATTAACAAATCCCAAATATTACATTTTGAATAGATAAAAAAGAACAGAAGAGTATACAAGTATTTCAGCCTCCCCTATTGCAAATCTACTTAACTGTAACTCTTTTAACTATAATTATTATCATCAGCTCTCTTATCCAAATTTAATTTAAAAAAAACCCAAACAACAAAAAACCAAAAACCAAAACAAAAACTCCCATACTTTGGAAAGAACACCCATTACTGGGTAAGCAGAAATATTTAAGATTTCTACAAATACTAAGTGCATGTTAACTCTCTTGTGAATTGGTGTTGTTAAAACAGGTGAAACAAAAACGTGAACAGAGTTGTTTCATGTAAATTGTCAAGTTCTGGAACTGAAATGCATCACAGAGTAAAACGTTTGCTTTAGTTAATAAATTTACAAGACCATGTAAGACACGGTGCAGTAGCAAGTACCTAGACATTATACCTCTAGTGTAACTCACTATACCGTTCCTTGAGCATATATGTGAGTAATTTTAACTAATATTCAAGGTGTGTATTGCAAAAGACTCTTCCTTCTGCTTACTCCTGCTTAAGCTATGCATCTACTGTGGTGAACAGCATCTGCTGACTCATGAATCAGAGGGACTGAAGACACTGTGCCTTACCAACACTAATCTTAGACTGATACTACCACACACTTCTTTCAGTATAGCTCGATTCATTTGCAGGATGTTGCTTTAGTACGATGCAAATTGCTACCTACAATGCAAATCTGCTGGTATAATTCTGTTAACATGTGGGAGTATTTTCTTGATATTCCTGCACTCTTGAGGCACTAAAAGTTGAATGCGACACAACCATGTAAGCACCTTAGCAGCAAAACTAGTAGTTCTCCCTGGGTTACAACAAAGAATTAAATATACTTGGTACCTCAACATTGATATACTTTAGGTCTTTGCAGCTACTTAGTCCTTCCAGTGCAGCTAGTCCACAGCGCCTCAGAGTCAAAACCTGAAGATTGGTACACTCGGATAACGTTGAGAGGCTACAAGCTGGTAAATCTTCAAGTGTAAGTGTTGTGACCTACATGTATTTATTGATAAAGTTAATTGCTTGTATATTGGACATTCATTGTACGTCACAATAAGGTTATTTTCTTTTTAACGAGACCAGAACTACTTTCTACTAACTCTTTAGAAAATGCAAGCAACTAATGTTAATCGTTTCATATAGAAAAGAATGACGATGGTGGGTTTGTCCAGCTAAATGGGAGAAGTTATTATGAAAACAATTTTTTTGATTTAAACATCCAGCAATGCTTTGCTAATGACATTGAATTTGAATGGATGAAAGATTGACACAAAGCAAAGCAATTAAAATGTGAATTCTTTCCCATTACACTATCATAAATAAAGAGTGAGCGAATGAACAAGAAGTGATGAAAACAATTCAGACTGTAGTCTAGTATGTCATCTCAGAGTGAATACCAAGATGAGAGCACAGAGCAAGCCTACAATGATGTTAGTAAGTGCTGGGACCAAAGAGATGTTCTTTATGGCAAAACACCATTTATAAGCTGATCAGCAATATCTTGTTTCGGGAAGAGATGATTTTTCTCAAAGCTTTGAAGGGGCTAAATGTGCAGCTCCCTCATACAAAGGCAAAACCATGTTAATTTAGCAGAAAATAGGGTCTTTTACAGGCTTAAGACACTATCAATCATCTGAATCATTCTGTTCAATGATAATCTCCTCATTTTACGAAACAGTATTCTGCTGACACATCAAATTTTTAAAAAAATAAAATATGGTATGGCTTCTCATTTCATTCAAAATCTTCTGAATAATTAGTTACCTGCTGCAGAGTATTCCAAGGGCCACTATTAATCATCTCCTGTGTACTTAATGGAGGCATCTTGCTAACTGAACTTTTCCTTGGTCTTTTTTTTATAGTTGCTTGCTTTCTTTGGTTTTCTTCATATATTTTAGACCAAGGTTTACATGTGTTCATCCAGTTTATCCTCTTCTTCTCAATATCATCAGGAAGCATCACTCTACTGGAACAGCCAGCTACATCTTGAATTCTGTCCCAGAACTCTCTGACTTCCTCATTATCACTTTCCATTAGAAACACAGTTCTCTCCATTGTTTCAGACTGAGAAAATTGATCTTTGACTTCTCTATTACTAGCATTTGGCTGGACATTTGGTGAACTGCTACATACATTGTTTGTCTTATTTTCTACCATGTCATTAGCTCCAAAATTAACAGATTCATCCTTTGATGTATGACTGTTTTGAGCTTTATTAAGATCTTTAGTTTGTGAATAATTTTCTTCTACATGTGTTACTGAATTCATGTATATGTTATTATTTACTTGAGAAGAATGCTCCTTTTTCTCAGAGCCTAGCATATTTGGTGGTGTCAAATTTCTTTCAGCTGGAATCATCCAATTATTTGTTTCATGCATCATTTCAGCTTGTTTTTCTTTTTGCTCCTTTACTTGTTTATTTAGTTCCTTCTTCTGTTCTCGCATTGCTTTCGTATTTTCTGTCCGCTTATCCTTTTTTATACCTTCTTTGTTATTTTCTCCACTTTGACTCATCACAGCTTTTGCTCTTTTTTCTCCTAGTTTTCTCTGTTCTTCTCTTCTTATTTGCAGCTGTTTTTCAAGTTTCAGGCTTTCTTTCTTTTTCTCATATTCCTCATGCCTTCTCACCTGTTCCAAGTATTCTTGTCTTTCAAGTTCTTCTTGTGTCTTTTTTTTCTCTTCTTTCTTTTGCCTCTTTTCTTCCATTCGCCTATTCTTTTTTTCCTCTTTTTCTTTCATTTCTCTCTCTATTTCTTCTAGTATTTTCTGCTTCTTTTTTATTTCATCCTTCCATTCCTTTAAGACAGGAGCATATTTTTTATGGACTAGAAATGATCTAAATCTAGCTTGGATTTTCAAAGCTGCTGCATTCTCTTGCTCTGCCAGATGTTGCCTTTCTTTTGCTTTCTGCTCTTCCAATGCCTTTTTTTCTTCTTCCATTTGCAACTGTAGCTTCATGATCAACTCCTAGGCCAAAACAAGTAGGATGGACTTAAATTACTTTAAAAAAAGAACATGTGTTGTCACATATTTATCATTAATAAACACAATCCGATGTATTAACTGTTCCAGAATAACATTTATTCTCAAATATAAGACAGTAACATCATAGTTGTTTGACAAAAGCTCATTGTACAACCTTACCTTACGTTGCATTATTTTGTCTCTCCAAGCTTTCTTTTCTTTCCGTAACTCATCTTCCATCACAGTTTGCTGTTTCTGCACAACAAATTAATTTAGGTGAATACTGTACAAAACATGGAACATCAAAAGAAAAAAAACCTCTCTCCAATCTCCCCCATATTCATGGCTATCCAATAATCCACACTTATGAATGCCTGAATTAAAATGAGCACCTCAACTCTGTCAGGATCAAAATAAACTGGACACTCAGGTCAGCTCCCTGACCAAGTCTGCTTTCCTATCTCGGACGCTGAACTGGCCTTAAGAGATCAAAGGTCTTTTCACTTACTAAGCCCTTCCTTAATTTTGGTGACCTGAATTACCTTGCCGGGAATACAATGCTCACCTTTTCAGAAAGGTACAAATTAGTTTACTGAATATGTAGTGTTAATGCATCTCCTTTTTTCACATTCTTATGCTCCTATGTGGAGTTACCAAATTTTATCCTTCTGTATGCACTATAGCAAAACACAGCTAGACACCCTGAGAATGCAACCAGTCAGCATATGGAGTCATGTTTTTTTTGTGGCAGAACTCAGTAGATTAAGCCTGACTCAGTCTTCCGGATACAGCAAGAAAAATGAATGTGGCAACTTTTACACAGATGAAACACAGCACCAGCATTTCCATTTCACATTAGATCTTGGATTCAGATAGTCTAGATGGGAGCAGATTGGCTTTAATATCATTAATTACCTTATGAAGAAGCTCTAATTTTATTCTTTCAGCCTCAAATTCCTTCAGATGCTGCACCCTTCTTGTGTGTTCCTCTTCATTCTGCTTTTCCTGTGCTTCCCTCTCAGCTTTCCACTTTTCCCTCTCTTCATCTTCAAGATCCTTTTGTCTTTTCTCCCACTGCTCCAGTTCTCGCCTACACTTTTCTTCTACTTCACAATGAGTAAGGCTTAGGCTCATTACAGCATCAGCTACAAATTTGGAATCAACCAAGCAAACCTTTATTTTTTTTTTATATAAACATTGGGGGACACTAAACAGTCTTAAAGTATTGACAAGAAAATGATTCTGTGCTGATACAGCCAGCAATATATATCCCCAAGGAAATCAGAACTACAGCACAAGTCTTTTCTATCAGAGATGTCTTATTATCATGATGCACACTAACTGCTACAATCATGGTCATTCTCCTAGTGTATATTTCAGGATTACACTTTGGCTTCGGGATTAATGTCTTCTGGGGCTGTCTGTTTTACAACTGATGCACTCCCTCCCAAAACATGCAAAAGCCATGGTGAAGAGAAACATTCCCAGACAATGTGAATATAAAAAAAAAAAACCATGAAAGAAGCTGTGGCCATAGCACAATCTGCTTAGTGCCTCCAATCTGGCTTCTATTTGTATTCATAATTATTTAAATAATTTTTGGGTAGTGTTTATTTAAACAAATTTCTATCAAGACATTAAAGCCTAAGATCCTGAAATGAGAGAAAAGTCCAGGCATTTGCTCATGTTAATTCATGAAGTATCAAAATCTATTGCATACTGTAATGTGTAATCCTTTACAAAGAATATTATGATACTTATGGAAAAAGAAAAGCAGGAAATAGTGATATGACGCTAAAGATAACTCAACCAAATGACTAATGTGTTTGCTCACCTGTAACATGGTCATCAGCAACCACTGCATCATTGGTGGACTGACTATTATAACTAGGTGCTGCAGCAATCTGCAAGTCTTCATTTTCAATTTCAAATAGTACCTAATATAATTTAATATTGTCGTGAGGAAATAGGAAACAAAATTTAAAAGCAGAACATTATAAAAACCTTCCAGAACAAGGATAAGCTTTTCATCTTATGACATGTACAATAATACGAAATCTACTACCGACTGGAATCCTTAGAAATTGTATAATGCAAATGTATCAGTCAAAATATTGTTTTCTAGAGTAATAAATATAGGAATATTTACCAAAACACATAATATTTCTATATGGTTTTGATATATATTTTACACTTTTATTTGGAAAATGAATGTTTTGCATTTGTGATTTGTTTTATTTCTGTGGAACTAAGCACTATAATTATGCATTAATATTGTTATGCACATAGGGGAAGAACTAGTTATACATTTTTTAAGAAGTTTATTTGAAAATAATGTTACGGGCATGAAGAGTGCTGTATTTCTTTCATTGCTCTTTATTGGCAAGAAGTAATCTATTCCTGCTCATTTATCATCTGTTCATCACGTGCTTGGGGCATATATTAATAAAGTAATTGTGCCGTTCTAGACAATTGTCTTCCAAGAAGAAAAAAAACATCACATTTGAAAAAGTGCTAACTAACAAAAGCCAGGCAACAAAATAAAAGAGATTAAATTAAATACAGGTTTATGTTTTTCTAAGAACTTCAGCAAGTTATTCAGCCAAATCTTATGAAATTTTTTTTTAAAAAAAAAGGTTCATAACTCTTGATCTGTCTTTGAAAGTTACTGTTATTCTGTTTACATTTTCTATTAAAAAAATATGGAGTATATAAGGAGCAAAATTAATAGTAGCACATCCTCCTGATCATCATAAGAATATTAAGTTGAGAGAAGTTTAAAATTGTTAACCATACTATTGAGGTAATATTCTGTAAATAATTAACAATAAAGGATTACTTAGTTTTGTTTTGTTGACTTTTTGCTCAGCATCTCAACTACTGATAGAGAATTTATTCCAATTTTTAAAATTTATAGACATAGTGTATTAGAGATGATGTCCCAGCTCTAAAGAATAGCATACAGAAATTTATCTTAACACTTTATGCATAGTCTGACAGAAGCAAAACTGAACACATCTATGGGAGGCCAACAAAGCACATGTAAGCTATCTAGATTACTTAATAGAATTTTGTTCACTATCTTGTTTAAATAGAGTACCCTTTTTTTAAATTGTTCTGCATCTTCATTATATTCAGAAGCCAGTTCTGCCAAGTAATCTGAAGTATGGCAAGAAACTCCATAAATGTTACCTAAGGAAGAAATAAATATGTAATTTAGTACACAGAGAGAAAATCCCCTACCATCACTCAGTTCTACTCTATACTGCTTAGAAACTGTATTTCTTTCAACTAAAATAAAGCATTTTTTCCTTTAAAACTCTTAACCACTCCCCTGCCCTGCCTCAAATTTTTCTCAAATATATAATAGGAGTCATTTATCTACATTAAAGGCAGTAAATATGTGTAATTGGAACACACACAATTATATTGTAAGAATTCAGTGAATATGAAAGAAAATTCCACAGCAGAACATTTCCTGTGTAGAAAAATACAATAGAACTTGTATCAGATAGGTCAAAAACTGACAAAGGACTACAAAAGTAATGAAAAAGAACAAGTGTCCATTCCAAACAAACAAACAAAAAGATAAAAAGAAATCTTCCTCAAATCCTCAAATATCCAAATTTATAGACAGTATTGAATTTTTGGTCACAAAGAGCGTAACACTGAGCGCGAAACTCAAGATGACGTGAAAAACTAGAATGGAACAGACAGTGCCAGCTCTCAAGCATATAAACTATGAGCCTGGCTTCAGTCACACAGCTGACACAGAAATATTATTCCCAATTACAAGGTCATTTCATTTAATGCTAGTGTGGATATCTCTAAAAGATCCTATGGGGTTCAAATGTATCTGTACTCAAGTTCAGCTCCTACTGACTTCATTTTAGTTTCTCATAAAGAGTCTGGCTTAGGTCTTGTTCCAGAAAATGATCCTGCAACTTGCTTTGATCTGTGGTTTAGCATTAGATGATTTTTTAGAAAAATTCAATTAATGCTCAGATATTAATCCTAGAAGACAGCATTGCGTGGTTTTATTCCTTGAGATTTTCAGTATGCATTCAGAAGCTGATGCACTAGGTTTCACTGATGGTTCTACTTAAAATTTTGCATTGCTTTACTGATGATTGTTGGTCTAACTTCCACTGGCAATACAAGGTGCATAAATATTTTAACTGCGATCCCTGCTTACTTGTAGTTTCTTCATCTTCCAAGTCTTGCAGTATGAGTTTTTCAGCATCTTGATTTCTGCTCTTTATAAAGTTTAAATAGGAGAGAACTGATTCTGGCAAGTCATCTGAATTCTAGAAAAACACAATGTTTGAAAAAAAATTCTACGTTTTCATCTCACAGACACGACCAGAGGTAAATACTTGATATGCAAGAATAAAAACTAATTTTCAACTTCACTTATAAAGCACTGATGGAGATTTAGTAACAATTGCTACAAAAATTGTTCCTAGTTCCCACACTCTTCCCATTGTTTTATCACCCGCTGAACAATTAATAATTCTAATTAAATTGTGATTGTAGTGACTTTTAGTAATTTATCTTTCACTATCTTCAGAAACATGCTTTAATTAACATTTTCTTTATAACTGTGTTGGACAAAAAAATTAAAAGAAAGTTGAGGTAAACATTAACAAATACCTATGATTCACAGGATCTTTTTCTTAAAAATGTTCAGACTCTTTAAAAAATAAATTAATTTTAAATTTACTAGAGTTTAATGTATGCATGTAAATCAGATGCTTCAAGTTTCTTTACTACATAGATACTTTCAATTCAAAAAACTGTTGTAGATGTGTTAATTTAGGTAAATATTGCTGGCATTTAGCATGTACATGCATAAATAATTATCACTAATGCCTTTGCCTATCTTTATGTCTCATCAAACATATGATTTATGGTCACATATGACAAATATCATCTACCCTAATATCCTATAGAGCAATCCTTTTGCTACAAGTCTGAAAGATTAAAATAACTGAAAATCACCCAAATAACTGATTGGATTTCAGAATATCTTTCTCCAAAATAAGAAGTCATGCAAAAAAAGAGGACTTGAAGCACCAGTTTATATGAAATATCAGGAAGTGTTCGAACCGTCTTATGACAGTCTCTTGCAGGATTTAAATATAGATTTAAATGATTTAAGTGAAGAATCTCTGGTTTATTCATCCATTTAATCTTCCTTATTAGCCTTAATAAAGTCTTCCAGCTTCAGAGGATTCTAAAACAAATCATTATCTACAAGTCTGATTTTCTCACTTAAGCAGAATGCTGATATTCATCTTTTCTATTGTCTTGTCACCAGTGGAGGTGACATTTTTCATGAAGCAACACTACTGAGACTACTTTTCAGAAGAAATCCTTAGGTTAGGTACGTCAGAAAAAGTTCATCAGATAAGCTTTCTAATGCCTGTAGTACTTTCAAGCAGAAATAGAAGCTGTGTTAGCTCATTGAATACTTACTGTCTCAGTGTCACTCAAAGCTTCTGATACCTCTGTGTCAGGATCATCTGCTTCAAGGGAAGAAACACTGATTCTGCTTAATTCAATTTCTATTTCTTTTTCAATTCCATCAATGTCTTCTGACATTCTACTTTCCATAGTGTCTTATCTGCTTTCAAAGCTACACAAAGAAAAGATTAACTTTCAGTACTGCATGAACAAAGAGGGTGCTCATTTACAAAAGTTTATTCAGGTGTATTTATTGAATAGTCAGCTTAAAACATGAAAAGGAATAGCAGAAGCTTGTTCTGAACATCTCACTCCACAACAGCCAGCAAAAAATAAGAAAAATGTTAGTTTGTGATAAGAGAATCCACCTTTTAGAGTCTACCCCTCTAAATTTTGCAAGTGTTACCAGATTTGAATATTAGAAAAGTCTGCCTGACCTCTGCTCCTTGTGGACAGTATCAGTGCTGTGACCTGAGCTTCAGAAGGGTTTTTTTTTTTCCCAGCCCTAATAGCTTCATTTTTTTTCTTTTTTTTTTTAAAAAAAGCTTCAAACAATAAATAGATATCAACAATTACAAAATAAGAATCCAGAAAACACCTACTGAAGTTGTAATGATACAAAGAAAGCAGTGAGAAATGGCCTATCTCACAGAAGTTCAAGACTCTCAGAAGATTCCAGGAGGGGAAAGCATCCCTCACCGTACCCTCTGCAATCTGCACCCCTCTCCTCACCCCTAGCCCAAATTAGAGGGCACGGGAGGAAGCCTAGACCAGCTCTATGACAGGCAGCGAGCAGATGGCCCCTGGAGCAGAAGAAGGGAAACGTTGAGGGCATTTCAACCGTGGAGGCGCGAAGCAGCTCCTCGTTGTGAAACTACATCTCCCAGATGGCCTCGCGGCGGAGCGGTTGCCCAGTAAGGACTACATAACGCTCCTTTGCATGCTGGGAGCTGTAGTCGTGCCCCTCAGGGCGCCCATAGCCCTCCCTTCTCCTTGATATACTCCGTGTAGTTACTCACTTATCCTCCAGCCGAGCTCCTACCGAATCCCACGCCTTCCTGGCCGCCTCCGGAGACCGACCGCCCCTCCGCCCTGAAATTCGGCAGCCCTTCACAACCCCCGTTCAGGCCCTCCGCGAGGACGACGAGAGCCTCGCTGCCGCCGCCGCCGCGCTGTTAAACCGGGAGCGTCACCACGGCAACAGACAACAGCGGCTCGGAAGGCGAGCGGCAGGGTCCAAACTTAGCGAGCGGTCGGCCGTTTCACGCCAAGATAGCCAGCATGGGGCAAACACACCTAGCACCCCGTTTTTTTTCTAATTTTATTTTATTTTAAATAATGGACTGGACTTTGGATAGTAAGAAAAAATTGTTCGCTGAAAGTGTTGTCAAACACTGGAACATGCTGCCCAGGGAAGTGGTGGAGTCACCATCCCTGGAGATACCTAAAAGACGGGTAGACATGGTGCTGAGGGGCACAGTTTAGTGGTGATTTTGGCAGAACTGGGATGATGGTTGGACTCGATGATATTAAAGTTCCCTTCCAACCTAGACAATTCTATGATTCTATGATTAGTGTTCAGAATAAATTGGAAGGAGACAGTGGGGAGACCTGCCAGACATCCCTGCTGCCTTCACATACTGGGGCCCTGTCATGGCATGGAAATGCCAGTGGCCCACTGGTGTCCAGTGGCAGAGGCCAGTGGCCAGTCCCAGGGCAGGGGAAGGCTGGGCCTGGGGTGATGAGACAGTACAGGCCTGAGAGACGCAGGGGAATCAGCAGCTGAACAAGGAAGAGAACAGAAAATAATAGTTCAAAAAAACCCAGCAACATTCGCATCTAAAGTACCCAAGAGCTGGAGAAAACTGGAGTTGGAGAATTAAAGGCTCCACACAATTCACTCTAGAAAAGTGATTTGGGGCAAGGAATGTGCAGGCAATATTATTTTAGTGTGTATCATTATTTATAAGGAATGCATCTGTCCCTAAAGTCTGATTAGGAGTCTCAGGACGCAAAGACAGGTGTAATAGAAAAATAAGAGCTGAAAGTTTAAGACAGGTTTTACATAGAAAGCAAGCACTTTTGTGAGCAATGGGAAGGATCTGCCAAGGACAGTAGGGTTTTTTTCCCCTTCTTCCACAGTCTTTAAAATAAACTCAGTGTTTTAAACTGAGTCTTTAAAATAAATTGAAACCCTTAACATCAGGATACTGGATTCAAGGGCAACCGTTTAACATTTTCTCACTGGTGTTATGGATGAGTAAGATACTGAAAACTCAAAACAACGAAAACTCATTAATTTGAAATCCACCCTGCGATGTCTCGTACTTTACAGAATCATGTAAGCAGTGAACTTTTCAGTGTGGTAAGTTTAACAAAAAAATTCTTCAAGCACCAAGTTGAATGTGCACTTGATACTTGTTTTGTAATGCAAGTTACCCTGTGATCATGGTGACTGAGGACCATGGGCACGGTGACATAGTTAGCAAACAACTTTGCCAATAAACCCCCCCACGTTTCTGTAGGCTTGTAACCAGGAAGTTAGGGCTGATCAACAGAAGAAAACTTCTCACTGTAAGGATGTGGTTAAGTTGAACTTCAGAAAGAAATGCATCATTATGAGACTGCTCTTTAAGGTAGGATGGAAATATTCAGAGCTGGTAAGGATTTTCTTGTGAAGTAACAATGTAATGTAAAATATACATCATTTTATAAAGATAATATTTCTATTTTTCAGACAAATAAGATAAACTGTATTATTAAAATTTCTCTAAATAAGGCATTACAACCACATGGTTATTACAACAGAAGTGTTGCAGATGCCAGTTTTCCAGTAAAATATGTAATTGTTCAGGGTTTTTTACTAGAACAATTAATCACACCAGTGTTTAATGCATTCTGATTTTGAAAATTCTGATGAAGTTTAATTACTATTCTTCAGGGAAAGTGCAAAACCAGTTAACTAATACAGTCCGTAAGTTTACATGGTGCTTTATAGACCCAAATCCACTGCGGAGCTAGTTCAAAAAGTTTATCAATTTCTTCATTCTGCAGTTCAGCACCTAAAGTTTTATAATCCAGGCAATGAGGATCTTGACAGGGCAGACAGAGATTATGGTTGCTGAATGTTTTTTTTCTAATCAATAAATTTTATACATATGTAACTTATGTTTTGTGTGTAAAATAAGTTGTTAATACAAGATATTTTTTGACTGCAGAAGCTTCAACTTTGTCATTTTTTTTCTGTTTTACAATTAACAGAAGACATAGCTTCTTATTGTAATCAGTCTGTAATAATCCTGACACAAGACAAGAACAATTCCTTTCAAACACATGCCTTAGTCTTAAAAAATACTTTTTTTAAGAGTATGTCCATGCTGGTTGTGTTCATGCATTTGTGCATATTTTTGTGCCTGCCTGCTTTGTACATGAGAAGTGTAGGACAACTGCTGTCAGCTGCCCTTGCAGAATCCATCTTCTGACACTGCTCTTTCAGCTTGTTCCACAAAGCCAGGCAGAACAAAATGCCAGAGCATGTTTACAGAAGAGGCAGGAAAGTGAAAGGGAGCATGAGGTGGGAGACAAATGGATGAGTTTCACTGTGCAAAAATCTTAATAAGTCCATAAGACACAATACCAAAATAAATAAATAAATAAATAAATAAATAATAATAGTAGTGATATATAAAAAATAAGTCTTGCATCAGAGAATTTACAGTGTTAGAGGTCTTCCCTGCTGAAATATGCTAAATTACACTCAAGACGTGAATGCTCATGTGACTTCACTGTGGTTCTTGCAAGATTTGCAGGCATTTCAAGGGTGATAGAGTTGGTACTCAGGTTTTAATGCACACTTTCTGTGTATTTCATGGGCCATTGCTATGGGCAGGCTCTCTGCTTGCTCTTCCGCTGACTGAGCACCCACTTACTATTGATGACTGATGAAGTGCAAGTCTTGATTTAGTTTCATTTGAAAGGAATTCAACTTTTCACATCCTGTTACACTCTGCAACAAAAAAGGAAGTGAGGGTGACTGGGAGGTTCACTTCAAAAGGGTATAGCATACTCTGGAGTCCAGGACAAGAGAATTGGTAGCAATATTTGACAGGTCTCATGACTCTGCTAGAACTGTGTGCTGGATCACACTGAAATCATTAGGCTGTATTTGCTATTTTCAACAAAAATTGAGTCAGCTAATGCAGACAAAGGAGGGCTCATATCTTTACTACAGTTTTCCCTCTTTATTTCAGCTGGTATCCTTAATAATTAGTAAACTAAGTGTATTGAAGAATATAAGGATAAGTGAAAGCCGGGCTATGTAACTCATGCCATCTCTGCAATATAAATCTTCCTGCATACATGCTGCTTCCAAATTTCTTTAGTAGGTACGAGAAAAAATCTAAAACCAGAAATGCACGTATACAATATAACATCAGAGGTAATTGAGACCAAACACCATCCTGATGTTTCTGCTGTTGCTACTATATTTTGTTCAATGTGTCAAGAGACTGTCTAAAATTATGAAACATTATCTGAGGAATATACATCCCAGTGTAATTGATAGGCTTAGTTATATCTGTTTCATAATGAACTGAATATATGATTATATTTTCAGCTGTGACTCAAAACTGAAAACAGAAGAATGAAAATACGACATAAAATACTATCACAGAAGTACTTCTTAAGTGTCTTCAACAGCATTTTCTTGGTAAAAAAATTGTTTTCTTTTTCTTATTTGGCAGCTTCAAATTATTTTTTTAAAATGTTTTAAATTAAAACAATAATCTTCTTTGTTTTCCAGGCTCTGGGTCTTACACTTTTGACATTTGGCCTGTGGCTTTTATTTGACAGAAACAATTTTTTCAGTGTCTTATGTGAGTATAAACAGAATTTTTATTTTGTTTGAAATGACTGCAAGATAAATCAACAGAAACAGCTGTAGATTACTTTTTTTTTTCACAAGGTGGCAGTATTGGATTGAAATGCATAGGTTTTTCTTTTCTGTTGTATGTATTTTCCATCATTAGCATGATTATCAAAGTAGGGGAATATATATTTTTCAGTATATCTACAGTTTATAAATTATATACAATTTATTTATTTCTCTTGGTGTACAGCCTATACATAAATCACTGAAATATAAATCAACTCTACCGATTTTTTCTTTATATAATTTACCAGACTGCATTTGGCCTGAACTTGACAAGATTATAGATCCTTTAGGTGGATATTTGGGTGGAATGAACATAAGTTGGAATTTGGGGCCTCTCCATATAGATATTCCTTTTTTCCAGAGTGTCTATCAAATTGTTTCACAGGGAAATAAGTTGTGGGTCACATTACAACACCTGTGCTCTTAAAGAGCTGTCTGTGTTACCTGCGCCAAAGAGCATCAATTCCCAACTGGTGGGATGGGAACCATCCAATACAGTAATTCTGAGATGGAGATGGAAGTAATGAAAACCCCTGCTACTTTCTGTATCTATGCAAAAATGGCTAAATTGGAAAGGGAAAAGTAGCCAGTCACAAAGAGGGAGGATAGCATTGAATCTGAGCCCGGATTTAATGAGAAATTTATCTATGTCCACATAGGATTTGTACATGTGCTACTAATTTCTGGCAAACAGAAACATTCTGTAAACTTGTGTTTTTTTATTTCATTGTATGTGGTTCACATTGTTCAACTGAGTATGTTCTGTTTACATCTTATATGTTGTTAACATCCTCTGAATTTACAAAATTGTATCTTTTTCTTTCTCTGACTGTAGATAACATAAGGTAATAATAATGCTCTTTTATCATTCTACTATTTCCATTCTTTCACTAATGGCATTGCAAAGGTTTGTTTTTCTGGAATAAGTTTTTAAAGTGGAAGTCTCAAAACAAAAAAAAATAATAAAGAGAAGTGATGGTATGAATGCACTGTGTTACAGTTTCTTCATGTGAAAACCAGCTAGTGGCATATATTTCTGCTATGTTACTTAGTGTTGGATCTGTTATTACTTTTACATCAGTCGTGGGATTCCTTGGAATTGTTAAGGAAACCAAACATCTACTAGTGATGGTAAGTGTAAATCAGAATCCAACTTTCTCATAAAATGGAAAGGAGTTTTGTCTGCATGAAAACTGCAATCCTGTCTTGATGTTATGATTTCCACATACAGGGCTTAACAAATCTGCTGTTATAAAGCTATTTTTAGATAAATTCCTGGCTCAAATGAAACCTGAACATAACTGAAGACCCTTCCATTTCACTGCGTGAATGTTTTCTATGACAAAACACTTGCAGTTTGATGCACCAAAGATTTATTCACTGTATTTATTAACTTAGAGGTTTTTCAATTAATTTAGTATTGAAATTTTGTGAAGTAACTATCACTCAGTATGTGCTTACGTGCTTAGTATGTGCTGAAGAAATAAAGAAAAGCCTGGCCCAAAATGTTGCAGGTTGAAAGCACAAGTAGCTGCAGTATGGCTACAGTATCAAAACAGACAGCATGATAAAAAAGCTCTTAGCTATGTAGAACTACCTGGATACTCCATATCTATATGCAATTCCTGCTTTTTAGGAGAACACTTTGGTTTCTGAAAAATTACACTGTAGCAATAGATTCTTATGATTGCTTTGATTACATTCATAGAATCATAGAATCATAGAATTGTCTATGTTGGAAGGGACCTTAAAGATCATCTAGTCCAACCATCAACCTAACCCTGACATAAATCACTAAACCATATTCCTAAGGACTACGTCAACCCATCTTTTGAACACCTCCAGAGATGGTGCCTCCCTGGGCAGCCTATTCCAATGCCTGATAACCCTCTCCATGAAGAAATGTTTCCTAATATCCAGTCTAAATCTCCCCTGGCGCAATTTGAGGCCATTGCCCCTTGTCCTATCTCCTGTGACTTGGGAGACAAGGCAGATCCCCGCCTCTCTACACCCCCCCTTCAGGTAGTTATAAAGCATGATAAGGCATGATAAAGCCTCCTCTTTCTCAGACTAAACAACCCCAGCTCCCTCAGCCTTTCCTCATAAGACTTTAAGATTCTTTCCTTTATCTTTTGTTTATTGTCACCCTTTATGAGCAATCTATTTTAGACTATGTGAAGGCTGAAGCAGAGAACTGTTCTACTGATTCATTTGTTAAGCACTGCAAATATCAGGAGGCACAGCAATGAGAGGAACCCAGATGCTATAACCAGAGATCTTGTTCCTTCTTCCTTCCTGCTACCCAAGGCATGTAGCTTTTGTCTCACAATTTATTAGACAATGAAAGAGAAAGAAGTGTCACATTCCCAACTTCCATGGAAAGATCTAGTATCACAATATCTAGACACTGAAGGTGAAATTTAGTCTTCCTGAAAATGAAAAAAATCAACTATCTTTTTGTTTTGTTTGTGCATCTCATAGCTCAAAGGACACCTTGACTACATGTGAGGCTTAGGCACCATGATAAATCAAACAGGAAATAACAAGAGTTTTCTTCAGCAGAGCACAGCTGCTTAACAATAATTTTTGTTTTTATCTTCCAAAAAAGTTACGGCTTTGTCTTTAAGACCAAAACAATGACTTGTGCTTTGCCTAAAGTCTGCCTCTTAGACTATGATGTCACTTTCTGAGGGTTTCCAGCAAAAAAATATTTCTTATTATTGTTGCAATGACTCTAAATAATAGTCATAAAGGATTATATATGAGTTTCTGGGTTTTTTTATTGCATTACTCACTCATTTGATATTATGTTTATACGTGATTTTGGGTGTTTTTCCAGTATGTGAGTTTTCAGATCCTGGTGTTTGTTACCCAGATGGCAATATTGATACTGATATTCACAAAGAAAGAAGAGGTATGTAAATAAATTATGTCAGACTGCTGATAATTTCAAAATAGTTTCTTGTAATTAATAAAAAAAAAATCCAATAGTCAGTTCTCACTGTGTGCCGTATCACCATTTGTTTGAACTTGAGTATCCTACATATTGACAAGGCATAGCTGATGTGGAAAACTTAATTTGAGGAATTCAGCATGGTTCAATAGTTGTAAAGGAGAGTATATGGAAATATATTTCCATTTTTTCCTGTGCAACAAAACATACTCTTGTTCAAGAATGTGAAATCAACAGTGTAAGGGACAGTTTTATTCATTTCTGAGGGATGATCCAGAAATTCCTTCTTTCATGGACATCAGAAGAGGTAGGAGAAAGCATTAAATGCCAACCTGTGTCTGCTACCAGATGGTAACAGTAGTCCACTATACAATTAGTAGTAGTAGGCATTAGCATCATGGCATGCAAAGTATGCTAATGAATTAATAATTTAATTGCTTTGAGCCTTTATTTTAGGTTCAAGTAGAGATCTAATGTAAGGAATATATATCTTTGCTTTTAACAACAGGAAGCAACAGTACATACCAATGTAGCTGTTGTCACCAGTAAATGTACTGCTTTGAAACTTCATTCAGTCATTTATTTTTCTACATATAGCAACTCCAATAGCTTGAGTATTCCTCACAGTATTATATGGAAGGTAGTCTGTACTGAATCTATACTGGCCTAGCCACTTCTATGTTCTGTAATTCCAAAATCTATGGTTTGAGAAAACTTCCCATGACACCGGTGTCATAAGGTTCATACAGTTTTCCAAATCCTACAACTACTCAGGCAGGGTAGAGCACAAATATATTATTTTTACACCATCAAAGCGAATCTGTATCATCAAGATTTCTTCACTAAATGTTAATTTATAATTATGAAATCCTCCCTGTTTTATATGATGATTTTACATATTGAAAGATTTGAACTGTCAGGAATGATGCATTCATTTATTCAGCTATTTGAGCTAGGAAAATTGGTTGAAAGATTGCAGTTAAAATTTTTTTTTAATCAACTGTAATTGCACTTGATGTCAACTGTAATTATGTGATGCTGAAGTATAATAAATGAAGGTAACATCACCTATGCAAGCTCTTGAATTTTGTTTTTAGGATAGCTGTAGCAAGGGGAATGAGTTGGAGAAACCTCATTTTTCTCTTGTTTTGTAATGAAATCTTTCAGTGGACTAGGAATTCTCCTCTGCATGTATTCCCTACTACACTCTCTACAATCACACTCTTTGCTATCAGCTTGTCTACTTCAATTACTGTTAAAGGTTACTGTTACTTGTCTCTGCCAAGATGCCTAATATAGGGCCAAGAGCTGCTAACTTCCCTAGCCCAAAGCAATATTTGTCCTGGCCACATTGCATGATGCTCAGAAAAGTTTGTATCACATTCCAAGTTGAATCAATTTTGACTTTATGCTTATGATGGTGTGCTTAGAATTAAATATGAGAGGAATAATTTTTTATTTCACGACAGATCAGATGCATCTATACTATGTTCCCTGGCTCCTCTGGCTCCATTTGGACTAATCACCTTGTGTCTGCCTCTGCTATGTATGTGATTTGGGTCACTTCATTTATCTTTCCCTTTTGCTTTTAACTTTCCCATTAGTGCAATGGCTATGACATGTCTTAGATTATATTTGTCAAACTGATTAGAATGCTGCTACTTGCAAGTAGCCCTTGAAAAAACTCAACTATCAATAAAAGATCAAGGATTGTACTATCCATCCCCACTCTTATCAATATGCATATACCAAATGCTATAAATATTTATGAACAGGTCCGCAATCAATGGAACAGCAGAATTGATGAAGTTATTTCTGAATATGGGAATGAGAGTCTGGCTGAGCAGGAACCAGTTTGGAACATTCTGAATGCTGTGCAGCACAATGTAAGGAAAAAAATCATCACAAAATATCACCTTAAAAAACACTGCATCAAACGAAAATGTGTATACCAAAGAACAACCATTTTTGCACGTGATTAATTTTTCAAGATCTGCAGTGAATATCTCATGTGAGTGGAAAGATTCCTTGCTGTTATATGGATTATTATGGATTAGATTAGTATTTTGAAGGACTTGTTGATATATGTAAGAGCTGACAGTTCTGGTCACTGAAGTTTATTTCAGCTGAAAAAAAATGATGGTTTTCGTAATACTTTTGACAGTGCTAAATATTATAAACACTTCATCTGCTTAAGTCTCAAGACTGACCTGAACCATGGTCAAGCAGAGATGCTGTGAGGTCAAAGCAGAGCTCTTACTGTGAGAGCGTTTGAATATGTATTGCACTGAGACTCTCAGAAATAGTGCTTAAAGCCTCAGATGAGCTTGTAAATCAATATTTTCAGCACACATACTTAATTATTAATCTGTGTGTGTGTGTGTGTGTGTGGCCTGGCAACATGTAATTTGTTTCCTTTCTCAGAAAAGTCCTTTAAAGCATTTGTATGAGATCAATAATTTTGGAAGTTATTAGCAATGTTTTTGACCAGTGGCCTGCTACCTACCTTTCAAATTAATTCTGCATCATAAGCTTTTAATTACCAACACTACAGATTAGCAGATTAGCAGATTAATATGTTTTAATAAGCTTCTATAGGCCAATTGTGAGTCCCTTAGTATGACTTCTTGCAGAGGTGAGTTATAGTTCTTCACAAATCCTGAAGATAATTTAAGATTTCGGGTAACTCACAAAGCATACATGTCTAGACTCAAGATTACAAATGCATTTGTAATGTATATTTTAAATCTGTTCTTTGAAAATACAGTCTTTTGTCATTGCATTCCTGATTAATGGTGACCTCTTTATGTCAATGGTGCAGCTAGATTATGTGCTGGGATATTTGGGCTCAGTTTTATTCAACTGTTGTGGGAGCACAGATTTCAGCAAAGTTACCTACTTACCACCCACTATGGTGGGCATGTTTAGATTGTGGCAGATCTCAAAATCCTATAGATATTTTACTGCTGGTATCTAAATCAGATAAAATGATATTAAATCTGCCAAGGTGAACTGTAATCACTCTTTTGGCTGAAATACTGCCACCCCCAAGTCTTTTGTTTTGTGCTTACAGCTCTTTACAATATCATCAGCCTCTGCTATGAGAAAAATAAAAAGATCACAGCTCATATTAGAGAATAACTATATTTTTATATATTCTTGGTGATATTTAACATACTGCTTCAAGCTGGTAATTTTTTTAACTGAATTTACAGAGTTGTTGAAAGTGAGTGTTTTCACAGAGAAAGAACAGTTTCGGCTAAATTATCAAAAGTTAGGAACAATATCCTTTGGATTAACTGTTCAAAACATAAAAATGAGATGCTTGTGTTTAGCATCTCCAAGCTAAAATATGGCAGACTTTTCATTCCACAATAGAATTCAAACATTTCTGAAGTTTCACCCTCATCCTCATAGAAAACTCCTGGAATTTCTTACATTACAACAATTCCATTCTTCAAGCTGTTTGATTGTCTGGTTTGGTTTGGTTTTGTGTTACTTGTATTGAAATAGATTATTAGGAAGAACTAGCTGAAAATCCAGTTGAACAGGGCACAGTATTTGCTTTGTGCTTCAAGTCTGAGATATGTGTTCACAAGAGATCAATTGCTGCTAAATACAAGTGAGAATAGGGAGAGTTTCTAAAGATCTAAGATTGCTAAAACAGAGAATTTTTTGCAAATATGACAGTAGAAGTGACAAATAAGTTTTTAAAAACTAGTCCTTATTTAAGTTTCTAAATCAGAGTAAAAAACAGAGTGTCTGTGGTTTTACTTTTATTTATTACGATGTTTTATAAAATCTCTCCCTGTTTACTACCGTCCTGGTTTGAGGTAAAACAGAAATAATTTTCTGTTCAGTAATTTTAGTATTTTAGCTGGGCCTCTTCTAACTAACTAAACTCTGAAATTAGAGAAACTATTGTTCAGAAACTATTCGCTCTCACAGTGATAAGACCTGATGATACCAAGGAACAGTATGCAGAGAGGCCCTTGCTTATACTTACTGCTATAACAACCAAGGTCAGGCAAATTTGTTATTTGCCCCATTGGAGGGTTGGAAGTGGAAAAGTGTAGAGGAATCACACCTGTAGGGAGAAGAGGACTCAAAACTGACCAACAGGGTATTCCATCCACATCACACTCAGTATAAAAGCTGAGGGATCAAAGGGTCAGCTCTCTTCCTTCAATGGCCAGCACTTGAGGAGGACCCTGTCTGTTCATCTGCCTTTGATCCCGATCCGAGCATTCCTGACTCCAGATCCGGAATCCAGCTCCTGTCCATCACTGAGTCGAGCCTGGGACTTTCTCCTGTGCCTGCTGGTGACATGATCATCACCCTGGGAGCTTAATATGGTTTTGTATATACTGTATTCTCTTTGTTGTACTTCAAAGTACCACACCCTCAATATAGCTGCCTGCTTACACACCATTTCTACACTGAAATTACTTTGGAAGGGTGATTTCCAAAATGTTTTGCTTTAATCTGTGTTGGTTATTTTATTCTTTTTTTCTATTTGCATGTGTTCTAAAACAACGTCCAGTCTAAAAGAAATTTCCTTTCAAAAGATATTTTACAATCATCTTATTCTTACATCTGTAATATTGACTACAGATCGTGGGAAGTGATGCATAAGGATGAATCAATCCCTGCAGAAACATCTCTGTACTGAATACAGAGATAAACTGTTTAGTTAATGTAATCAACTAATAGCTAGCACTAATAGTTGGGGTGGAAATTCCTCTGTGTGACAGTCTTTATAGATGTTGGAGTTACCAAGTTACAGGATTTCTATTCTAGATGGAATGTTGTGGAAGATACAATGTTACACAGTGGGAAAGGAATGAAAACAAGGAAAATAGTACTCAGGTCCCATGTTCGTGCACAACATCCAGTCTGAAGAAATGGTTTTGTGATGTCCCAAGGAATTCAACATACAGTATGGTAAGAAATAAAAAAATTGTCTTCAAGAATGTAACTTTTGCTACTAAATGGACTTTGGAAAAAGTTTACAAAACCTGTTTTCCACCAAGACTTGGCTTACAGATGCCAAAGTATTAATAATATTCATTGCTTTGTGTTTCATCACTCTGAAGCCTTGGTTTTTACTCATTAGGTGCCAGTCATGTAGGCAGTTCTAAATTAAGGATAATTCAAGAAACAGGAATTGTGCCTACCACAGATCGATATCCTAGGGACATTCAGTAGCGGTTTAAGAAATAGTAAACATCTTGACATTTAGAAGCTCATGCTGGACAAATAAATGATGACAATGGAAAGTGACCATATACTAAAAGTGTACAGTACATTTTCCACTTGTAATTGCTATTTGTTACTTACAGAATGCCAGCATGTCTCTGCCTGTTTGTATTATCTGCTTTTCAGAGCTTCTCCATTACATTACAGGATAAGAGGAATGAGCAAGTCATTGAAATGAGATGTGTTTTCCGAGACCAGTTCATGCTAGCATTTACATGTCTTAATATCAAGGGACTAATCTGCGTAGGACCATCAGATACTATCAGCTGATAATAGAAAACTGGAGCAAAATGATACAAACTGTTCTCTTCTATAAACCCTCCAGTGTTAATCGGGCTACCCAATGAGAACAAAAATTCAGTGGGCAAAGGTTGTTTCTTGACAATGCAGGACAGTAAATAATAGATAGGATGTTGTCAAATGATATCTGGTATTGTCTACCTTCTCTCATCAGTTTGGAATTGTTCCCTGTTTCTACAAAGCCTTGTCATTATTAAAAGATCACTTCAAAGTATATGTTTTGTTATATTTATAGCTATTTTAAGCTATCTAATAATTTCTAGTTTATTTAAGAAAACAATATAATAAGCATAGGCTGTAATCTGGAAAATGTGCACATCCATTCCGGATGCATAATGCCTGAGAATCAGTAAAAACTTGAAAATATTCTTTCAAGCATTTACTTGTAATCTCTTGGTTATAGTCACACAAAAGCAAATTCCTTTTTGATTAAGTCACAAGCTCTAGAACATCTCCATACAAAAATATCAGATTTACTTAAGAACAATCTGTTTAGTTCATATGATTTAAAAAATGTTGTAGCTAACTCTCCACAGTACACATTACTCATGAATTTCCTTTCTGGGAAGTAAATATCAGAACCCATCATAACACGCAGAAAATTCTATTCTATATGTCTTAAAAGTTTGTTCTCACAAAGATGCAAGGCAAATTCAAAAGTTGAAAGGATTTTTCTTGAAATCTGTTCATCTTGCTTAGGGATGTGAAGAATATTTAAATACATGGTTTGAGAACAATGTTTTGATCTTAACTGCAATTGCTATCAGCCTGCTAATTACACAGGTAAGAATATTTTTAAGCAAAAACTACACAATATTGATATTCTGCTGTGGGTAAAAATCAATTCAGTTTTATTTAGCTTTGGCACACTCTCAGACATTTTGTAAAGTGTTCCATCAATGTTAATTAGAAGTAAGATCAAGCACTGTTTACCAGCAAACTCCCATCATATATTCAAGCACCATCACATATGTTTGTGTCCAAAGTTTGTTGAATAAAATGTTTGACCTAACTTATGAAAGAAAACAGCATTGCAAGGATAGAAAGCAGTTAGAGAATGTAAAATCCGTGGAGCAAAAGACCTCCTTTGTCCTCTACTTGTACAGAACCTAGTCCATGAACATGTTAAAGCAAACAATACAAAATCATGAAACCTCTCCCCCCCATATGTCTATAAGAACATTTTATTGGCTAAAGAGGAATAAAGCTTTGAACATCAAAACAAACCATAAGAATAATGGCAACAAGAATTCATTGTCCACTCCACAGACAGCCTGAAGGTTGAGTACCATCAAGTAGGGAAAAGGATTTTTGATAATATCTAAATTCACAAGGTTGAAAATTAAACTGGTTCATTTTTACTTTCATTTAGAATTCAATGTATGACCTATTTTATCTCTTCCATACCTAGTACCTTCCCATAGATGTGCAGAGTGAAAACATTCTGGCTACGGAGTGGATCAGTTCAGTAATGAAAATATTTTTTATTCATACTCACCTAATCCTCACTAACATAATACATGAGTGTCTCATGATTTTCAGTGTACTATCATTGACACCTTCTTGTCAGGTGGGAAAGAGCTGTTATCCCCATTCAAGAGGTAAAGACCAAGTTTCATAGGGCACTGAAACACTTAACACTTAACTGAATTATGTGCATCTGAAGCGTGTCCAGAGGAGAGCCACCAAGCTGGTGAGGGGTCTGGAGAACAAGTCCTACGAGGAGAGGCTGAGGGAACTG
>JAOTQQ010000001.1:44211463-44356620 GCA_026546715.1 Gallinago undulata | reverse complement strand
TGTTTGTTTTTTAATGTGGTTGGACTCGATGATCTCAAAGGTCCCTTCCAACCACTAAGATTCTGTGATTCTGTGATCTTAAAATAGATTTCAAGACATTCTGTGGATGTGAAGCTAAGAGACTTGCTTAAGGTCACACAGCAAGCCTGTGGCAGAACAGAGTATTTAGCTTGTATCTTCAGGTACATGTTCTCATCATTCTCCTTTATATCCTGCATAGAAGCCAGGTAAACAGTCAGATTGACTCAGTCATGATTGAGTGTCAAGACTTTCTTTGATGTTTTTAATTCACTCTTTTTCCTTTCTCAGGTATTTTTGGTCACACTAACTTGTCAGCTATTTAGAAACACCAAAAAGAATAATATTTGGCCAAATGAATCATAAACTCTTCTGAGCATTGCTGTGGTACAAGAATCATCTGATCCGTGCCTATGACAGTCAACGAAATTACTTCCAGTAAAATTTGGATTGAGCTCTACATATTGTAATCACTAGGATATTAACATTTGGGCTTTAATAAGTTGTTTATTGTTCATAGCTATGAATATGACAATATGCTACAAAATCATGTGTGTTAAAGCCATTTACTAGCTAGTTAATAAAACTCCCTGACAAGCTGAATATTAGTTTCCAGAGTCTCTGGAACAACTTGTTCAGAGTGTTATAAATAGTACCGTATGGTATCCCACCCTTTGAAACAGAAAGAACCCTTTGTCAGATTCAGTGGAGAAACATATTTACTAAACTTTGTTGACACTTCTTTAGGCTTTTACCTTTCCTTCCAATCCTTCTCTGCTTTGTCCTTGTCTATTTTGCAACTTTATCTCCAAAATTGTTGTCTTATATATATTGGGCTCTTATCAGCTCTTTCCCGAGAAATGTAGTAGATATCTTTCATTCTTGCTGAATGGCTCTTACCGTTCATTTAGTCAAACGGCTTCAGTGTTATAGCTGGAGTTAGCTTGAAACCCTAAAACATTCTTATCCTGTGAGCAGTGAGGTGACTTCACATATCTCAAGGAAAACTGAGGAAGGCATGGTATTACAAGTGCAAGGGGAAGCATTATTAATTACTTTTTACCTAAAACTTCCCATTTCAGTAATCCATCTTCTGACGCTTATCAGTTTAGTAAGTTTTATTTATTTAATCTAAAAAATTTCTATTCAAAGTGCCTGCCACGGGCTGGATTTCTTATTTATAGAGAACTTCAAATACAAGAAATGTGTCAATTCAGAAGTGAATGCCAGGCTTGGAACAAAATCTGTATTCCAATCTCATATTTTTTGTTCTGCTACCAGCAAAGATCTAATGAACACACCAATGAACTCTCTCATCCCACTCAAAGGTTTATCTGCATTAAGAATGACAAATGCCTGTTACCTTGATGTCTGTGATAGATTAAGAGATTTTAATCCTGTTGGTGATGTAATGCAGTCTAAGATTATAATCTGAGGAGGATATTAAATAATAACAATAAATAAATAAACAATAGGGTTTTTTCAGTAATCTTAATTTCCCATACATTTCTTGCCCTTTTTGAAGATGAGCAAGGCATTTGTTTCTCTGCAGCTACCAGGGATCTCCCCCGAACATGATAACCTTTTGAAAATGAAGAAGGTGTCTACTCAGCGATATCAGATATTTTCAACTCCAGCTGAGCACTGGCTTTCCTGCATCCATCCCTGCATGCATGGGCAGTGACATTCTCTTTCTCCTGGGTGGCCTGTTGCCATTTCCACCTTGTGTATACTTCCTTTTTCTGTTTGAGATAAGTATCCTGTTATCTTAGTTTTGTGTTTGAGACTAGTTGACCATTATCCATACTAGTCTTCTGCCATGCTTGCTCAAATTCCTGTACATCAACATGGATAATTTGCACTCTGGGGAGGTCATCCTAGCTAATTAGCCAGCTCTTTTGGGTCCCTTTGCTCTTCATGGTAGTCTTACACAGATTCTGCCAAGTAGATACCTAAGCAATCAATTGCTCCTGAGCAACATCTGAGCAATCCTACTTATTTTAGGATTTTAAAATCCACAGTTTCATGGTCATTGCAGATGAGAACCTTGATCTTTGTCTTTCCAATGAGTTCCTCCTTGTTTGTGGGAAACAGAACCAGCAGACTGCTGACTGGATTGTTGGCCATCTGCATTGACCCAGTATTGTCATCACACACCAGAAATCTCCTGGGTTTTTTGTGCCAAGCCATATTGCCCTTTTATCAGATGTCAGGTGGTTCACCTGAAGTCCAGGGTCCAACAATCATGAGGTTTACTCCTCCATCTGCCTAAAGAAGACTTTGTGGACCTCACCTTCTTGATCAGTCTCTGGTAAATACCTACATTGGTCTGTCCTCTGATCCTTGCCCATAAACTTTCAACTGGCTCATCAGCCCTTCAAAGGCAAAACTCTGTGCATTCTTCCTGTGATATCAAGTCAAGTTGGCAGGGGAGTGCTTCCTTCCTTCCAAGAGCTATGTTTTCAGAAATACTGAATACTTCAGTCAGCATGAAGTAGCTTCTGCAGATATACAAATACTTCTATTCAGTCCACGTGGGATGGTTCTTTACTAGTCTAGTGCAGTAAATTGCATCCAAATCTTATAAACAGCTATTCATGTTTGATTGGTCTGTTACACTTTAAATAATTACTTACACACTTCCCCTCTTTTAGAAGCATATTAAGGATGGGATTACTGGGGAAATGCAGCCATGTAAAAGCTGGACAAGTATCCTAGCACATCTGGAGAGTAAGGTACTCCTGTAGAGTGATTTGTCCTGCTTTTTCTTGGTAGGTATTACGGAATGACATCCTATAGAACTGCCTTTATTTTTCAGGTTTGATTTGGAACCTAGTTGCACTAGCTTTTATTTTGTACAATTTGAAATGGCTAACACTAGGTTAATTAGATCTCACTTTAATATTATATAATCAGGAATTCAGAAGGCCCTAAATAATGTCACATATGAAATTTGATTTTGCTCCTGACGTATCTATTAGAAAATGGTTGTCAATTATGTGCTCACATAATGACTTTCCACAGTAGGCTAGAATCCAAATTCTGTAAAAATGTACTGTGGTCTGTACCCAAATGTCATTTTAGGATGAATAGCAGATCCTATTGTCCCTAGGGACATTTTTGCATGCCCAAGTGAGAGGAGAACGTGCTCTAGTATGCAAGAAAATACTGCACAATACCTACCAAGACCTGTCATCAACATTCACAATAAAATGTACATACTGGCTGCTAAAATCTCCAGCAAGCACACAGATAATCAGATAACAGACATATGTGTGTGTGCAAGAAGATTTTATATAAAATCAGTAATACTGTCACACGTGCTGCTGATGCTTAACAAGAATAACTATAACAATTTCACTATTAATAAGATATTTAGTAAAAAATGCGTAAGAAAGAGGAGGAAATTTATCGCATGGAAAATTAAAACTTTTTTATTTATTTAAGTTTTGAGATAAGAAAATAGAAACAAGTATTTGCCAATTCTTGCAATGCTGGTAGGTAGACACTAGAGGACACAGGGAGCTCAAGAAACAAACAGAAAAGCACACACTGAAAAATAAACACAGGAATTACAGAATGCCATACCATACACACCTTATATAGTCCACACTTTAAAACATATTGAATAAATTTGAAGCTGATAGACATGTGGCACTGCACTGTCAGGGAAAGGGATGTTTGGAGACAGTGTGCTACCAAGGGCTGCCATGGGAAACAACCCACGGCAGCTGTTGCTGTGTTAAAGCTCAATCAGGTAATGAGTTAATCCAGTTCAGCTAATTTAGAAGCTGTATCACCAAAATTAGGAGATGTCTCTAAAGGGATTATTGGTGTGAGAGTGTAGGGGGAAATAATAACTGCATATTCCCTATACAAATTGGTGCAGAGAGGAAACAGAGACTGCAGTTACACAGTCGTTATTATATGACTTATCTTTAAGGTCCCTTCTGATTCTAACTATTCTATGATTCTATTCTAAAAGCACTCTGCTGCTGAAGAAATGGTCTGTCTTCATTTTCTTAGTCTTGCTCCTACCCCTGACAGGACACTGGCCTGGTACCCGTGCAGCTTTGTGAGTAACTGGTGCACATCCCTGTCTGATCTAAAAAATAATCTTACATAAAAAGTTAAGTGTTTAGGGTTTTTTGTTTATTTGTTTTGCTTTGTTTTGTTTTTAGTGTTTTTTCATTTGCTTGTTGGGTTTTTTTGGCCAATACTAGTCCAGTGTGAAATATATCTAAGTTTCAGGAGGTTGAATTTTAGTTCTGCCCCTGTGTACATAGAGTCACCTAACCCTTATGCTAAAATAAGGCTCACTTCTGCTTTCTTAGAATCTGCCCCACCATGTTAAGTGCCTGGATGCCAAATGGCTAAGCTTCAATAAAAAGGCACTGAGTGCTCTCAGCACTCTCACTCACAGTGTCTCATGATTTGAGGACCAGGATTCTGTCTTGAAAGACAAAGAGGCCAGGTACCAATGAAACAGGACCTTGAAACTGCATAATGACTGAAGTGCCTAGAAAATTTTTGGACAAGGCAGGGAGGCAGAAGTGAACTATATGCCTCCCTACATGGCAGGGAGCCCTGGAAAAAAACAGTGGTGTGAATGCCTCATGGCTATTTTGGTTTCATATTCTGAAAGGAATACAAATTCTGGTTACTTGGTTTTGCACTACACTGCTCGTCTCCTGAGGGAATAGAATCTGCAGTTTTCACAGGACATTTGTAATTTGTGTTTGGTACTTATCCAAAGCTAATTTAATCAATGTCAGTTCTTCTGTGAATGTGAAGTATATGTTCTAAATACGAAGCTCCTGTAACACTGTACATAAAACTACTCCTGTGCAGCAGTCATGGGGAAAAAGTTCAGAGATTTTAGTCTGGGCTTGAACAGGGGGGATAATTTCAGGTATGACCACCAAGAATTTGAGGATCCAAACTCAAAAGAACAGGACAGATCAAAGAGATAATTTGTCTAGGACGAAAAGCTCTCTGTAGTAAAAAATGAAAACCACTTTTTAACACAAGGATACCAGCAGTTAGGACACTATCCTCCATCAACAAACAAAAAAGGAACACATAGCATGAAAATGTAAAAGAGAAAAGTAAGGTGTGAACAGCTTTTTTATTAGAGTGAGTCAGAGTTACTTGCTCTTTGAATAATCACTAGCCAAGCTCCTGTTCTCCATTCTTATAAAAATATTTAGAATTCCAAAAAGAGTACTGTAAATAATACTCTTTTTATTTTTACAGATGTAGTGACATTAACATATGAGCCCAGTGATCTAACGATATTTCAAAATCAAAGGTGACCTTTATTTCTTTAAAGAACATTCTTAAACCTCAGTTATGCTATATCCACATTCAGGCACTCCTGCACAATGCTTTGATCACAGAACTTATGGAATTTATCCCTTATGACAATAAGGTGATTAGAACGATCTGTATATTTCATATTTTTTAAAACAAAGCTTTCCAACTAGATTCCCATAGTGTATTTTCACTTTGAAATAATACATATTTATATTTCAATTTTCCCCAGTCTGCACAATTTTTAAGTAAATCATATTTATTTAATATTGACTTAAATAAGAGTTTTCAAGACACAGGATCAATCTTTTATTCCAGATCAACTGGATAAAGCTTTTATATATCTTTCAAAGACACAAAAATTCTTTTCCCATGCAAATTACTAGAATATGGGGCTCAGTAAATGATATTATAAAATAGTTTTGTCTGTAAATAAAAATAAAACTTCACACTGCATTGGCAGTTTCAAAATCTTGAAGTACTGGAAAGTAACTATAAAATTAGCTTGCAGTAAGAATTGTCTTTTATGTAAACACATTTTACACTTCTATTTTATTTGAATATTCTTAGTGTGCAAATTCTTAGGGATTATTAAATATGAGATAAGACTTGATTTGTTTCTTTAAGTTCTAGATTCTCATGTGAGAACAGTGACTTTCATCACAAGTTCATTTGTAGTGTTCCTGGCTGAAAAGAGCTTACAATAAAACACACAGGCTTAACAATAGGCTGGGAAGGGGAGTGGAGGGGAGTCACAGACTGAATATTTTTAAAAAGCTTGTAAAAATTAATAAAATCTCACATTTTGTGGGCACTTGGCTTGGCTGGACTTGGCAATACCCCATCTCCTGGGGTTTTGGTCTAGCTGCAGCTGGTTGAAACGTGTATTGTTGTTTGGGTTCCCACATGCATATGAATATTTTGCAGGCACAACCCAACTCATTATTGCAACACTCAACAGTCTATGAACTGTAAGTTCAAATCCAGAGAATGGAAATGAAAGTTGCGACAGAGATCAATGGTAACGCATGCCCCTTTGTCTTTAATTGCTATATTTGGATTATTGTACAGAATTTATAATTCTACCCAAATTCAATTTCATTCCAATGTGCCCAGAGAGATCACGAAGTGCAGGGGACCTTAAAGGGCCTCTCAGGGTAGGCAAAGAGCATGACAGCTTTGGAGGAACAGACTGCTAACATTTATGGTGCCCATAAACTGGAAGTTCAGGGAGCATAAGTCCATTCTCACCTCTCCACTTTTTGTTGAATGTAGGATAAAGGGTAAAAAGATGTCCCAAATGGCTGGGTGGTGCAACCCCTGTCCTTTCCGTTGTATGCAATAAATGCAGCTAGTTTACTGTTTCTTGAGACTGAGTCCTACCTAGATCTCTGCCTGTAGTTCCACACTTCCCCAGCAGTGGGGAAGCCACAGGCTTACTACCTGGATATCTGTCCTATTTTAATATATGATACAGATGTCAAATTGAAGTTTTGAAGTCTAGTACAGCACATGATTCTTATATAGTATGTTATTGGTAAACGCGATGAATTGACAGTGAGTGTATGACATCGAAAAACATCATTCTAGTTTGACTGTGGATGACAACATCCATATTTTTGAATGGCTACAATGAAACTGCAGCTTTTGAAAGTCTGCAGCAGAGCTTAGCAAAGCACTGTTTCATTTAATAGTTATTGTTTCAGAAAAAATAAAAAGGTTGTTGCAGAATGTAAAAGAAGCATTTCCCAACGTCTCTTGGAGTCAGAACCATAATTCAGTGCTGAATTATTTGATGAACATGACTGTTACAACTCTTGTTACCTTGACCTCCAGTATTCCTGGGCTGATACTTCTTCCCATACCACATCTCTCATGCTCTTATAAATAATTCCTACATTCACCACAGAAAGTAAAGCAACAAAAAGTACAATTGAAGTGTCCCTACCCTCAATCTCACTTGCACTTTGCTACTCCTAAGCAAGCCTGAGCTGAAATTTTTCTCATTTTTAGGCATTCTGGCCATTACTTTTCTCTGAAGTTATTAATCAAGGGTAAAGGTTTTCTCCTGTCATGAATCATCTGTTTTCATTACTATTGTCAGAACCTGAAGATTTTCAAACCTTTCAAACCTTCCTCTTGCAAATCCGACTGAGAGTGGCAACAGATGAAAAAGATAAGGGGAAGGAATGGACACTCAGACAAGGACGTGTCTAGATATCCCTGGATGCATCCTTGCACACGTGCACTCACCCAGCCATACTGTTACAGCACGGCTATGTAATCAGGTCTCATCTTCCTAAGAAATGCCTCTGGACACACTTCTTGAGTCTGCTGCCCTACAGCTCTGCATGACACAATCTTCACACTCATTACACTGGGGTATGACTATATATAAATAGCTTGAAATACTAATAAAATTTTCTTTTACTAGAAAAGAAAGTGTTCTTTCTCATCACCTCTGATAGTTAACTGTGTGCGCTAATAATTTTCAAACCTACAACATAACCCCAGTAAATTCAGTCATCTGTGGGAGTTCACACCAGCCTAAGGGTCTGATCCATATGTTAGGGAGTAGTTATGTTCTAGAGAAACTAAATGAAAAGTAACAGATGTAGTCCAATATTTTAAAAGCAGAGTCACTGGTATGTTCTTTCCAAAGTACTGTGTCATGTCGCTGCTAAAGATGATAGATTTCTTTGTGATTCTTTCTTTTATGCACTAGCTCAAAACCTCCAGGCAGTATCTTTTTATTTTCCTACACAGACTGAATACGTTTTGCAGAAATAATAAATACACTTGAAAAATCTAAGAGTAAACACATTTAGCATATTGGCATGGCTCTGCAAACACGAAGGGGAAAGGGTCAGTAGAATATTTCTCCATATTTATTTATAGCCTTTTCAGTTTCCTCCCCCTGAAAGACATACTTATTTTATGTGCATTATGAAAATATATATTTATCTTTCAAATAATGTTTAATTTGCATTGTACACATTTCATCATGTACTGCATAGCTGTAAAAGCCAAAGAGGAATTCTTCAGGAAGAGAAAGATCAGGTTCTTCTTTACCTCACACTGGTTCACATGAGTCTAACTCCACCATGTTTAGTGGTATTCCTCAAGATGAAAAACACTGCGACCAAGAACACAGCCCGAATCACAACGCTTTCCCCAGCTTTTCCGGAAAGGAAAGAAATATCTAAAGAAATGAAATTATGCATTCCCTTTGCTGTCTTCATTACAACACATAAATATTTGTTTATGTGTCAAAATGGGATTAGAACTCCTTCAGACTGTATTTTCTATAAAATATATCATGTAATATACTGAATGGGTTATGTATAGGTAGGTTAAACTGTTGTGAGGATTACTAGAAACATAAATAGAAAGAAGAGGTTTCAACAAAAACGTTATTTGAGACCACCCTTAGCTGCATCTTGATTTAGAAATAAAATGTTGAAATCAGCTTTGGAGTGTTATACTTAAGACAAAAGGCAGAGACTCAGAAATTCTTGATTCATTTTCTTCTCTGCCATTAACATATTGGGACATTGTAGGCAAATCTTTTCATCTCTTATTGTCCCAAATCTCCCTCTGTAAAAAGGAATAAGAACACTTCCTTTTTGTCTTCATTTATTTGACTTATTTGTTTTAAATTTTCTGCCTTTTGGATATAAGGCCAGCTCTTTAATTCCATATATTTGTTAAAGTGGTCTTTGTTGGGAATCACTGAGTACTAATAAGGTTACTTGAGTGGGGTTCTCCAATGGTAAAAGTCAAAATTCACATGCTAGGGTCACAATAAACTCATTTATAAAATTCAAGTGAAGCTGCTTAAAACCCAGTCATCAGCAAGCTATGTCTGCTCCTATTAGGAACAATCAGTGCTTCTGCTCTCTGTCAGTGAAAAAGGTGTTCAGCTCTTTTGTTGAAGCCAGTTAAATCCAGACAAGAGCCAGACAGTTTCATCCACAGATTTGCTCAAAGCTTATACCATCAAAAGCAAATCCAGTTTAAAAAGACACAAGTTTGGATAGCATTTCTGTTTATATTGCCAAGGCATTTTTACCAAATGCAGTTTTAGTACTGTATTGTTAGGGGAAGTGTCTGTGGACATTGTCATTAGTATCTGGCAGAGAAAAACAAGGAATCTATGAAAGTACAGAAGATAAAATTATTCAAAAGTATGTAGTGTCAGTGATAGTACAGTGGAGCAAATTTTGAGATTAATTTATGTTTCCTAGTTGGAATCTCTAGTATTTATAATGGCTTGTTTTTGCTTTGTTATGCAAAAGTGCTTTTAAATAACTTTTGAAATAAAGACTTTTCAAGATTTCAATCAATAAATTATTGATTGCAGTATCCTCATGCTGACAGAGGATTCTGGTGGACGAGATCATTTGACTGTTAAGCTAACTTACCTGTGGAGGGCAAAATCCAGACTGATTTCTTATTGAATTTAGCCCTAAAACAAGCCCCACTCAACAAGACACATTTTTATATGATTCAGAAAGAGTTACTCTAAAAGATATCAAATGACATATAACCACTCAGTCTTGTTATGGATTCTGACATCCTATTAGGGCAAGGGAGAGGGAGTTTCAAGGTTAAATCTGAATCCTTAACTTTTCATATTTTAAGTCAAATTTCTGACCTTATGTTTCATAGAAATTAAGAATATTCTTGACAAGTTCACCTCAAAGGCTGGAGAATTGGGTCAGCTAAGCTTTCCAAAATATAAATTTTTAAGATCGTCATAACTAATTAGATTTACAGAATTTTTCTAGACACCTCTTGAGTCACGAGTACTCTAAGTGTGAACACTTTCTTTTATGTATCAGCTAACCCTATTATAATGATTCCATTGATAGTGGCCAGATTTAGTTCAAATCAGAAAAGCTTTGGCCCCATCTTTCTAGTTTGCTGGACTTTTTGCTTAGTTCTTAAACAGATTTTTTTTCTCCACGGCCAGAGAATGTGACGTGTATGTTGTCATAAAAACCCTCACACCAACAGTTAATTTTCGGTTTTCCTCATCTTCTCCTATTTCATGAAGGAAATGGAAATGTGCAGCTCAGCTCTGCCAGTTTAGAGGCAGAAAATACCAACATTTCTTTTTTGCTTCCTATGTATCTGATTCAATGTTAAGGTAAAGCAAGCACTTAAAATGTAACTAAGAGACATGGGAACTGTAATCCTGTTGAAATTTTACTGTTAGAACCTGCTTATTGCTATAATCTCAGATTTAAGACTTGCATAGCTAACAGAGTGCTATAAACTTAGATACTTTTTGCCTCCCTTACTTGAGGGTGCTAAGTGGCACATCAGGACAAATATTTCCCAAATCAAAGGTGTGTTAGTATTTTATTTCCTAGCTCTATAATGTCGAGTTCTTTACTGTAATTCATAGCATGACTGTTTTAATTTTTTTTTCCAATTCTAGTACTTAAGAAACAGAGACATTGCTTGTTAATTTTTACACTTAAGAACTTTTTTTGTGTCTTTTGACTTTTAAATGCACTTAAATGTGCTGCTTCATAGAATAAATAAATTTATTTAATCCCCAAACTTTTACTTCATGCAAAACAGAAGAAAACATCTGTGAAATCTGTATGAGACAGAGCTTCTAAATGTGAGAAAAGTCGTCAGTCAGCAGCTAACTCAACAGGACAGTTTATTGAGCTGCGGTGGAAGGTCAGCCCAGCTAAGCAGTCAATAGTCATCTTTGAAAACCAACCCTGCAGACAAATTGTAAACACACATAATAACAAAAGTTTCCCTGCACTCCTTGATGACTATGAACTGGTGTTCAGAGAGTGTAAATGATTTCTGTAAGGTCACATGCCGACTCGGGCCATGGATACATTTCATGCAAGAGCCTGTGCAGCTTGGCAGAGCACAGCCAACAACGTGGTAGCAAGCGCAAGCAGGTTTGAACACGGTGTGAAGGAGCAAAAGAGACTCGGTCCATTGCTATGACGGGGTTGTTTCCTAACCTACACCTTAATGGCAGTGAAAGGAATTATAACCCAAATCTAATGATTTTGAATATCTACCTAATCCACTTGGCTGTGATTGTAGGCCAGTACAGTACATGAGAGGGTGTGTTTGTAACATGAGAGAAATTTGCCTATGACACAAAAATGAGGTGTTGGACTGTTTCATGGCACTAATGAAAAAAGTTTTTATGTGGTTTCTAATGAGTTTTAACCTGTTCAAATAACATCACATAATAATTTAACATATCTTGTAATTGTCTTCAATAATTATAAACTAAGCCTTAAGGGCAGCTGACTAACAGCAGCTCCCAACGATTTTCTTGCATCAGCAGCTATAGAAAAAAATTCAAGCCCCAGGACGAGAAGGTCAACTCTGCTGAAATAGATGAGGCCACTTTCAGCCGAGGCTTCATTCTTAACAGAGAAATATCTATATGTTTCCTTTCTAGCTTGAAGTCATTTTCCTACACAGGAAACAGGCTTCCGCTCTCAGTAACGTAGAGGTATAGAATTCCTGCATAGCTTTTATTCACATGGCAGACTTGCCACAGTGCTGTTGGATTCTTTGCCATTAAAGAAACCATTAATAATTTTAAGGTTTGCTAGCAATTACTTTGAAAGGAATTTGCACTATAGTTGTCCTGTACATTAAAACAAGATTTGGTCTCTGCTACATTTTGTCGAACCTTAGTATTTGACTTACCCATCCTGTGGTGCAGTGAGGGTCTTGGATCCTGACATTTTTAAATGACAGATGGAAAGATCTGTTGACATTAAACAAGATTTTTCCCCCAGAAGCTGCTTAGCAATTAAACCAGCAAGTTTCAGTTACCTCTGGATATCTACTGAAAATTTTTAAATCCTCAGGATCCCTGAAATATGGAATAATAAGCTACATGTCTCCCAGTGAGTCCAAGAAGTTCGAATAAATCCACAGCTGTTTGTAAAACACATATGAAATCAGGTATGTATGGACGTTACTCTCAGTCCTTCTGCCACTGTCCTGGGCTCTGTTCACCATCAGGGGTCAACAACCAACTTCCTTCTCTTTTAGGAGTTAAAGTTTATGCTTACCTAAAAACACAAAAGCTAAGGCCATAAATAGCTGAAGGGGCAATCACAGCCCTTATTTAGATGGGGGAGAGTTCTGCTTCTGGTTTTGGTAAAGCGACATATTATAAATGGAATTGAAACAAGTTAAAATCCAGAAACTACGCTGTCTCCTGGAGAAAAATCCCGAGAAGTAAAACTAAAAACCAAATCATACAAATGTCTACCATCAACTTGTCCTCCTTTATCTACTTTTCTAAATTCCTCCACAAATTTATTTCCAAATGAATGATGAGTTCAAAACAAATAGCAAGTTGATTTCTGAATGTCAAAGAGGGAGCTCATAGATTTAGTAGCCCATTCTTCTTCAAAGAATGAATGACAGCATATATTTTGTATTCTTAGTGCATTTTCTATCCTTTTATAAATGGTGTTGTGCTTCATATCTGTACTTGTAGTAGCTTGATGAGGCTTAATTATGATTCAAATAGTTTCATTTATAAAGAACCAGGACTAGGAAATGCAATTTATTTGTAAAAAAATACAAAACCCAAACCAGTTAAAACATTACAACATATCCACTGACAGATGTGTCATGAGACACATTGTTTCACAATGATTGAGCATATATTTTAATATTTGACAACGATAACACTTGTAAGTACAAGAAAAGTCTTGTTTTTTGAACAGATCAGTCAATAACCAGGCTTACAGGATCAGCTGTGTGCCCTCAGGTTAACAAATAACATGATAACCCAAACTTTAAACAAATACAAGAATGTACATTTAACTAAAGTTAATATCAGAAAAAAACAAACAAGCATAGGCACTTTAGAAAACCAAAACCGTGGGTCTGAAAAATCCTTAGAATTTTTTGGCTTTCTTTTGTTTAACTCTGTCTTGCAAGGTGCATCCACATCCATAACCAAAGCTCAGATCATTGCTTGTCTCAGCCTGATCAGAATTCACCAGCTGGATCTTGAGGGATTCAACCCAGCCAGTGTCCTCAGAGCTCACCAACCATGTGGGGCTCCAGCCAAGTTCCAAGTGAATGCAGCTGCACACTCACCCAGCACGTGGAGGACTTGTGGGTGCTTGCAAACTGGGTACTGTGAAGCCAGGACCAGGGAGTGGAGCCCTGCAGAATGGGAGAAACAGAAGTAGTGGGGTCATGCATCTGTTTTGTGCCAAATAAGCAACTTCCTCCTTTTTCCACTTTGCCTCTGCCCTTATCATGACAGAATGGCATCCAAAAAGGGAAGGGAAGGAATAATCCCAGCTCGAAATCAGAGGTAAGGACATGCAGGCCAAGAGCAACAGAGTTCAAATAGGGGAAGGAAAGGATGAAAAGGATAATCAACCTAATTTTCAGCTGAAGAAGTCTGAATACCTCAATGGCTAATTTTGTATTTCCTCACTATGAGAGAGAGAAGAGCAGCAGAAGTTTCCTATGCAGCTGAGTTCACAGAGGTGGTTAGCACTCCTGGAATAAGATGCAGCACCAGGTAGAAGTAAATAAGTAGGTTTAGCAGCCCAATGAAGAACTATCTCACTCCTGGGAGAGTGTCCCAGTCACTGGATGAGACAGTTGAGCTTTCACTTGTCACTTGTTTGTGCCCCACTGAAACTGGCTTTATTTTCTTTCAGAGCATTGCTATTCCAAAGGCAGAGGTGAAGTTTGCCCTCTTGCACACTCTCTTGGAAAACTTAATGAGCTGTGGGCAGGGTCCCAGACGCAGCTGGAGGATTGGTAGTTTATAAGACAGCCCTCAGGCAAGTGAGTGTAAGTGCTCTAACCACTGAATTATCACCATCTACAGCTGGGTTTTCAGAGGAAGGAAAAATCTCTGTTGCATCTTTGAAAGAAGGACACAGATAACTACCTTTATTCAGGAGCTCTCTCTCTCGGGAGGGAAGAACATGCATTTAGGTAGTGTTAAACAAGACAAAAACGTAGCCACTTGGTCTCCTGGCTTTGGCCATTTCACTCTTCTGCATGGTGTTTTCAAGACTCAACTGTGATTAGCTCTGAAATATACCCTGGCACTGGGCCAAGAACTTGGACCCATATCTGGATCTGGGCTAACTCATTCTTCACTCCTGTCAGACAAGCTTGATAATGGCACACATTATAAAAACCAGCCTCAGATGTGGTGTCTTCTACCATGGAAAGACCATGTAAGTATTGTAAGACACAAAAATAGATTCTCTCTAGACGCTGCAATGATAATGCTGCAGACTGCTTTTCACATGCAGACTGCATTTTTAATTTTGCTTCAAGTCATCTTCATGTGCTTGACAATAAAACCTTTTTCACACATCACAGAGATAAGGGAAAATTCAGAAAGCCAGGTAGAGTTCTCATACATTTAAAGTTAAGCAAATAGGTAAAAGTTTTCTGAGTAAGAAAATATGCAATTTGCCCATGATGGTAACAGGAGGTTGTGGCAGAGCATGGACATTCTGGAGTGAATACTTAAGCCCTAGAATCAGTAGTAAAGCTTTCTTTGACTTCAGCATGCTTTAGCTTTCATCACACATCTTTTATTGCCCAATAGTTTGCCGTAATCACATCATCCCTCCCTGCCTGTGTGAGAATGAAGCATGTATTTATGCCCAAGAACTTGGCTTAAAATTTATTCTTATTTTAAACATATAGAAAAGATTTAGCATGTACAAAGTTATCCAGGTAAAAAACTAGCTAGCATTAGGTGTTTTTCTTTTTTTCTGTAATCACAGATCTCTCTTCTCTCCAAGCAGTGAATGTTCATAAGACAGTGGTTCTCTTTATGGAAGTGATCATGTTGCCATGATGTAAATTTCCTGTGAGGATGATCTAAAGCTTATAATGACTTCCAATCCCAAGGAAAACATTACAGAAGAATTAGTGAGAAAGTTATTTGACCTGGGCTGCAGAACCTGACAATGGACTAAGCAATAAAACAACACCCATGTAGTCCTTATTGGTCAGCTATCATATGTATGCATGCATTTTATTTTTTTGACAAATAACTTTAAGCCAGAACTTGTCAGATCTCTTCATACAGTGTTTTTCAAGGGCCTCTCTCCTTTTTTTCAGTAATAAATGCCATGATTTAACCATTCAGTCACTTCTGACATTGATTTGATTTTTGTATTTTAGTCTCGTGTATCACCTGAGTTACAGGAACAAATTTTTGCTTAGTCCCAGATTTTTATCTGTAGAGTATGTCTGAGGAAAAGCTATTATTCACTAAGAAAGTGTAGTATATACTTGTATAGTTTATGACATAGGAGCTGTTGCTGTGTAGATAAGGCAGTAATGTTTGATAGTTTGAAGCAAAATCTCCTATGAAACTGTTTTCCCTGTCTGTCCTCAGGTTTTAAAGGTAGTTTCCATTTTAGGAAATCTGTACCCACTTGGGATCAAGAAAAGAAGTTCAGCCTCACATTGGCCCTGCAAGGCAACATGTATAAAGCAGGGTCCTGGAAGTAATGGTACAGGCATACCTGCTTCTCCCTTGCTCTGCTGATGCAACTGGTCAGGAAGTGGGTGGGTGGCAAGAGAGGTTACCATCTCCAATCACATGAGAATCATGAGTAAGGCCTGAAAATACCATTTGTCTGACTTGATGCTCGGGAACTTAAAAAGTTGCAAATACCATGAAGACTGCAATAAGGCAATGGGAACCAACAACATGGAGAGGAGGGAGCAACAGGCTGCTAGCCAAGGTAAAATGTCAAGCAAAGGGGACAACTTGTCACCATTACAGTATGTTACTCACCCTCAGAAAAAATGAGCTATGTTTGTCACTCTCAGAGGAAATTCTGCAAGATCAGGAGAAAAATCTCTGCTTTTGTAACAGTCTGCTTTAGCAGCTAGCTCCCAGATGCTCACCCCTACCCTCTGCCATGAACTCGTTCTCCCATAGCTGTAGCAGCAGAAAACAGGTCAGACACCATCACGTCCGTGCTATAGTTACTGAAGCACAGGCAGCTGTCCCATGGTCTGCTGCACCTGCCTGTCCTCGTAGCAGACACAGCAGAGAACAAGATGCAGAATCTGGGGCCAGCACACTTGCTGAAGATGTATGCCTTATTCTCTGCTACCCTAATTAGTGGAGTAATTACTTTCAGCAGCACAGCTGAACAGATTACATTTTAAATCAGTGAATTCAATAGGGGTAGCATTTACATGTTCTTTTTGTGATGTGTTCTTCCCCATATTTACAGGAAAAATGTGTGAGAAAACATTATTCTTTATCTTGATTTGAAAACTCTTCTTTAATTGATCACTTACTAGGTAGAAATATAGTGGCAAAATTTCCTTTTCCTAATAAAAGCTTTCTTAAACTGGCACTGTCAAAATAGCTAGGGATTTATTTTAAATTAACCCATTTTATCTTCTTTTCTGTCATAAGAACTTTTTTACTGAACAAGGCAAAGTTTTCTTTGACTGCGGTCAAAATAAAGTAAAAGTCATGTTTACAAAATGACTTATTTGCATACATAAATGTAGAAAAATATTATATAGATGCAGATATTCTCCTGCAAGGACTGGCAGTGTATTCAACAACATATATTATCAATTGCCTTGCCATCCCTAGCAGAATTCTGAATCTGCCTGTGTTGTGAGTTTGTATTATGAAAACACAGGAAGACATTGTTCTTAGTCCAAAGGATACATGATGTGATGGTGGGTTGAACATTTAGCTCCAGCCCTTAATGAGAGAGAACATACAATAATTGGCTCTCAAATATTAATGTTTGGATTAAATTGTAATCCTTATTCTTGTCTCTCTTTCCTTCAGGAGGAATTATACTGTACAAGATAAATGTTTGGTGATGCTTATTTTAGTTCTTGACTGAGCTACAGTGGCTGGTGCATTAGATTGGAAAAGAATCAAATTTCTCTTACATCCTGCCTTTACCTGCAAATAGAAGTCTTCTCTGTGTGAGGCGGTTGGTAGTCTTCATGTGGTCAGAACAGGGGAAGGACTCGTTAGGGCTGAAAAACAAAATCAGGGATTTCATTCCAGGAAAAATAAATAAAAATGGTATTTATACCCAGGGGGCATGGCATAAATGGGCAAAAAAGTCAATTGCAGAACTATATTCTATATATTTGCAAATGAACACTACAAGATGGAAAGCGCAGCATACATGAGAAATAAAAAGAAATGTGGAAAAGCAGCAATATTCAAAGCTAGAAATACTGTTCTCAGAAAAGGTTCATATTAGGTTTGTGCAGTAAGCCACTAATAACTTATAAGTGGCTTTGCCAGAGGCGTTTCTGAAACCCTTCTATAAAAAGAAAATAAGAAACATTTATCTCAAACTGAAGATTATCTCAAATTAATCCTTAACTTGAAATAAATTCTGTCTTAGGAGGGGTTTAGACTTGCAATTTGCATCTGAATTAGAGATTTGTTGAATTTGTGTTATGAATCTAAACCCACAGCTCTAAAAACACTTCAAGTTTTTGAGAAGTCAAATAGACTGGTCTAAAACATTACACCTATATTACAATTATCTTCTTAATTTCATGTAATAATGGCTGTAATAATGACTGGAAAACACTTAAAAGCTTAAAATTAAAAGAAGAAACATCAGACTTAATAGATATCTTCTCCACTTTCTGTCATAATAATATGAATCACAAAAGGATTGTGTTACAAAAACACACTATCTCACTGATGAAGAAAGAAAAGAACCTTGAACCTGTAGCTTCTTAAAGGTTCAGAGAGCGTAAGGTTCCTAATAAGCAAACAGTGGTGGGACCACGACCTTTTTTGTTATATCTGCAATGCAGTCAGAGAAGTTAGGTACTGCTTTGAACTGGGTGAGTGCCTTCATGTACTGTTTCCCTGACTGCTTCATCCTCCTCACAGCTCCAAAGTTTTTGTCATTTTAACCCCTTCCCAGCCACTACTAATTTGTGCTAATATTGTGGATGGAAACCTCTTCACACCTGATTTTTTCTCATGCTGTCCCAAGAATATTCCCGGCACACGTCATGAGCTTCTCTCTTCATTAGAGCACTTCACTCTTCTTTAAAGCACTTCATGAGCTATCATATTTTGTACCATGATATGTTTTTCCATTGAAGCGTCTTAGTACATTAGTCTAAGACAAGAGGTGCCTATGGAGAACTAGAGTAACGTAGCAGAGCAATGAGGCAGAGAAAGAAAATTTAACAGTATTTTCTCAGATATTCGTCACTAGTTATCTTCATCAAATACACAAATCATTAAATGGACTGAGCAGAGTGTCCCCATGTTTTGTCAATATATTGTGATCTCATTATGTTCTGTATATCTGCAGCGTTTTTTCTACAAAAATATTCAATTTTCAGTGAGATTCGTGGAATTCCAGTCAATTTTAGTTATTCAGTAAAGACATATTTTTATTAATCCTGGGAATTTTGTGAGGGAGTACTGAGCCCAGGTCTGGAGCCCTCAATACAAGAAAGACATGGACCTATTGGAGCAGATCCAGAGGAGGCTGGAACACCTCTCCTATGAGGACAGGCTGAGAGAGTTGGGGTTGTTCATCCTGGAGAAGAGAAGGCTCCAGGAAGACTTCACTGCAGCCTTTCATTATTTAATGGGGTCTATGGGAAAGGTGGGGACAGACATTTTAGCAGGGCTTTTTGTGATAGGATAAGGGGTAATGGTTTTAAACTAAAAGCCTGGAGAAGAGAAGGCTCTGGGGAGACCTTATAGCAGCCTTTCAATATCTGAAGGGAGCTTATAGGAAGGGCGGGGAGGGACTCTTTGTCGGACAGTGTAGTGAAAGGACAAGGGGCAACGGTTTTAAATTGGAAAAGGGGAGATTTAGATTAGATACTAGAAGGAAGTTCTTTACAGTGAGAGTGGTGAGGCACTGGAACAGGTTGCCCAGGGAAGTCATGGATGCCCCATCCCTGGAAGTGTTCAAGGCCAGGCTGGATGGGGCTTTTAGCAACCTGGTCTAGTGTGAGGTGTCCCTGCCCATGGCAGGGGGGTTGGACTATACGATCTTTAAGGTCCGTTCCAACCCAAACCATTCTATGATTCTAAAACAGAGTAGATTCAGACTACATATCAGGAAGAAATTTTTTGCAATGAAGGTAGTGTAACTCTGGAACAAGTTGCCCAGAGAGGTGGTAGATGCCCTATCCCTGGAAGCATTTGAGATCATGTCGGATGGGGCTCTGAGCAACCTGATCTAGCTGAACATGTCCTTGTTCATTGCAAGGAAGGTTGGACTAGATGACCTTTAAAGGTCCCTTACAACTCAAACCATTCAATGATTCTATGACTTCAGCCCCTAATACTTTCATTGAGGTAATTTAAAATTTTACAGTTTGCATTTGTGTTGTGAGCCACTATGGCTCAGATTATGAACCAATTAAGTCATAAGTCTTAAACCTGCATGAAATGTAACAGTCACTTTCTATAAAGCAGTCTTTTTGCCAGTCCTCTGTTTTTTTTTCCCAAGAGTTGTTCATATTCCTCTAATAGGATTATAATTTACAACACATTATCTGAATTTTGAACTACTATGCCCCTTGAAAATGTCTGGGTTTATCAACACTGTCAGATCTACTTTGTATCATTTACTTAGTAGGATGAGGGGGTTTGACTATTAGTTGTGTCACCACTAATATAAACACTCAATCATGGTATAAGTGTAGGTGTATACGGGTTACAAGAATACAATATGCTTTTTGGTTTCTTAAGGATGCTGAGTAACTTTAGTCATTACTATTCTTAGTGAGATTTGAGAGTCCAGAGGAGTCTTGTAGATTGCTTCTTGTGCTTCAAGGTCAGACCTTTCAATTTCTAAATTACAAACTTCTAAGTTTAGTTATCTAATACAGTTATTTAAATTTACAAGGTAACTGTCACCTTGATCTTTACAAGGATCTTAACAGAATTTGTCAAAACTTCATCTATTTATTCATGGGGATAGATCATTCTTAGAATCATAGAATTCTATGATTCTTGAAAATGAATCTTTACATGGATAACAAATAAAGCTGCAACTCTATATAGCTTACCTACAAAAATATTATAAAAGAAACATGAACTGTGTAGGCACTGGTTGGTTACCCCAGCTGTACCTTTTGATTTCACGTTGTCATTCATTGTATTGGCACAATACTTTCTCCAATATTTAGGTTTACTGGAAGTTTATCAATTTAATTTCTTTTAAATGAGGACAAATTTCAACACCTGTTCATTGGTAACAGAAAACAAAGAAGTTTTTTTAAAGAATTTTAAAGTAGAATTTTAAAAGATTGTGAAATATTTTTAGGAGGTCTGTTTTAAAAATAGTAGAAGGATTTTTACAGTGTGTTACATTGCATAAAATTTTTCCTGGTCAAGCAAGAGAGCTAAGAGCTAGGATTTTGACCTATACATCTTTAAAGCAATGAATACACATACACATGTGTATATTCACATATTTATAAACATAAACAGCTTTTATTTCCTGACCTAGCCATGTTATGTCTATTCTGTCATTCATGAATCAGCTATAGCATATTTCTAAGAGCAAACAAACATTAATAAGGCACATTCTGTGTCAGCATATATACTGCTATTGAAGGAAGCCATAGATCTTCTTTCGGTATATATTAAAACAGATACATTCTTTGTTTCTACAGCTGTATTTGGAAAATTATATACAGAAACTTCTGTCTAAGCTACATTCAAAATTTATTCCTGGCTGTTGGTCTTATGCCAACATGCTTTAAATAACCAAAAAGACCACTAGGCTCTCTCTGCACTGAAGACAACTAAACAGGTAAGTATAATGGACCTAGAAATATTTTTCTTTTGTATTTTTTTTCCTTTTATGAACTGCTTCTTTTTTTTGCCTAAAAATAAAAAACATTGCTGATAAAAGAACTTGACTAGGGGATTCCAAGTGTTTGTTGTATGAAGAGACATTTCAAATGAGATCCATTTCATAAAGAAAACATAACTATCCCTTTTTCAGGTCCTTGCATGAGTGGTCAGAGAAATTCTTCTTTCAGTCTTTTCTGCTCACCATTGTATCAAAGAAGCACATTCATAGTTTAATATTTCACTGTACATAGACTTAGAGAAAGAAAAAATTGTGCAAGGTGCACCGATAACCCAATAAACAATCCGTTTATCATTAAGTAACTATTCTTCAGGAATTCAGCTTGCCAGTCATCTAGAAAATACCAGTATTATGATTTCCAATCATCCCCAGCCATGCTAGGAATACAATCACAAATTAAGGCAGCTGTGAAGGCCAGTGAACCAGCAGAGTCCAGCCCCTGTGCATCTCACTCTTACAGCATTTTATGTCTACATTTCCTTTGTGCCCTGAAGACTGAATGGAGGATGTTAGTAAGCAGGTTTGCCTCTTCTGGAGATTTCACCTAGGTGAGGGAATTCACACATACAGTGAGTCCCCCATTCCTGATCTCCTTGGGTGACTTTTTGGAAAAAAGAACAACTCTCGGTCCTCCTGACAGCCATGTATGTATACTGTAAATCTCCTAGTATCAAAGTCTCCCAGAGTACGTGGGACAACATGGAGGTACTTTATCTCTGAAAAGACTATCTTTAGCTATTTCTATCTTCTGAAATAAGGTCAAGAAAATAAAGTTAACCTCTGAACTTCTTATTGATGTAAAGTAATATTGTGACTTATGGAAAACCCAAGTACTGTGAAAAACACATATTTCTTCCATATTAAATTAGCCTCTGACAGTTAAGTGCCAAGTGAGAACTGACCTGAAAGAACTGATATTAAAATAAATAGCCGACAGTATTCCATAAAATCAGGCAGAACCCAGCTGTGACTGTTTCTTCAAGACCTGTGTCAAAGATGGTATTTGAATTCAGAACAGTTTGACACTTACTCAAATGTTTCTCAATTATCCTAAAATGTAATTATCTTACTACAACATGTTAGTTGGTAATAAAATTGCAATGGATTTTTTTTTCTTAAGGTGACAATAATTCAAGCAATAAATATAATTTTACAGTTCATTTATACTTCTTAGCCTTGCAATATGTTTCTAAAGCTCTATCTCAGTAAGTGCAGACTATGTTTTCCCTTTCTGTCTCCTTACCGTTCTTTCAAAGATACAGGTGAGAATGAAAGGCGTTTTATGTAGTATTTTTATTTAGCAAAGAAATTTTGAGACTCTACTTCTCACAAACAACAGGAGCTTCATACACAACTTAATCTATTTTCCAGCAAGAATCAGAAGTACTTTGTATTTATCCCATTTTCATAGCACTGTTCACACTCTTGGAAATCAGTAGTGTTAAATGTGGTGGACCACTTCTAATATGCTGTGCCTTCCTCTCTGTAATGAAGTATTTTAATCTGTCCTTGTGAACAAAACAACTGAAAAATAAACACCCAGCTTCACTCTTACAATTGTACCTTCCCTATGAGTTTTTGCTCCCTGTGAGTTTTTGCTTACTCATTTCTGTCCATCAGATTCTCTTGTACCCACTGAATTCTTTGGTGTTGACACGATGTAAGGGCACCAGCCAGGAGCAGAAGGTGACAACACTTCTTCAGAGATACAGTTCATGCCAACCATTTCCTGCTGCCTGCTTCGGAGCAATGGTTGTAACCCAGTTGCAGCCACTGAGGACAATCTCAGTAGTTGGTTTTACGCCAGCATTTGGGGCTACTGTGCTGCCCAGAAAACAGTGTAAGGCAAAGGACCAGATCTAGACTGCAACATTTCGTATCTTTCCAAGGAAATTTATCACTCTAAGCATTTAAAATCTTCAGGTTTACCTGCCAGTTGTCTAGATGCCTCATTCTAGACAACTACACAACAAACAGTAACATCCTATTGTAGGGGTGTGGACATTATCCCCCAGCTAATAATCTCTGTGATACACATTAAATCCCATAGTTGCTGGTATTCTACTTTCTTCTGTGGGAAAACCTCAACAGTTGGTTGTAGTTTGTGTGAAGAATATTAATCTGATTGGTTATGCTTATTAATTTGAAAACATGGCTGCCAGGGGAGATGACCACCTTTGCATGATATCAGAGCAATTACAGCACAAAATATGACTTCTGCTGTGGAGTGGGTGCTTTTTGGGTTGCAGCTTTGCACTGTTCTGTCTGAAACACACAGAAGAATAAAAGTAAGAAAGAAAGAAAGTTTATTCTATTTACTATCTCCTGTTTGTGATGCCTGATGTTCTGAAGTCACAATTGAGAGGAAGCTCCCCAAATAAATCTTTAGTTCACACTACTGGGGCTTGGCATAGTTCCCTTTTTTAAGCAAGTTAATTATTTCTACAGTTAGCTGTAGCTTACTACTATTGCATTTTAGGAAAATGGTTGTGGAAATGAGTTTCATGAAGCCACTTAATTGCATCTCTGTGCTAAAGTAGTAGAAGCAGCTCCTGAATAGGTGGTGTCCTTTTGTCCTGTTGAAGTACCATGTTGTAGCCAGGGCTCTGTTTTCTTAGAGAATAATGTTATCCATCACTAAATCACTTAGTAAGCTTTTAGCAGTATTATTTCTCTCCTTTTCCAGACAATCCAAAGTATATTGATTAAAAGACCATGTTGCTTTAGAATCACAATGAAAATTCTGACGCTATATCAGGTTAGAATATTATAATGCTAGAAGCATTTCTGAGAGCATATTATGAAGATGCAATGGCTCAAGGTCAGCTACAGTTCTCAAAGTGAAACAAAACATATTAAAGATTTAAAAACTGAACAGGGAAACTTCAAAAACATATTCTTTGCCAAATTTCTTTTACATTCTTCACTTTGGAGGAATGATTACATCTACTTAGAGAAGGGAGAACTGCTTTTATTTTCTGGGTGGCATGCAAAGCACTTTGCAAAGGAATAGTTCAACATTTTCAAAAGTAAAAATGTGAATTTTCCATCAAAAAGATCACAATTTAGAAGCTGAAGGCAGATGTAGTAAAAACTTAAAAAAAACCCAAACAACTGTCTAAAGAACTGATTAAAAACTGTTTTTTTGCCCTCTTGTTTTTTCTTTTCATTTTGAGTATTAGTCCTGGTTTTGGATAAAAACGTGTTTACATTCAGAGAATGAGAAGAATGGCACTGAGCTCTCTGCCTGGCTGCTGCTGTAGCTTAAAACACATCTAGGAAAATGTAGAAGTATATCAGAATGATGTCACAAGATAAAATAGTAGGGCTGGCACTGGGAAGTCCAGATGGTCAGTGATCACAAGACAGTGGTAGAACAGCAGGTGATGAGAAGAGTCGTAAGAGATACCAACTGAGAGGAAAGCAGAAATTTTCAGCTACTACTCTGCCTACTATTTCAGCACAGCAGTTGCAAAAATGGCAAGGAAAATACTCAAAGCACTTCCATAGCCTGGTGGGTATGTCTGGGAGAAGTGTTTGAAATTTTTCCTGCCATAATAGAGCAGAGTGGAGTACAGAACTGAAAGTGCTTGGGCAGAAGGCATTCTCTGATGAAATGGGGTTACTGTTTAAGCAAACTGGGGTTAGTCAACAGGAGGTTCAGAAGTATCAATTTTAATCAGAAATATTAATTTAAAATCCAATTTGCAGCTCTTGCATGGTGAAAAGTGATTCTCACTAGGGGAACTCTCCATGTTATCCATAAAGTTAAATAAATCAGCTTCTTATGTAGTACAGATTTCTAATCAGACTTAACACTTTTCTGAAGACTTCAGTTTGAGTTCTGGCAACATTTAGCAATGAATTATATTTTAAAAAGTTATTATCAGCTTTATAACAGAACATATATTTAATAATAAAAATGATAATAATAAAAAGTGGTCCTTTCTTCTATTTTCACTAAAAACAGTGAGAGAATAGGATTTCAATTTTCTCAAGAAGAACATTCACTATAGTCATACTTAATGTGTGAGTGCTTGTGGAGGCATATTCCCTCCTTCTGAGTCCATTTGTAGATATCAAATATGAAAGAGAAAGAGAAGCCTCAAAACTATTATGTCATAGAAATCCCAGTTTTCTGAAAATAAGCAACTTGCACAGAGGAAAGTTTCCCCAAACTGCTCTCACTCCTAATTAAACACCAAATAATCCAATCCTTATACATAAATATGTAAGAAAACTGACTCCAGAGTTTCTAAATCAGATAAAATATTAAGCTCTAGTATAAAGCCATCAGAAAATACTTGAGAAAAAATCCAGCAGTGTTGCTCTCTTTGTTCCTCCCTTTCTCTACCACTGCTGTGCAGAGTGCATACAGTATCAAAATCAGAAAGTTAATGCAGACTAAATGTGGGTGGCATCTCTACTACTTAGGAGTGATGGACTAATGATATCAAAAGACGTGTCTGGACATAAAGACAGCACAAAAGTACTCTGCAGAATGCTTACTAAGAAATTGAACTTCCATAAGCAATGAAGACACAACCCATGTTAGTGTCATCAGCAAACTTGTTGATGGTGCTTTCAATCCCATTGCCCGTTTATGAAGACTTTAAACAGTGTGGGGGCAAATATTGATCCCTGAGGGACCCTGCGTGTGACAGGCTGCCAGTCTGAGTAAAAACCATTGATTGCCACCATCTGACTGCAGCTTCCCTGTCAATTTCCTACCCATCTCGCCGACCACCCATCCAGGCTGTATCTTGCCAGATTGTCTAGGAGGAGGCTGTGGGAAACTGTCAAATGCTTTGCTAAAGACCAAGTACTTAAAACTGCTTTAACTGCTCTTCTCGGCCCATGAATTCTGCTGCATGTACAAGAAACTTTAGAGGATTTCAGAAGTCACTGAAATTTTAAGGAAAATAATATTTTTTTCCATTTTGGCAATTTCTAAAATTACTCCCATTTGGGAATAATTTGCAGAACTAGGAACAAAATCAAGTTTTTTACTACCTAATCTTGTATACCCTTTTTTAGAAATTATATTTATTTTTTATTATCCTATACTTTACTGTAGCTCTAGTCCCTCCAAACATTTGGCATAGGCTGCTCCTAAATGGCAACCATTATGATTATAGTCTTCAAATCTACTAACTTGCAATTCGCCTATATAAATACAAATCACAATTATATTATATTGCTTGGCCAGGATCCCCTATAGTTTAAAATTCCTAAGCTATGAGAAATAGATTCAGAATGCATGTCAGGGAATGTTCAGGTTCTCTCCTTGTGAATTATTTCATCTGTAGGCTTCCCAGTAAAATAGTTTAAACAATAGATGATTTAACGATATCATTGTGCCTAGCAGTATACTCTACAAATACTTTTCATTATTGTTCACTCCCTTTGAATGTTATTTTTCAGTGAAATGTTATTTTTCAGTGAAACAACAACCTAATTACACTTATACCAGGTAAGCCAAAAGTCCAGGCTCAATATAAATTTGGGGGCTGACCAAAACATTGACTATATGAAACCAAGTCCCTGATCAGACTTTATTTAAGAAAATGAAGGTACAGAAACAAGAAGTGTGTGAAGGAAAAAGAAAACTGCCTGTAATGTAAATGCAAGTGTATTTGTCACCATCCTTTTGTTTTTTTTTTCTCTTTATGGAATATGTACGTACTTGTTCCTATACCTGTATGTTCATTCATGTACCTATATACATGTATGCACATGTTGCTGTGCATTGTAATATTGTACCGATTAAATTAATTCAACCTCCCACTGCTAAACTATGTAGAACTTTTATAACTATCAGACTTATTACATTCATACGTTTTTTTTGTTCCTTTGATGACTTTCCCAATTATATGATACCATGAAGCAGGGAAATGTTAGCAGAAGTGGTATATTTAAATCAAAGCACTCCTTCAGACTCCTTTTTTGTTGCTCTGAAATCTCTGATCTGCAAACAATCAAAAGAATAATCTCAATATGAGATCTATGAAGATTCACAGAATTAAACTGCTTACAGTGATTGAGTGGACATGGAGGAAAAAAGCTATCATTCAATTTCAAACTTGCATTTCAATTTCACTGTAACCAGCCATTTGAGTGTAACTAGCTGGATGTACAGCATCCAAATTTCTCTTACAAATGATTTCCAGTAATGATGGCACTGAGAAAACAAGCCTAAATAGGAAGTTATCTAATTTAGAAAGTAATGCAAGGCTTTTCACATCATAAATATTTAGCTTAGATATAAAATAATATATAATATTTGGGTTTTTTTTTTTAATTTATTCTAATTACTTACTTTGCACACTTCGAGCATTCAGCCAGGTTCTTTCCATTTCTTGAATCTCTGCATTTAATGAAGAATAATGTCTAATAAAGTAGCTCATTTTTAGGCATTTTTTCTTGGTGGAAACTAAGTTTTGAATGAGGCACTTAGGCTTCCTATGAAGAGGAGAATTAACTGTTTCAGAATGGGATCCAGAACGGGGAAGGCACTGGGAAAAGTCCAGTCTGCACAGCACACTGAGGAACACTACATTTGAAACAGTGTTTGCAAATGGGGGGCTGCAGAAGGATACTTTATATTCAAAAGTGTCCTCTTGCAGCATTCAAAAGATGAGTACTTTCAAACTATGGTAGACACTTCAGTCATTTAAATGGCTGTGGGGCTTAATCTTCTTTAAAAAGAGAGAGAAAGAAAGACAAAGAGAAATAGAGATGTAGTAGTAACTTTACACCTCTGTTAGAAAGTGTCCCCCACCTGGGTTCAAAATTCTCTTTAGTAAGAAAGGTTCAAAGCCATAAACCTTCATTATATGGCAGCAGGGCCACAGCTTCACGGAACAATTATTATTGTGCACAGTTAGATTCTGTTTTGCTGTCCCTTTCACTGTCAGCACTGAAATTCCTGAGGCATGTGAAAGAGGGGCTTGGAGCCATAAACTGATGGCCAGGACTTGAACAGTGCTGGCAGATTTTCTGGGTCCCTTCTCCGAAGACTGCTTCTGTACTTTAAATCAAATATGACACAGGCTCTCCATGCTCAGATGGATGCCCAACTGAGAATCTCTAAACCCACCTGCCCCCCGTTTTAAATCCACAGAGGTAAAATGCAGGCAGAGTATGCAAAGAACACCCCTTCACATACTTGAATTACTTCTGTTCCCTCAAATAACCTCCAGCTTCGTTCGTACATGACTCTCCTGGGAGGTAGGTGACGTGGGTTTAGATCCCGCAGGGGAAGGAGCGAACTTGATCCAGATCGCCTGTTTCCTGGTTGAATGTTTGAATCTCTGTGGCCACTACCTTCCCCCCTCAGTTGGAAAGAAAGCAGCCACAACATTTTTGTGAGGTCCTGTCTGACACAGGCTTTGTGTCAGACCCTGGAGGTGCCTGGCAGAAAAATGCCTCATTTCTGGATCTTCATCAGGCTTAGACAGGAGATAAGCATCTCCTAAGGCTGGGGAAGCCCTGGGCATGCACTGAAACAGAACTTAAAGGCTTTAGAGAACTTGAAAATCAAACAGGGAGGAACCAAATGATCTTAACAGCCTTTAGGTTTAGACACCATTGAGTGGGAGTATGAGGGGATTTTTCATTTGTCATCTCAGATCTGCCCAAGTCCAGCCTCAGGTTCTCTGCTGCATCTAATGGAAAGATCCTGCTGTGGACTGAACTAGGCTGTTGAATCCTTGTGCAAAGTGATAGTCAGAGAGCACAGGTTTCCATGATTTGCATGCAATTCGCTTCTTGCAAAAAGAAATTTCTGGAAAAAACCCCCAACATTTCCTCAGAAAATATTTCTAGTTTAAAATAAAATAATTAAAGTATGGCAAATAAATTGTTACTATTAGAAATATGACTCAGGTGAATGCAAAAACCTAAAATTGTTCCAATCCAATGCTTTGCAGAATTTTACTTGAAGTGCCTTATCCATGAGAAACTTGAGTGATTTTTGCTGCTGTTGCTGTTTGAACATGGCCTATAATTAATTATTGTAATATAAACTCACAAGAATATACTCATAACAACTGCAAAGGTGTAGGGATTAGGTATTTCTGTCAAATATATACATTTTCAGAGAATAAGTCAGAAAAGCAACATAATATTCTGTTCTATAACTTAATGAGTAAATTTTTGCTGTAAATGTAAGGCTATGAGCAGAAGAGGATTTGAACTTCTTCAAACTTTTGGCAACTTTATTTTTTTTTCTTTTTAGAAAAATAAAAAGGAAAAAATAATTTATATGAAATTAAATTTTAAAACTATTTTTGAGTTAATCATCTAGTATAACAATATTACACTTGGAGATTTTTAATTTTCTGTACACATAAATGTTTCTACTGGGATTAAGATGAACGAAAAATGAAATTAATGGGGTGAGTTTGTGGGATATGCCAGGAGCAAGTCACTCTGTCAAGTTGCAGATGTATGTCATGTATAGTGGGCTAGTGCAAATTTAATATCTAATAATAATTAATATTAATATTTAATATGAATATATTGTCTTGAGGCCTCTGAGCACTATTTCTCAGCTTTGTTCTTTGTTTTATCATTATTTCAATTCCTGTGGATAAAAGGACTCTGAAAAAATGAATATATCAGACCTTTTTCTCTTAAAGCACTCTACTTCATTCTTTATTTTCATTAGTCAATATATGATAGTTCCCTGGTCAGTCTTTCTTCTTACATTATGACATAGTAGACATCAGAAAAAAAAACCACCTAGTGCTTTTAATGCTAAGATAAGTGCATCTCCTTCATTTGATATAAATAATTCTTGGAAATATATCCTATAAAGTCAATTGGCACTTCTGCCCACAGGTTGGTTTTTTTTGTACCTGTCCCCTTTTCCATCAGAATCACCAATCTGCATTATTACTGCAATGCACTGGAAACTCCAGCTGTCCAAATCAATACTTCCACCCTTCTGATTTAAATCTGAGCTCTCACTGTGGCTGGGTGGCTGTAACACACCAGAGCCATCACATGCCTCCCTGTTGCTATGGGCAACAGCGCGGTGGATGAGAACCGGTCCCTCTACATCACTTGGTGAGCCCTGACATACCATGGTTTTAGATGGTCTCTCCTTGCATTGCTTAAGCTGATGTTAAGATCACATGATCTTCCAAGTACTGTTCTAGTGCCGCCAAAAATAAAATTATATTTTCTTTGTTACTGTAATGGTCTTCTGCAGCAACTGCATTAAATCATGTCTGACTTGTTCTTCTAAAAGGAAGGGGTAACCAGCTAATCAAAATTCATTGTCCTATTTTGACTCTATTTATTTATGCTGTTAAGGTAACTCAGTTTTATCAGCAAATTATATTTTTTGAGCATTCACTTCAAAATTACAGCCAGCTGAACACCAGCTATTAAGCAATGGTGTTACAGCTTGGAAAACAGTGGAATACATCTCCAAGCTATCTTATCCAGAGAATCGCTTCAGGTCACAAGTAGAAATTAATTTCTTGATGTTACTTTCCTGTTAACTGGCTACAGATCCACATTGGTACAGTTTGCTTGGCTGTCAGAGTTTGCTCAGGGGAGGCTTAGGACTGGAACAGCAAGGGCATTGCAGGTCAAGCATGTTATGCATTGGCAGGAATACAAGACACAGTTCTAAAATGAACTTCTGTCACTACCATGAAAATTACAGTGAATTTCATTGGGAAGAATCTGTTGTACATTCTTATTTTCCACAACAAGGCATTAGCGCATAAGAAAAAAACAGTAACCAGATATATCAGCAAAAATATTTTTCCTGTTTGAGATGATTAAAAGTTTGCTAACAAAATCATGTTTCCTTTGTTAATGCCATGGCATGTTTTATTCAAAATATCTTCATGTTCACCAACTTTCAGCAAATCCAGTGCCACTCAGAGAGTTTCCAATAGGTGACTTCTGGTATGGGGGTGCCAGGAGGTCTGACTCTCCTTCCCTAGGGCAAAAAGAATTGGGTCTACCCCAGACGGGATAATGACACGGGTAACTGGGTTTGTGTGGTTTCAATGAGACTCAACATAGATCTGGTGGAAATCTGCAGAACAATGCAGGAACCAAAAATACTTCAAATTTTTTTGGTGACTATTTCTTTAAGTTCTACTCTGATTTCAAGAAATGTAAGCATCATTTGAATGGGAAATCCTGCTTATCAAGAAACAGTGCTTATCACATCAGCTTAATCACTCATCACAATTTATCAAACCTAGTAATCATCACTAAATAGCCCCTTACACTCTAGATTATTAACCCCTCTCTTTTCAAAACGCCTGGGTTGAAATATCAGTATGAAATTGAGTCTGAACATGGCTAAAGGTGAGAATGGGTATGCTCATGGCAGGAAGACTAGAAGACCCATTATCCATATTGAAATGTTACACTCATCTCATTTTACACATTTTAAAAACATCTCATCTATTCTTTCTCTAGTTGAACTCCACAGGATATGTATACTTATCCAGGGGTAAGAAATGTAGAAAGACAACTTTTCTTTCTTTAATTTCAAGACAAATGCGGGAAAATGTTAAATAGTTGCAGTCTCTGAATTAGGCCATAATCCCAGATCTGGAAAACAAACAAACAAACAAACAAACAAAAAACAAACAAAAAGCACGAATTAAAATCATTGCTCTCTCCAAAACTCAGAAACTCTGTGGGTTAAATTTGCGTCTTTTTAATCATTTCTGCTGCATGCTGGGGCACATGAAAGCTATTTCTCTCTATTATATTTACAATTAATTCAGCAAGCTTCCAATAGAAAAGAACACAATGTAGAAAGAAAATCCAATGTCTGTAATTAACCACCCACAATGAACTTTGCATTATCCGAAGTCCAGCTTTTTTTTAGAGATCTTTCATGTTTGAATTTATAGAAGTTATTCCATTTCCTTATCAAGATGCTCTGTTGATAAGGAAGTGAATTCAATCTTTTCCAAAGCCCTTGGAATGCAGCTTTTATAGCCCAGTTAAAGAAATTACTTAGGCTCCAGGTGAGGCAGGAGAGATGGCAGGTTCTAAATCGTATTTATTTCACTAGAATATTCAATTCTCGTTCTACATAACTTTACTTATATTGCCAATATCAATTGCAGGGAAATGAGCAGTAAAATCTGTGGGACAGTAAGATGTATGGTGAAAGACATACTATAGGAGCTGAGACTTATCCTCTGACACTGTTGAATGTCCCTCACAGAAATAAATCTCTAGAATTTTTGCTTAGGGAATTTATTTATCCTTTCCTTGTAAGGTTTCTGTAGATCCTGTCATGATGGCATGTAAGCAGTCATAGATAAATACAGCTAGCACAGCAAATATTAGGAGCTGAACGTTCTGAAGGAACCTGGATTTTGGTTCCCCAAGATTACAAAAAAAGCTGGAATACGCAGGTAGCTTTTTAAGGTAGAACTCTTTCAAGCAGAGAAGAAAACCATAGCAGAGAAGACTTATTAAAGAATTTAGTTATTTGAATATGGTGTGGAACTTCCATGCCTTATGAGCAGTTATGGAAGAAGAACTTGTCCAAGTGACGAGTATTTTGGGTTTACTGGAGCTAACTATACTTGTTTCTTACCTCGATGGATCATAGAGGAAGGTACAGCTGTTAAGGTACCTAAGTCCTGTCTAGATTTGATGGAGAAATATTGATTAAATGCTCATCATCTACATCACATAGCCATGTAGTAAAGATATTTAACTATGAAACAGGAGTCCCAAGTTTAAGGATTTCAAACAAGGACACAAACCTTTCTTACATCTTAGGGTCCTATGATCAATATCCCTCTCAGAACAAATTATATACATAGCCTGAGAGACTTGGAACTAGTTTTATAATCTGAATCAGAAAGAACAGGATTTTAAACCCTGTCCCCCATAGGCAATACAAGTGTGTTAATCGTAAAACTATTGGTTATTAAAAGGATATGAAGGAAAATATACTTTTATTCATTATAACACACAACCCCTCCCTAGTTGGGGAGAGACCAGACCCCCAAAAATCCCCACCCCGAAGTAGGTCATATTCCATTCTGGAATCCTGACGTGCTGCAGACTTGGAAATACTATTGCTGGAGGCAAAGTGTTGATATAGTCTTGAATTCACCCAGCTGGAGCTCTGCTCTGCTCCCAACTAGAGCCAGAGATAAAATGGTTTATAGTAGCACAGCTTGGAGATGACAAACATGTGGAAGTGATGAAAATATCAAATGAATGTGCTATCTCCTTAATAAAAGTCCATGGGAAAAGTCAATTAAGAATTTTCTGTTCAGATTACTTAACATCCTAATTTTGACATCTGTGTTGGACACTTACTGTATTCCAGAGTAATGAATTCACCATATCTATGAGTTTTGATGTTCAAAGTTGAAGCAATAAATACATATATCATCTTACAGTATAAGGATAAAGTAAGAGTATAAAACTACTTTTTTTTTTTTTTGCAAAACCATGTTCAAGAAAATAAACTACCAACAGTGGCAGACTGATAGTACTCAGGGAGACTGAACACAGACAAAACATTAGTCATAATTAAATTTAAACACTCTACCCTATCAGCACTACAAATATTTCCTGTTTCTTTTCAAGCAACAAAACTTGTAAGCTGGTAGAAAATTGTGTACAAGAGAAAAAAAAGAGAGAGAGAGAAAAGGCTGAGAAAACTATGGTCTTTCATAAAGATAAATATGTGTATGTATGGCATACCATGCTACTCGAGATGGTCACTTCATGGAGCAAAAAGTTATAGCAGAAAATAGCAATTGATTACTGAGGTTATAGTAATCTCCTGAAATTAATAAAATCTTTACCTTGGTTTAGCTGTTCATTTCAAGGAAAATTATCTCAAACATCTGCAATAAAATACAAAAGATAATTTTCAAAGGTACAAATTTAAAAAATGTATTGTCACTCATACTCTTCTTATCAAAATGAACTCAGTTTTGAAATATCTAGATGTTTTGCTTTTAACTCTCGCGGAACTAAGATTTTACCCTAATTTTCTGCATATTCCTTTCATTTGTTTCTGTTGTATTGATTCTTATCTGCTATATTCTGTTTCATTTTGTTGTGAATCTCAGATTATGTATAAGCAAGAAAAAGGTAAATCCTTGAGACTCCTAATTTCAACCTGATGTCAATATATAAATGGACCAGAAGCCAGAAATGTTTCATCCTGCCCTACAGCTTAAGAAAATCTCTTACGACTGTTGATAGAGACAGATTTAATTATGGCACAGTTTCACAGAAGCCTGAGCATATGAACACAGAGTGGACATGAAGTGTTGTCAAGGTCTATTTGGCAATGTTTCAACTGCCAAGAGCAAGACTGGAGATCAAAGGAAAGAGTCAAAATTCCTAATCTCTGTATGAAAGGCTCATGCAGTCTACGCTTGCTGGCAGACCCTGATCAGATTATTCTTTATTATTACTTTTGCTATTTCTACTTATAGAAGAAAAATATGGCTTGCATATGAATGTTTTAACAAGAAAGCCAAAGAGATTCTTAAGAAAATCCTATAGCCAGGGGATGAAATAACATTTCTTCCCAAAATTCTAACTTATTTGAACATTGAAAGTTTTGATTTTAGAGTAAAACTTAAGTCCCTTGTGAATGTAAGATTCCATCATATTTTGGTTGTTTGCTTCAAGTCATGACAGCCCCAATGGAAAAATTCCGTGCTATCTCAAGTGGATTCACTTGATAGTTTAGTTTTGGGATAGAAAAACAGGTGTTTCCTTCAACAGTTCCTTTCAGCATAAACCAGCAGCAACCTACAGTTATCAGCCTGCTGAGCTATTTTTATATAAGCCTGTGCACTTTATTTGAAGGCATGCATTTCTTTAGCTAGACAAAAGAATTGCTTGCTTCAAGAGATGGGGGACAAAAAGAACTGTCTCCTCCTGTCCTGTCCTGTCCTGTCCTGTCCTGTCCTCTCCTCTCCTCTCCTCTCCTCTCCTCTCCCTTTCCCATAAGGAAAGGAGAAGGAAGAGGAATACACATGTACTTACTCCCTACACACCTCTCTCCTGGGTGTCAAAAAGCCTTCAGAATAAGATGAGTAATCTGCTCTTCCTTTTCTCTGAATCAGAGAATGTTCATCTTTGCCTCGCTGACATAAACACAAGTTTCTGGGCCCCTCAGTCTCCTGTATGTGAATGTGATTATTTTACCAGATTCTGGAAAAAAAATAAATATCAGTGAGGCTTTTGTCTGTCCATATTGTATAAAGTTCAAATGACCTTGCACTATTGCTAGAAAGGTCTCTGAAGGCACTCTTTGTTTGATATTAACTAATCCTGTTACTGAGAGAAGAAAGAGTAAGATTGTATTATACACTGGCTATTCTAACAAGATGTATCTGATATTTCCTGTGTCTTTTAATAATTACAACAGCAATGCATTTGTTTTCTCTCGAGCATATGAGTGAAATTACAAGGTCATTAAATTATCTTATTCTCTGTATCCAAACATTTTCAATAATCCCTTGTTATCAACTTTCAGAATGTTCATCTAACCTTAAAATCTGAAATAGCAGAACTAATTTTTGAAGTTACATTTGAAAATGAATCATGAAATTTCAGTACAACATACTTCCTGGTCTCATAAAATAGGCTCTGGTTCTGTTTCCCATGAAGGCAGTGGGAATTTTGTCATTGAAGTTCACTGGGAGGGAGACAAGACCAAAAGATATTCTGTTTCCCAGGGAATATTTCAGAATGTATATTTCCTAACTTACTTTCTTATATAACCTTTGGGATTTGACTTTTTGTATTCACATGACCAACATTTACTGTAATTGGCACAAACTCATCTTTACTTATACTTTACTGATTCTCTCAGTGACAAAAGGAGGAGGTGGGGTGGGAAATTCCTGAGGAAACCTGGTAGAGCTGAGAAGGGAGATTCCCTGTAGCCATCAAGTCCAACTTTCTCATGCTTCCAAGGGCAGGATATCCATGCCTGCTCCTATTCCTGCCCTTCCATGCTTCCTTTGCCTCTTCTTACCATAGCAACAGCATCCTCACCCTGGTCCCTCATTTCTGAAGTGGTTTTGCCCACACTGTCAAGAAGCCTTGAGACAAGTTAATTTCATAAATTGCTATGTGACTGTTTACTTAAGAGGATCTGTTACTGCTGCCAAAGTAGTAATCACTCGATCTTTGATTGTCTTCCTTTTAAATGTTAAAACAACATTTATGCCTTCCTTGTTGTTTTTTTTTCTTTATCTCATAATTTACAAAATTTCTACCAAAATAATGTTGACATATAAAAATGGCTGGAGCTCTCAAGACAGAACAGAAAATCTTTTAGTCTATAGTTGAAACCTGGTAATCAGGTGACAAATATCCTTTGACAGATTCATATGCACACACCAGACCAGATTATAAATTAGTCTCCAAAAGGGATTTTTTGTGGTTATGTCTGAGCCGCTCAGGCTGTACAAGGAGACCTGACAGAAATATTTTATATTAGCTAAGTATTAAGAATAAATCTTCTGATACAATTGGATTGCATTTTCACTAACTGAAAATCTCTTCTTAAAAGAGGCAGCTTAAAATATCCTAGGAGGTGTGAAATTTTATTACAAAAAAAAAAAAAGACTGCCTGCATATGTTTTTCATGAGTTCTTATTTTACTGTTTAGGGAAAGTCTTCATTATGTTTTTTCATATGGCAACTGGTCACCAGTTGCAGAAACAGGCTGTCTCCCATGTATATTGTGAAGCCTCTCCTTTTTCCAGTATACAACTCCATTAACTTTTCCTAGGCTGAGCAATTGTGCCCTGCTGTTGGGTTCTCCCCGTGGGCCTCATCACTGGATGATGAGTGCATCAGCAGAATTTTGGCAGAAGAATAGCGTTCAGTTATGAAGATTAGCAAGAATATATAAATACAAATAGTTGCATTGCCATAGATTAAACAGTAAGACACTGATTGAAAAGTTTTAGTTCTGTGTTTTCCAAATGCGGTTCTGCAGAGTAATAAATTTTATGTCATTCGTTCTCCTGAGATTACTAAAATATCACATATGTTCGACCTTCCGGTATGACTATACAAGATAAATATTTCAAAAGGGCACAGAGGAACAAATAAGAGAGTTTAAATTGTGGTCTCTCGGAGGAATGTTGAACATCATGTGAATGTCCACACTGCAGATGAAGAATTATTATGATAACTTTAGGAGAACACTTAAAAAAATCTGCAAAAGAATGATATTTTTCTGTGGACATACTGTCTGAGAATGATTAACTCATTGTGTTGTAGGGGAAATGAAGGAAAAAAATATGAGGAGAGACCATATGACAGAAATACTTATCTCAAAATATTCAGAAGGGAACAAACTTTTTATGTTTATCTTATGACCCCAAATGATGGAAAAAGCTAATAAGCACCTTTGAATTGCAGATGTTCCGTAAAAAGAGAGAGTTACTACAAACATTTTTTGGTAGCATAATTCACACCATATGCTGTAAAAACATGCTCCATTCATCATATTATCTAAAGATGCACACCCTTTTGGCATTAAATTAGAGTATTAATACTTAAAGATAGGAGTCTTCTAAATGACATTAAGTGTACTTACTGAATCAAAACCATAAACAGAAGCACCAAATTTGGGGAAGTCATCTCTAGAACAAAAGCTCTATAACTGCTGCTGCAAAGTGCTAGATAGGCCTGATTTTATATGACTGCACCATCGGCTGAGGTATTTCAATGTAACTTTGAATAAAACTGCATAGAAGACCACTGCAAGTGTGGCTTGTCTTGAGGGGAAAATTAGCTGGCTGAGGCACTGCTGAAATGACATGAGAGAACAATTAGAGGTATCTTGCCATTTCTTTTTATTGTATAGATGATAACCAAAAGACCTGGGAATTATGATGGTAATTCAGTACTGAGAAACTTGCTCGTGTTGTTGGTTCAGTTGGAGAGCATCATCCTCAACTCCCCAGCTGCACAGTGCATCAACCTCAGGATAAGTGCCCTAGAGCATCAATACCAATGATACCTCATAGGCTACTGATAAGAATAATTGTCTGCCAGGTGGAAGATGTAACTTGACTCACTTTTAGCTTGTGAGGGGTCTACAAGCCAAGTCTCTCACTTCCCAAGAAAGTGGTCTAACTAGCTTCTTGACTACTGAGCCACAGGATAGATACAGTTACCATATGCCTTCCACTACGCTTCTCTCTTGGCAAATGCGATCCCAAGTGGCTAAAGGTTCCTACCACCAACACTAGTGTCTTCAGGTTAAAAAGAGAGCATCCAGCTTAGCAAGATTTCTGCCTCCTGTGAAATTCACAAGGTTCATGCTGCTTCATCTAGTGCATGTGAGCTATTTAGGCTACTAATTCAATACGAGGCTGGCCACTGAAACTGTGAGGGAAACAGCGCTTCACTGAAGAAACCTAACTGGGACAGCACTCTAGGTATATTCTTAAATTTATCATTCTATACCTGCATAATATATTACAATACAGTGATGCATGGAACTGACACAAGACCTATATGTAACAGCAAAGATCTGCGTACACTAGAGCAAAAACCCCATGCTTTTTCTGCTACTGTTATAACAGTTCCCTAAATGAAATAAACTGTGTGATTGAAAACCTGTTTAAACCATGACTGCTTATGGATTTATTCTAAGATTTTTGTAAAAGACATCCCCTCCCTGATAAAGAGTTACAGCAATTAAGTTTTCTTTCCTAACACAGCTTGTGTCATAAACATAGCTTGAGACAGTACAAGCCATTTGCATCATGTTTCTGAGAAGAGGAAGAAAGAGTGTGTGACAGAATTGCTGATGTAACATTGCTGATGTAACACAGAACTTTTTTTTTTTTTTTGTGTCAGTGTAACACAGAACTTTTCTGTCCTTGACTGTTGGGTATTCTTCTTAGCAAGCTCAACACAATGAAGATTATTTTTTTAAGTTTGCAGTGAGAGGATTAGGTTAGCTCCTGCATTTAATTGTTTTAGTGTTTGGGTACATTTACTTTTTTTAAAGAGGAAGCTTGACGAGAAATATTTATCTGTAAGATTTTTTTTTAAGGTACTCGGAATATTTACAAATGAATAAAGCTCAACTTCTTTCCACCTTGAGCTCAAGGTATCAAACAATGGAATAAAATTTTTGCCATAATGCTGAGCTAGTTTTAAAGTAGTATTTTTTTCTATGTTATAAGCACAACTACAGCTGCAACTTGTCAAGAGCTGTAGACATGTTAAGATGCTGAAAATTACATTAAATTAGAAATGCATAACAGTAGAAGTATTTAATTATTTTGGCAGGCAAATTTTCCTGAACATGTAGCTTCATGCACCAATAATGTATTGTAATTAATCCCAATTTTCTTTTGTAACTGTAATCCACACTTTAGGCCACAGATCTGTGTAAAAGTTTTGGAAAAGTCACTTCTTCATTTGCTATGAAAAGTGAGTGACATGAATATTGCATTCTATTTAGGGCACTTCCTGAAAGGAAAGAGTAACCAAGTCAGAGAAAATGCAGCTACAGCGACAAATGCTGGCACTGAACTGTTCTTGCCGTAGAGTCAGTAATTAAACAATTCAACAAGTCCAGGATTATGAGGAAGAATTCAGACAGGTTAAGTTAAACCAAATTCTGAAATCACCTAACTGCCTGTTGCAACCTGCCTCTAGCATGCCATACCGCGTGGTGCTATTCCTCACTATTCTGGAAAGTGAACTTTGTGGAGTACTGCTCCACGCCAGGACAGCGTTGCCCTGGCCTGGACTTTTTAGTTTCCATACCTGAGTGAGCTAGAAAAACCTAATTCCTATTATCTTGCTTCATACTCTTGCACCAAAATACAAAAGAGTAAGAAACAAAAACCCTTGAAAAACTGGTGCTGAGAAAAAAAAAAAAAAGGCAGTGAAATATAATAGATATTTATCTCGAAGCAAAACAGATACCTCTGCTGTACAACTTAGCCAGCTGTGCCTGCATATGCAATTTTCTTGTAGATATGAAAATAGTTTGCTCTCAGAACTGCTTCACAATATAAATACTGACCCCAGCAATATTAAAAAGGACTAAAAATTGGCAATGGAAAACGAAAACAAAACCCCCAAAAATAAAAAACTAAATCAACAGCCATCAGTATACCTTTTCCAAACTTTAATTAAAACTGAATAAAATGCCTATAGCAATTCAGTGGTGTTATCCATAATGACAGGTTTACTGAGTATGCTCACGTGTGTCAAGAATTCATTATAAATCTTGGTCCACCTACAAGGAAAGTTTCCTGGTGGTTCTAAGAACTTCTGCAAGAAATATCTGGGTGAGGTCTCATGAATCTCTGTTTAAAGGATGTCTTGAAAAAGTCATTAGATTTTTCTGATTCTTCAACGCAAACCAAACTGAAGTGCATCTGAATTAATTCCAACTTGCTGAGTAGAGAAAAACCCAGGTGATTCTTAAACATGTAGAGGGAAAACAGAACATCCTGGTGGTTTTAAAAATTATATGTACCTACTTGCATACATAACAAGCATGATCGAAGTGCTGGAAACACAAGAAGACCTAATAACAGAGCTAAGAGAGAATTCTGGCCTACTGCTTGCCAGGCACTCCACTTCATAGTTTGTAAACGACATCCATTTTGGTACAAACTTTAAGAAAATCAGAACTGCAGATATTTCAAAAAATTTTATGTGTCTTTAAATTGCTTCTTTCTGCAAGTTGCCAAAGAGCTGCCATGGAATTCATTGAGGGGTAATATACAATTCAGCCTGAGTCATGGAGACATAACAAAGGAATAAACATTTCACGGATGGATGATGACAATGTTTATCCTGTTCTCATTCAAAATACTCATAGGCACTTTTATTTTATGTAAGATGAAATTAAAATGGTATCTATGTATGAATATTGACAATAGTTAGCATATATATAAGAGTGTAAGGTAATTAAAATCTTATGGGTAAAACTTCCTGGGATTATGAATTCACATGTCCTAGTGAAGCTAAGGCACCCTTAAATTAGAAACAAATGTTGTATTGGTGCATAAGCACCTCTGTCTCAGAAGAACTGAAGCAAATGTGTGATGCACGGGTCACAAGCAAATCATTTGTATGAACTTATATACCAGTAAAGTCTGCTAGAATTGGAGCAGGGTGAGGAATAGAGAAGTCATTTTTGTAACAGACAAAGGAGAAGTTAAAAGTCTAAAGGATTATGCAGAGACAGCTAAGATGATCAGGAAAAGATCCTAACCATATTCCTGTTTAGCCTCTGTACGTTGATCATTAAGCTTACTTCATTCCTTGAAAATGAACATTCTCATGCAAGTTTTTAAACATGAAATTACAGTATTTTTTCCCCCTGAAGATACCAATTTCATATCATCAGCTGCTTCCTCCCCCCTCAATATTTCAATGTAATTGTTTTAAGTATTTTTTTATTTTATGTTCATTAATTATGTTATATTTTATGTTAACTATATTTTATTTTAGTGGATGTCATTCTTGGCCTCTTTTTGGCAAAGCAGTGATTAAAATAGCTTACGCAAATCCTGACATTTCTTAATTCTTTTTGGTGATGGAAGGTGCCCTAAAGCCACCTTGTACAGGAAGTTGAAGTTTGGATGTTGGAAGCAAAATTAAGGAAAACATAACCAATATATGCAATTTTTTCCTTACTTACATGTCAGTGTAGCATAGAGTTATGGTGCTCTATGGCAGATGTCTGAAGAAGTCTCTAGTTTATGCTGATCCTTGTGGTCTGTTACCAGTGCCATAGCAGAGCAGTAGCACAGCAATCCTAAGGTGACCCTGTGGTTCCTGAGGAATCAGGATGAGTTAAAGACACTTGCTAATGTACACCACTTCAGTGGGTGGTTTGCTTCAGTGACCCATGCAGTGACCACTGCTCATTGAGCAGTGACTGACAAATACTGTATTGTAACAGGTCTTATCGATGAATAGCTATATGAATAGACATCAAGGGTGGGAATCACACCTGATGTACACAATAGATCTCCTCTAACCATCCGTACCTGCCTTGCAATCAATGGAGAGAAACTGGAGCATCACAGGAACAGCTGACCTTGTCCTGAGCTCAAGTTACTTGCACTGCAAAATGGACTATGTCTCTCATTTGGTTACACAGGGCAAATCAGCTGCCAGCGTCTGTGCTACTGCCAACTAAATTCAGCTGTGAAGAACCCCAACAACTGTGTTTGCCTTATGGGTCCATAGCTGTCACTGAGCTTCATCATTATCTGTTTTCTGGCATAAAAGCTCTATTTTGAGCTCATATTTTATCTTAGCAGAAGGATGCACAAAAGGAGCTGCTTAGTTTTACAATGGAGGAACATGCTCCTGAAAGCTCTGTTAGGGTCAGTTTTTTTACAACAGGAAGTTGGTAGAAACAAGTCACATCTTGAGATGTGCTTGTATGAAAACTAAAAACAAATCTGAAAGTAAATGCAACACAATATTTATGTTAAGTATGTTAAAAACATATGAAAGCATAATGTGCCTTGTATATATATGTAATTTTTCAGCATATCAATCCAAACTGTTATGAACCAGGACTGTTTATACTCCCATATACAAAATTATTTTCATTACAAAACTGATAAAAACGACAAATGTTTTAAAGTCATGAACAAAGACCCAGCCAAAAAAGATGCAATGAATTTTAAATTATGTCTTCCATTTTGCACTTTAATATATTTGTTTCAGCTTTTTTTGTTCCTTCCACTACACACAGGTAATATTTTCAAGCTTTTCTATAGCAGAAAACCTGGAAAAATTATATGGGATTTTGGACATAACTTAAATTTTCTATAAACCCTAGTCATTTATGTGTAAAACTGGGATAAAAAAGATTATTTGTTTGTCATTTATCTAGTTAGTTATAATATATGGTACTTATGACTGGGAGTATCTCTTCTTATGGCACACATATGGACAGAGCCTAATGAAAGACAGTTTGAATTTCAGCTGCAATTGTTAAGAATGTTTATAATGCAAACAAAAAATTAGAGTAATTTGAAAATTTTAAATATAATCTAAATTCTTGTAAAATATGCGAAGAAAATGTTTACACCTCTAACAAAATCCCTATATGGTCAAACTGTTTATTATAAAATAAGCAAGTGTAGCCTTTAAAAGGATCTATCCAGCTATCTGCAACACAGTGATCTCTACAGTTATTGTGGGACTAAATGTGAAAAAAGGTACATGTAACAGATAAGAAGTAGGTAAATTATGCATGCCTATACTTCTCTTTGCCAAAAGGATGGTTACTTCACACAGTGCTTGCCAGGGAATGCTTGTTTTTCCCATGACTCCTCAAGATGTGAAACTACTAAAAGAAAATAATACAGATGTACTTAAATTTTCAAAGGGATCTGATTTTCACAAGAAAATTGCTCAATGCTTTTTAATAATCAGAATCCTTTAAAATAAACTACTAAAAATACTAGGACTGAGAAGCCTGGTCATTATTAGAAAATGAGACTGTCACAAGAATCATCCAAAAACCCCAGCAATTTACCACCTTAATCTGAAACATATTTCATGACTGACACAGAGGTTACAGGTTCTTCAAAGATTCAGTTGTACTTGAATATATTTTCAGAGACCATCTGTATGGTTCTCTGAACACAGCAGCCTTTCTTTGTCTTGGGCAGGTTGCAGGCTTGAGTAAACTGAAAGATAACAGGATAAAATGCTGTCTCCACTCAATAACTAATATGGTTAATCAGTGTATGAAAATCACTGACACCACATAAGTTAGCATGCAGAACTGGCAGCATGAAGAGAAGAATAACAGAGTTAGCAGTGACTGAATATCAAATCTGAAAGAGAGAGTGAAGAATCAGGGACGAAAGTGACCCATGTGATGGTCAGGAGGAGAGCAGTAATTAGGACTGTAATTAAAACACCAAGGTCTTCAGGTCTTACTTCCTACATTTTTCAGTTCAAAAGAACCAAGCTTAATGTTAACCCTGCCTCTGCAATAATTAGTATTGTTGCAGTGCCCAGGCTTTGCAGCTGCATTTGAATTCAGCCCCAGAGAAAGACAATCCCAAAATCTCAAATGCAAAGACACTCCTAAAATAATAAAAACAAACAAGTAAAGAAAAAGAAGCAGAGTAAACACATACAAACTATCATTAGGTAGAAAAGTGTTATGCAAACAAAAGGTATTTCTATACCACAGAGTAAGTCAGGGTGCAAAGCAGTCCAGGATAGCTGAGATACCTTCTGAGAATCTGCAGGTTTCCTTGTTAGCCTATGTCCCAGTGTGGAACTTCCTGGCTTCTTTAGGAGAAGCGAGTGTGCTGCTTACTAAGGACAGTATTGACATGCAGATATGTGATGACTTAAAAAAACCTAAAAATACAACACACCACCACATAATGGCACTGATTTGCTACATCATTTTTGATGAAATATTTAGCAGTTCATAATGCCTGGTAAGTGTGGTTGCTCAGCAATCGCAATTCTCTGTGACAGACATAAGAATTAATATTTTATCACCTATAAGCTGGCAAGAGGCTGAAATTTTGCTGCCAGTTACAGCTATTAACTTTGCTTCACAATAAGGTATTGTTGTTATTGGCTTTCTTATACATTGCAGTGAAAGGGACATTATTTACGTATGCAATGGTGCCGTATAATTTAAAAAGGATTATGATTATTAGCAGGAACAAAGAGTCCATTAGGGTTTTATAAAACAATTTAATATCAAATAAAATTTCACATTCCTTACGCTTAAAAGAAAATGTAAAATATTTAAAACAACCCACCAGACTTCCCTTTACTTACATTTTGGATAAACGATATGACTTCTTTTTCTCCTTTTATTGTCTTTAAAGTATGATGTGTACTACAGACATATATGACTTCTGAACTAGTACAGTAAGCATGTTCTATGTATAGCACAAAAAGATACAGCAGAAGTCTAAAAGCAAATGTTGACCATTTCTCAACAAAGTGTACATTAAAATATAGTTTTCTTTATTCCTTATTGAAATGTACTTATGGAAAACTAATGTATTAGTTACATATTTTATCAAAGAAATAAAAGATATTGAGTAGCAGAATGAAATCTACTTAAAAAAAAAAGAGGACAGAATAGTAACATATGTAAAAGAAAAAAGGAACTGGAATTTAAATGTGTGCTTAAATGTGAGTATCTACGTTAGGATTAGTGAACCACTCAAAACTTTAAGTTCTATAATCAATTGGAAATAAGTGTTTGAGGTGAGAAATGGTATATGACAATGCTATTTTCTGTTGAGACCATTATCTGAGATGTATAAACGATTATATTTTGAACAGTGTATAAAACCAGTCTCTGTCTGCCTCAAAAATGTAAGCCAAGAGTGAGAAGAAATTACAGGCAAATTTATTTTTGTATAATTATTTTCTTCTCTTGGTGTTTGAGCTCACTTTTATAGTTCCTATTTTTCCTTTCCTTCTATTCATTTTACATCTGTTGTTATGTCTTTTCTCATAAAATACTAACAATTTTTTGTTTTAGCTGCACTTTACTAGAAAACCAGAAAGTTTTGTCTTTGAATTTCTATAGATTTGAAGTCTTAGAATGGTCTTGTGACACTTGAGCATAACTCAAAAATGAAGTGCTAGTTTAAAGCATATCAAACATAGTATGAATACCTAAATAATATATTTAAGAGGTATAATGTTATAATATAGACAATATATAGACAATATATAATATATAATGCCTATATAATATAGACAACAGACGTTCTGATATTTATTTACCCTATAAATTGTGTACAGTTTATTTGGTAGTAGGAGCAAATTCTTGAAAAAAAATTAGTTTAGAAGACTGTGATTATGTATGAACTACATGTAATATCACAAATCTTTATGTCTTCTCTATGCCTATATAAACTATGCAAAAATAAACTAGATGAAGCAAAGAGCATAATTTTTTTCATATCTCTCCTGTCAGTGAAGCTTATGCTATTCAGTATGTTATTAGGTAAGGTAAGTCTCTAGGTTAAGGAATATTAAGGAAATAAAAGACTTCAAAGTAATCTTTCAAATGTACTTTGTCTCAAAAGCTTGAATCTTAATCAGTTTTGGGGCTTCCAGGAAAAAAAAAAAAGGCAGAAACCCACCCCCCAAAAAGCAGTTAAAAGAAAGAAAGAAGGTCAGTCAAAGTACTGCAGCCCACTTCCATCCTTTGAAAATAATTTTGAAAATAGCTCAAAACTTTCTTTTTCTTGTGATGAGAAAGAAACTATATCTTAGACGATTCCTGAGAAGTCAGGAACGTGTTAAATAGAAAATGGAAGGTGAAAAAATTCTATTTCAGGAAGTTTCTAAATTAACAGCGAAGTAGGAGATGACCTGACCAGCAAATAGAAGACTATTGATCACATCAGAGAAAACTCAAAAAAAGAAAATGTGAAGACATTTCAAAATGCAGACAGAAAGCTTACATTAGATTTTAAATTAATTACTAGAGGGGATTAAATTTTTCCTATGTTCATGTCTCACGTTATCTATGAAAAGGCAACAGAAGCAACCTAGTCCTCTGAGATGTAGATAAGTTGGTGTAATACACAAAATTGCAATATATATTGCAATATATTATAGATGTTATGTTATAGATCACAGCGTAAGACAGAGGAGCTCAAGCAACCTTTATATGACCTGGTTGAGGGAAGGGAAGAAATTCAGCTGCAGCAACCTGGGCCATAGTGCAACTGGCCACGGACACAGGCTCACCCAGCAAACAGCAGTTGCCTCAGATGTGTGTGACTGTCTCTACCAGAAGTTCTCACATCCATAACCCAGGATAAAGTGCTTGCTCCCTAATTACTTTTTTGAAAAGTCAGCTGGTCAAACTGAACAGCTGACAGACAATTTTCAGCAGAACAAATGAATCAATAAGCTATGTGGCAGAAGCAAAAATCAATGAAGAATCAGTTTGATAAATACAGCTGACCCCTTAAGGGTTGTTTATGAAGCTAAACAAGACAATAAAGTTTCCACATCCCATCCTTTATACTGGGATATAAACTTAAAATATAAGATTTATCTTAGATTGAAAATTGTCTGGACTACCAAATTTTATCCTTATATCAACTGCTTAACTAAAATGATGTTAGATGGAAAGATTTTAAGGTAAAATGAATCCTGACAAATATCAGATGTAATATGCTTTGTCTACACCTTGAACCAAGGTCAAGAAAAAAAATACTTTAGAATACTTTTCTGTACATCAAATATTAAAGGGTGTTTTCATGTGTGTTAATAACAATTTATGAGTGACTATATTAAAATTCAACTTTTTCCTAGAGTGAATAAATACAGAAGTGATGCCTTTAATTTTTCTATTAGCTTGGTAACCTTTGAAAATTTTGTCAAAATTCTTTAAGGCAACACAATTGTCATGAATCGTAATTACAATGGGTGTAAGCTGCTGGCTTCCACCAATGAAAATATTATGGGAGTACATAATAAGACTGATAAAAATGTTGTGAATATAATATATATTTAGTTATTTTAAGCAAAATTGCTTAGATTTACTTTTGCTGTAGTACCTTTTAATAGAAGACTTTTCTCTCTCTCTGAAAAGTTAAGTGAAAGAGAAACCTCTCTCTTTTCTATACTTGGTTTGCTTTATTTACATTCATTTCCTTAAATGAAACTTTAATTTGCAACATCTTATGGCTGAACCCAATCCTGTACACTTCTTGACTTTGGTGGGCTTACACACAGAAAGGTTGAAGGACTGAGATGTACTTGGTTTCTTTGGCTTGTCTGTTATTAGAACTACCAGTTTTATTGACATTATAAGACAGCAAACAATCACTTTGATGCTTACAGCATTTATCTTCCTTTGGAAGTAACTGGAAGGAGAAAACCTCTGAAGAGTTGTATTCACTCATAATCATTCCACTAATGCCCCACAGAGAGGCAATGGGTTTTTTTAACATAACATTTTACTGAATAAAGCAGTTACAGGAAAAGTGGTACCGCTCAGTCTGTTATCAGTCAGAAACAGATGGAAAAATTGCGACTGTAATGCAGAACATATTAAACTGTGGATTTATTTTCTTGAGCATGTTTTCCCCCAAGTTCTTCCAGTTGATTCGATTGTTTCATCTAGTATTTATGTCTTATCCTTCAGACTAAAAGCTTTTAGGCACATAGACTTTCTCATCAATTACATTCATGCAGTGCCTAGTATAGTGAGACCCAGGCTTGTTTTCAAGTGGTAACAAAATAAAAATGAATGTTAAATACAGATAATAATAATTTAGCAGTGGTGACTACAGGTTGTCCTAACATGCGTGCAGGTATAAAAGTGATACTTGAATGAACTCTAAATTAGCACTGTGGTCATCTTTTGATATGTCTGCTGAAATGCCTGGTGTTTGTTTTTGAGTTATTTTGCAAACCGACATGAATGAGCATTGCATGACTCTGAGCAAGCCAGATGCAAGCCTGCACTGACATGGAAGCCATGTAGCTGTGGATCTGGCTCACAAGCATCCTGTTTGGACAGAGACCACTGTCATCTGCCTCCAAAAGAAGTGAGGAAAACTCTTGACCTGCTTTGAGACAAAGTTATTGCTGCTTTCTTGGTTTTGACAGGGCTTACTTGTACTTGATGAGATCAGGTGGGCTGTCTGGACCTTTCCTATGGGAACTCCAGAGAGAAAAAGGCAACAGCGAGAGCTGCTTAATCTCACACAGAGACTAAAGAGGCTGCAGTGGGCAACAAGGAACAGGCAGACTTCAGCCTTGCCAGAAAGTGCATCCTAGGGACCAGAGCAGAGGTTGCATTCCTCAGAAAGTTACTGAGGGATCGAGAGCGACGATTTACCTTCAAGCACATAGCTGGCAGAAAGAGAGGAGTGTATAAAACTTGTGGCTTTTGTTTTCTTCCCTAATTTCATTTTTTTTCTGTTTCAAAGCTGTTCATCTAGTTTCAGAATGGAATTTCCATTCTCACTCCAGTGAAATAAAATTTGATTTTAAAAGTTTGTAGATCCTTGTGGAGAAATCTAAGCACCCTGCTGGAAAATACATAGAAGAACATGAATCTGTTACTTGGACTATATGAAATGTATAAATAACAAGACATCAAATTGCTGACAGAGAAAGCCAGAGCCTTCAAAACCACATAGAACTGGTCAAATCTGCACTCTGTCTTGCACCGTAAATATTGTCAAGACTGTGGCTAAAGAAACACAAGCTTGCTCATGTGCAGTCCGGCAGTGTGAAACGGTCTACGAATGAACAGAGAAACCATTTCTCCTTGACTTAGAGCACAAGTAATTAGTGATAATAAAAATATTTTAAAAGGACCAGAACCTGCATGAGACTGTTAGTAAAATAACCCATCTTCTCTTTGTTTGGACGCACATTTTAAAAGACAGGGCATTTTCTCCATCTCTGTGTAGGAAGTCCTATTAATTTGTACTGTTTGATGTCACGTTCTGATGATTAATATTAATTTTACATGGCTAAGGGAAAAAAGAAAGCCTTATGTCTATGTAGTCAAGATAAACATCTGCTGCCATTTTATAAAACATCCTACAATTTGTGCTCGAGCTGTTTTGTGGAAGAGCACACTGCCTTACCACCATCCCTTCATCACCATGTGTCTCCGAATTTCCATTTTCACTTTCCACACAGGCCACCTTTGCAGCACGCTTGAGAGGAAGCTGTGAAATGAAAAGCCCTTTACTAAAAGGATAGCAGGTTTACTGAGCAAAGACGTGGATTGTGTCGTTTGCTCTTCAGAGTGATGGCTATGAACAAAGCCGGGGAAACAGAGCTTGGCCTTCCTCAGATGCTGGTATGGATATTGGCCTGGAGCTTGCAAGATTCACTGCTTTTGACCCAGGTGAAAACAGAGCCAGACAGTGGGAGGAGCTCTGAAGTGGGAGAAACACAGAGCTAAGTGGTAAGGACGAGTAAATAGATTATGGCACATGAAATAAATATTGCCATTCTCTCCTGCTCTTGCAGTGCAGCTTTAGCAATACAAATTTCAGTCTATGCCTTTTCTCTCCTAGCTATAAAAGGGGAGGAATCAAGGTGTTCTCAGAATCTCAGAATGATCTTGATATAGTTATCTGATACAGCCATCAGGCTTGGTTTTCCTGCACATGGAAAGGAGAAAAACTAAGTGGACAGAAAAAGGCTATGTGATCCTGTGAACAGAATCTGCAAATTACTGTTAAAAAGAGGGACATTCCATAAATCAGGAAACCCTGAACTGAGATGTAAAGATTATGTAGCTAGTGAACTCCTACTGGATTTCTGTGAAGTAAAATCTAATTTTGGAGGGTCAGGAGGTGCAGAAGCTTCCAGAGTCACTATACCTCTTGCACATCTCTTTTTGCTCTAGCTTCCTTTGTATGAAGGTTTGTTTCTCAGACAGTCATAGCTCAGTTCCTCTGTAGGCATGTACTATATGCAACGCTTCAGTCACATGATCAACAAAAATGTAAAGATACTATTAGTATTATCTGCATTATTTTAGCTACTATAAATTTGGGTTGGACAATTTGGTGAATATTACAATAAGAAACTGTTCGTTTAGTTTTTTTTCCCTGAGGTCTTTCAATTTAAATAATCAGAACTTGCAAATGATGGAAAGGGTGACAGTGAAAAATGGGTATTTTGATGAAGCCCACGCGGTAGGACAGTGTGAGACAAGAGCAGAACCAGATCTCTTTAAACCTTGTGCCTTCTTACAGTGAATCAGACTTACTCTCAATATATTGAGAACTACTTAAAAGAAAGCTTATTTTTATCCAAATCTAGGGTCTTGCACCCTGCTATTTATCAAGTATATGACCACCATAAGCTCTGTTGTTTCACTTCCCAATCTTCCACAATTTTTTTTTCCTAATCAACATTCCTATCTTAATTGACAATTTTGACAATTTCCTTTTTTTTTTTTTTTTGTTAATCAGCACCTAGTGCTGGGAAATTGATTTTCAATAACAGGCAAAGTAGCAATTTTTCTGCAGGCTTTTAAAAATTAGGTATCTCTAAGATTACTTACAGATTACTTACATAACCTGTTTTGAGCGGTAGAGAAATGAAGTTTTGTATCTACTTCCAGCATTTACACTTACAAAGAAGTCAAAAAGAAAAGGAATCTGTTGTGTACCAGGCAATTTTGAAATATATGGCTGTGTGGCTACTTATTCCATAGACTCCATCAGTTTTAAAACTTTCAATATTCCTATTCAATAAATTTCACAGCATTTTCTACAAGATGGCATGTAATAAAATTACATTATTTATGGTTTCTTTTACATTCCTGTGACTCAGAAATGGCTTAGCATTTCTTTACTTCACATCTTTCAGAGGATCCTAGAAAATCACAGAAGAGATCAGAAATGGGGACTATAGCAAGTGAATCACAGGAGACATTAGCAAACATGCCTGAAGAGAATGAGGGTAAATGTGGTGAAATACTAGCAAGAGCACTGCAAAGAAATCTAGAAATTATGCTAAATTCAGTCTGAGAAAAGACCTCGTGGGTGACAACATTTTTAGGTCTGTTTCCCACCAGGACTTCTGAAATCTCCAAATAGGAATGTTTCCTGTAGTTACAGCAGAGCTTACTTAGAGTTAGGTTCCAATAAAGGATTCAGCTACTCCCATCTGAGATAAGATTTTCTAGCCAAGACTTCAGGCTTCTCAAGTGTCAAGCTCTGCAGTCAAATGTATTCCCTCCTCACATACAGCCTTTCTCCTGTTACAACTAGGTTTTGCACTCCTGTGATGTACTAGCCAGATGGACCTGATCAGTAGCATCCTGAAGAAGGGCAAGGTGTTTGGAGCCGTGTTGGTGGCTTTCCAGCTGCACATGGTCCCCATACCAAGCGAAAGAGTGTATAGCGCCTCACGACTTAGTAAAGAGGAAAATCAAAGAGTATAGCCTATGATGAAGGAATCTCTTTTAAATAAAGTGCTGATTTATTGCATTCTGATGTTTGCTTGGGATTTAAGTGTTGATATAATGTGATGAGAGATGTTGCTGCTTTATTTGGAATGGAAATTATCTTTTAAAGAGAGATGCGCTAACCAGGGTTTTAGTCATACGGATGAGGAGTGGATTATTTTTCCCTCAGTCTAGTATGTCTGCAAATTGTAATTAGAAGGCAAATATCTCCAAAGTCTGAAAACTGTGGATTTAAATTTTCTTTAAAAAGGAAAATTCTCAAATAACAAAATAGAAACTGAGGAAAAATAAATAAAAGTGTCATTGTCTTGTGCTGATCAAAACAATACTCTTCCCTGACTTAAAATATGGCATATTCTAGGCTTGTTCAAACATTCAGCTCAGAGCAAGTTCTGACAGTCACATAAGGAAACTGAACAAGAAGAGTGAATGAAGAGAAGGATGTCTTTAACTGTTAAACAGAGATAGCACCAGCATAATTATTGAACTTCACATAGGAAAAAAATATTAAATAGTGATAGCTGAATATTCAGCTGAATAAAACTATAGAATAGTTTTAACAATTCAAAAAATAGCCTATAGTCATATATACATATTAAAATAGGCCTCTTTAACCTGTCAGCAGGATTCTGAAATCTCTATCTAGTTGATCAGATAAAACACTGATTTATTGAGGGATTCCTTAGATCCTGTGAACTTGCCATTTTTTTCCAACTACTTATGTTGTTTCAAAAGCTGTGGTCTAAATTAAAAAGTTATTTTAAGACAGTGTGGTAATACCTTCCTCTTAAACAGGAAGCCGTTGCAAGCCACTGCACTGAAAGAGACATTTGCATGGTAGGGGATGAAGGCAAGCTCATGAGAAACAGACCGCAAGGGCATGAAGTTAAGTTAGTGTTATTGTTTCTGACAAAACTGCTGTTTCAGACCTAGGTTTTTCAACATCAAATCAAAATTATATTCAAGTGGTAATTCTGTCTACATATAAATATAAGTCGGGGTTGTGTTCATTCCTTTCTGTTATCAATTTTTACCCTTCAGAGCACAGTTGCAAAAATGAGTTGATCTCAAATTAATATTTCCCTTTGCCTTTCTTACTGAAGTTATTAGGGCATACGGTATAAATCTCAGCTGCGGAAATGAAAAATAGATTCTTTGGAATGTGTCAGGCAATTCTCTGAAATCAGTGTTGACTTACGTATTTCTGCACCCCTTCAAAGTAACTATTTAGTAGTTTGGCTTTGTATTTTTTGGCACGCTCAGTATCTGTTCGTGTTTCTTTGTTTTAGTAATAGGATGCTACTGGGAAATTAAATGTTCTAGAAATTGCATGGCAAAGCCATCTGTAATACCTAGAATACAGAAACTATAAAATCAGTTTGAGTTTCTGACCATGTAGAGTGAAATATTCCTTTCTTTACATTTTCAGCAGAAGTATGTAGAATAGATAATGCTTTGGACAATGAAACCTTTGGCTCCAATTTTCATACATGGACTGAACTGCTCTGCGATTGTTGGCAACTCACATTTGCTTTGTGGGAACAATGAAATCAGAAGTTCTGAATATTGTTTTGACTCAAAACCATAAAACAGTGTAGAAATGTTTAACAATATATTTCACAATTACCTACATTTTCTTTAAAATGCTTGACAGGCACATATATAGCATAAATGAGAATGATTTGCTTGTTTAATGTGCAAGAAAATGTGTCCTTTATTACTTTTTTACCTGTTCTTTGATCTTTCAGAGCTGTAACTGCTTCTACGTTTGACTGACTTCTTGTTTCTACTGCTTCTCTGGCACATAACTGTATAATGAGCAACAGGCATTGTTATCCTACCTTGAAAGGAAAATTGGAAATTATAGTGCTTGTATCAGAGATATATAAATGAATTCGAAGACAGCATATTTCAGTGCAAAAGGATGTTTTATCTTATCTGGAATTCTATTCATCTTATTCAATATATGTTAGCCTCCACAAACCTACAGTTTATATTAATTTAAACTATTAAAGCTGGTGAAGCTTTCTGGGCCTAGACCTTAATCACTTTGCAACATCTTGCTAGTTTGAAGAGCTCTTAAATTGAGCATAAGTTACATTTGCTCACTTAATACTCCTCTAACTCTAAATATGAATGGTATAAGGCCGTATTAATTTGATATTTCACATGTTATGTGAAACTCATAAAAAGATAATGAATTCAAAGATTTTTTTTTTTAGCCAGTATAAAATTCATAATCCTTTCACTCTATGATCTGCTGATGATAGTTTTATGACTTCTTTTCTTTTTTTTTTTTTTTTTAATCTGCAAGGTAAATTTTGTCGTACGAGAAGAAAAAAATCCACTGTCCCAGTTTCAGGAGCTCAAAGCAAAACTTCATTAAAGTTGAATGGAGACTTGCAAAGTCAATGAAAACTAAAGAAAAAGCCTATGTTATTTCTTAATTATGTTTTGGGGTTTCTCTTCAATTGTTTCCCTTCGCTGCTAAACAAAACTACTCAGAATGAGTGCTGGCATGTTGTAAATGGGCTAGAAGGGGCACAGATTAGGTTGTATATTGATGTCTGTTTTTCAGTCTCTCCGAGTAAGCAAAGGGGTGCAGGCCTCTGTGTGTGTGTGTGGGGGGGACAGACGAACAGGCTACAACCGCAGACTCACCGCTGGATGGAGGCAGGCGAGTCACAACAATTGCTCCACTCCCGCTGGGTACAACTGCCTGCAGGTTTCATGCCGAGGGTGACTGTGGGCACCGCACACAGACTGCTGCACTGCCGTGACTCATGGGGCAATACGCAAATCAGCGTAAAGTCATGAGGAAGAAAAGCATGCTGCTTCTCTGATCCACGGGGGCATGCTTTGTAATTAGGTCAGAAGTTCTCTACTGCAAGATTTACTCCATCTGTATTTTTACATGATGCATCCTTCTCCCTTCAATGAAGACCTTTACAATTCATTACATTCTGCTAAGTAACAACAATAATAACAAGAAGGAGGAGGACAGCATATTCATAATTTGCTTTTGATTGCTCTTCAGTGCCTGAAATAGTTTGAAGTAGGTGTCTAAAGAATACATTTCTTTATCCTGAAATTCTGTTACTAATGGAAAATTTTGTAGTACCCTATACCTCTGTGCATGTAGTAGCTGTATAGCTCATTAGTACCTTTAGTAACTAAATATGTTTCTTAAAAGGGAAAGTTACAAAGTAGAATTTCTCTAATGTTAAATCAGTGTCAAAACTTCAGAACTTCAGGATGACATGGTTGTTTTTTTTTTCTAGGCCTTAGATTTAAGGCCCTCTGTTTAACCTCCTTAAACCTGCAAATTTAATTCTAATAAAATTTTGGGCATCGTTTCTCAACATGTTTTTAGCATCCTGCAGTTAGCAAATCTGAACTTTTTCTAAATTTCATGGACCAAGTTAGTTAGAGAAGGCATTGAACATCAAGATAGGTCTTTGACAAAGAAGCTGTGTAATAAGTAGAGAACAGAGAATGAAAGAGAGGATGAGACAGGAGGCACAGGCATCCATCTGTTTTTTTTTCTGGTACTAATGGAGCTCTATTAGAAACCAGTTTACTCTAGCTACCAAAATGCACAGCACCAGCCAAATATAAACAAACCTTTGGTTACGGAAAGGAGGAGCAAATGACTAAACTGAATTAATCAGTTGGCAGGAGAAAAAAAATGTAAAGACAAAAAGCTCTTTCAGCCAGGCTAAGACATGCAGAGGAACATGTGATGTTGGCCTGAACTTTGAACATAACGAAATATTCCTAACAAGATGTTAAAGCAGGAAAAAGATAATAATCCAAAGCGAAATGAAATATTAATTTAGACGCACTCTGAGACTTTTCACAAAAGTTTAAAATTGCTGGACTTGAGGAGAATTATTCCACTAAAATAGAGCTTTAATGAAATACATGTTTTAGGTGACAAATTTCAGTGAGTAAATATTGAGTCCACATTACTGCTTTTATCTTTTGCTGATGGTTCTTATCCTCCCTCTTTAAAAGACACTCTTTCTCTCCATGCTCATTAATACCCGAAAATATCTTGTATTTTGCCACCTCCATTATAGCAGTGATCATCTGGTAATGGATTCAATTATCTCCACTTCTCATTGTTATCTACATGCACAGCCATGGCATAGGGGTTTTTCTCTGCCTCTGCATGTTTTTGAGTATCAGTGTGTTTTGGAGGGAAAGACTATACATCTCTGAAATTTTTGGCCAATAAACACTTCCTGATTAATGGTTTTTATTCTGTTTTCAGGCTTAGTTAGGCCTGATGTAAAACGATTTGTAATCACTAATGAAGTCTAAGCTTCCCATATTCTTGAAATTAATGGATTTCACTTTTCTGTTTGTGCATTGATATTATTTAAATAAACATTGCTTTGTGAACACTTCTGAGTAGGTAGGACTTTCAAACCAATTTTTCAGTGTATATCTTTTCCCTGTGGTCCTCGCCATGAGGAAATGCACCTATATGTTTGAAATCACCTAAGCCAAGAATCAGTTCCTTTCTGGAGTGCACAGGAGAGAAATTCTTTGTCGCAGTAAATTTCAAGGTTTCAAACTGGTTTTGTTCTGTGTTAATACAGACCAAATTTTCTGAACTTTTTGTATGAAAAAAGCTCCAACATTCAAATTTATTTCCCATATATTGCAATGCAAGATCATAAATTTAAAGCTAGGTTCTATTTTAAATCATTGTGCCATGTTTAGATGAGTTTGGAGTATAGAAGGTCCATTGTGTCCAAGTTCTCTTGTCCCAAATGATTTGCAGTCTGAAAAACTGAATGAGGGACGAGTGTCTGAGTTTTAGACTCAGTACTTAAATATATGATGACATTCACACATACATGTTGGTTTATGATTTACAGCAACAACAAAAAAATATGCAGAATTCAAAGTTTGTTAAATGGAAAGCTGATTTCCTTAAAGACTAATTTTTAATTTTTTTTTAAACAATTTTACCTTGCTTGCTTTTGAGTGAGTTTATAGCTATATCCAGAGCAGAAATACCAGATTATTTGGAAAAGGAGGCAAAGGAAAGGAAGATCTTGAATAGCTGTCAGTCTGGTAATAACTTTGGGATGCCAAGATGGGAAATATACAGAAACACAGGAATTGCTTACCTATCTATTCTATGACCAAAGAACTCCTGAATTTACCTGATCACTGAACAAATGTTATGAGACATAGGTGAGGAAGGTGACCTTCCTTGATACCAGGAAGAGGACCTTGTGCTTGTTACTGTGGCACTGCAGAATGGGTGTACCCTGCCAGAGCCTTTGTCCAGGATCTTGAACCTGGCAGCTGAAAATATAATTCTGGACCTCCTGCCTAGTTACCTGAAGTATGATGTATCCAATTTGTTGGTGCTTTTCTACTCCTCCAATATTGTCACTCAAAAAAGAGAATAAGACTAGGTTTTTAGCAGTATCTGGTTCATTGGAGAGTACCAAGGAGACAATCTCCTTTGCCCAGTGTCCATGCTTCCTAGGCCCGCCCATTATGTTGTGGATTGACTTGCTCCATCCCACAGTTGTAGCCCTGAATTACTCCCTCATTGTCCATTTGTTCAGCATAGGCAGTAGTGGCAGTAGGTCTTTCTACTTCATAACTCAATGGTCATCTTACAAATAAGAGAGAAGAAAAAAATGACAGAATTAGGTGCTAGGAAAATGTCATATATTTAAGTTGACATAGAAAATGTGTCCTAGTCCCCACATCCTGAATACTGAATTTTCAGTGAAATTAATTTTCATAATAAAAGCAAGTTCAGAAATTACTATGGTCAGAAAGCTGTGCATCTGCTTTTTGCTTCTTGGACAATTCAGTCATTTAATCAAGTGGTTGAGTAATATTTTCATTTTACTTTCATCACGGTTTTATCTGAGATGTCACAAAAAGCGTATTTTTCCCAATGGGATAAGAGTAGGAGTTCTCTCTTTGGTATTATCCTAAAATGATCTATCAGCCAAAATGTTTGTTTCTCAGATAATAAAGCAAGGAATGTGTAGTATTAAAAAAAAAAGGATATATTTTCTCATACCCAGAAATGGTTCAAAGATGAAAAGTAATCTATGTTCATATATTACAGAATATGAGTGCACTTTAGTAAAGTGAAAGGAAAGCAATTTTAAAGTACCTCCATAATTCAGAGGCATGGCTCCATTTCAAACTGATAAAAATCGTGCTTTGAAGTAAACTTACACACCTTTGAATATCATAGCCAGAAGCAAATACCTATTGTCAGGAGAATTGGATTATATCCTAAGGGAAATTATTATAATCTATATACCAAAACATGCCAGAGGAATGTATAACTTTGCTGTTTGTTTCAGACAATTTTATTTCAGATTTCATTTGGCACTGATCGTCATCCCAATAGTTTTCAGGAAGACTTTCTTCTCCACAGGAAAAGAAGTGAATAATAAAACAATAAATGGTAAAGTTTATACCTAGTCTCACAAGATGCAGAAAGTAAATAATTTCTGCATATTTGCAAGTTATGACAATATTTTAAATTTGATTTTTGTGTAGCCAGAAGCCAACATACATGGCTTATAACTGGGAAACTGGCAGGATATCATTCTCCTGATTACATACAACAGATATAATGTCATCCAAAATATATGCCCTAGAAACTAGCATTAGCTGCTCAATTAAGCCAGGAAAATAAAAGATGCAAAAATATGAATTAAGTAGATTTTCCTCACGCTGTTTTACCATCACTCTATTTTGACCTGTTTTTAAGTTGTACAAAAAGGCACTCACACAGACACTGAAAGAAACAGCATTTCTACCATGCAAAATGAGCAAGGTGCCGCTTTACTCTGATGCCCTTCTTAGGCCTCTCTCCAGGATCCCTACAGTTATAGGTAGAAAGATGATCATTCAGAGGAAGACACCGGGTTTCAAACTGGATGCCACCCATGGACTAACTCTCTCCATTGTCCACGCTACTAGCCCTGACTGATCTCCTGACCGTTGTATGCCTCCACATGATTTCTGCAGCAAATCCATATCAAGCTTAGCAACAGCACTTTGTCAGTCCTAGTCTTCACAGACAAGCCATTCAAAGAGTTGTGAGTGTTGGTGCACCTGGCAGATGGATATGAATCTGCCTCTCCCTGTGATATATGGTTTATCTATAGGTGACTGTATGTATGTAAACTCACACACACACAGAGATATCCATGTATATATATGCAAATATATATACACAGGTGTACATATATGTGAACAGCTAATGTATTATTTTATATATATATATGTGAACTCCAATATAAGTATTATCTGATAAGAATACCTGCCAGCCAACAAGAGTTAACTTCTGAAGCTGTGTTCATGTTAGTCCATCTTTCGCAGGATAATAGATCTCAGCACTGACAGACTTGCAATGAGGAGTAAAAAGCAAGTAGTATGATGATGAGTAATATAATCACTATCCATTTAAGAATCGCAAATGTACAGTCATACTCTTTTTTTTTACCAATCATAAAACAAACAAAGGGCGTTTGCTAAATTAAAACACAACATGCTAGGTTACTAACCCATTTCTTTTTGATGAATTTGAATTTGAGCCACAGGTGGTTTAATTTATACATAAGCATTTGATAGCAATAGTAATGTAGTCAAAGGCTTAATTTCATCACATACAGTTCGTAATTTTCAACTATACTAAATTTCTAAATGTATTTGTAGAACGATAACCTTTCTTTTATATGTACTCTCAGGATTTTTTTACCAGCCTCTCACATTATGAATTCACACCTACTAATTTTCCTTTTTAATTTTCCCTTTACCTGCTAATCTGTGTAAAAACTATAGCTAAATCTTTCACATCAGGCACTCTGCACGTAATAGCTATCATCCTTTGGCTGGTGTGAGGTAGTAAGAGCTCTCTCTTTTTTCTTCTCAGAACACAAGCTGTTATTGTTTGGGTTTCACAGTGGTGCACCCAAATTCATTTACACTTTTTTTCCAAGGGATTTAACAGAGTCTGTTTGCAGGAATTCTCTGATTTGTAATCCTTCTATTTCTTACATCAAAGGAGATGACATAGAAAAGATTCCAGTGTTTCAGCTCAGATACAAGAGAGAGAATTCTACAGAAGAAACCAAACATAAAATCTTCTAAACCACTGTAAAGAGAAAATAAGAACATCTGGCTGGGGATAATTTCTAAATAAACTAAGCTAAAATGGCTGAAATCACCTTTCCCTCCTCTAACCCATTTAAGTTTTTAACTGAATAGGTCATTCCCTCAAGTCTGTACTGCACTGGAAGCCAAATTCAAACTGCATGAACTAAGGAGCTGGCCTAGTGAATTTATACAACTGTCTTTTAAATACAAGACTAAATTCTCAGATATAAAAATATTCTATTGGTACAGACAGTAATTAGGCTAAAATAATGAGAGAGATTCAAATTATCCAAGATGTTTAAAGCTTTGTCTTTAAATTTTTGTTTTCAACAATAATCTTTTTTACCTATTAAATGTCTGCAATCTTGTCACGTAAAGCAGTGTTATCATTATCAAAGTAGCTCGAGATAAGGAAAATAATTAGAGAAATGCCAGTGACTGGAAGATTGTCTCAGTTTGTGAAAAATCCCCAAATAAGGACATAATTTATACTGATGAATAAAAACTGAAATATAAGACATTACGCTTATACAGGAGTGTGAATACATGTACATATATACTTGAACAACTAGACTTGCTCAACTAAACCTCCTTCTTCAGCGTAGTCCATTCTTGGCTCTTCCACTAAATGCTGAACTAAGGCCTAGTTGCTGCTGCTGCATCATTTGGGCTGATCCACTAATGAGAACTATACTCGTTATGCACACATGAGTCTGGCTGCCAAAACGACACAACTCTCAAGTTGCCATCACAAAGTATGGAGCAATCACCATCCTCCCTCCCCGCAGCCAATTAATGAGCTTATTTTTTTAGCAAGAAGCTGTTCTCTATTCACCTTTTTTCCAGCTTCTGACAAATTTATGAAAAGCTGGTGGAAATACATATCCTCTGTAAAACAACTGGAAAAATATTTAGTTTAATTTAGTAGTATTTATCTGTTCTATTGGATAAACCTGGCTATTACTCTCTGCCCCCAACAGAAATAAGCATTTCCCATAATTAAAGACTAAAGTGCAATTGTGTGTAATCTGTTTACTTTCACAGCTAAAAGAGAATAATATTATTTGCATGCTTTTTCACTGAGATCCCTTAGGAAATCAATAATATATTTTCATTTTTTATAGCAAAATCCATCCTTTTCATTGATTAAACAATGGTATCAGCATGACGAAGTAGACAAGGCTTGTTTTGAAGGGTCTTGCTGTCCCCATTTGTCATGTCCACGTAAGACCGTTGCATTTTAAAGATAAGAGACCAGGAAAATCAGCTTTCTAACTGGTGCTTTCATGTGAATCCCGCATAAATTGTCTCTTTGTATATATTCACAATAGAGTCATTACTTCGCACACACTATTTTTGTGAGCAAAACATGCATTTGTAAAGAAGCTTTCTGTTTGTTTAATTGTATACTTCACCTGAACAAAGATATCGAGCTTGCCAAACTTTCTCAACCTGTGGGGGAGTTGCTGGATCCTGCAGCTGGAAATGCTGATCCTGCCTCCTGGCTTCCTTAGAGATTTCAGCTCGAAGGGAGCCTGATGCACCAAGTGGCAGTGATCACAGGTACCATGACTGTCTGCCCCGAGGACACACCACTGTGGAGCACATTCCTGCTGCCTTCTCTTACTCTGGGGAGTTATTTCTTGCTAGTTCATACCCGCAGCAAAGGGAAGCTTTTGTTTGCATGTACTTACATATTGTCAAGGACGGGGAGACTGATTGTTGCTCACCATGGAAATTTTGCTGTTGACTTCACTAAGCACAGGATCAGTCCCCGCTGTCATAGACCTGAGCCATGAAAGACAAGCAATATCATAAGAAAAATACATTTACAGAGAATTAAACTCATGGTCTACTCACTAGTTAATAATTTCAGTTCCACAGTATAACACCCCATATTGTTCTCAGGTATACAGTAGCAACCAGGGTTGCTCAACAACTCCAGGAAAAAGAACCAACCAAACAAGACCTCCCCAAACTCCAAACCCTGGTCTTGCACACCAGCACCTACAAAGTGTACTTTGCTTTGAGTCACAAGCCTGGTATAGCTGAATGCGTCTCATTTTGAAACTTCAAACTGCATTGTTAGAATGACTCTTCAAAGTCTAGGTATACTTTCATAGAAAATTATCGCCAAAGTAATATAAATTCCTTGACATACCGTTTGTCAAGCAGTAAAGGGGAACCAAGTTAGAGTGGTCTACAAAGAAATCATCCTATAAGAATATTAGTTTAAATATTGCATATTTTGCTTTCTGTACACAGAAAATATGGCTTAGTATATTTTCAAGCAAATACTAGTTAATGTTTTCTAGCATTTGTAAACACATATGCAGAATAGTGTAATTTGAGGGAGTTTTATGACCAAGTTGAATCATAGTAGTTTTTATGTAATATCCATATTAATTCAAAACATAGAATGCAAAATAATATGTAAATGCAAGTAGTCTACACAGCCAATTTTTCTACATCCTATTATTTTTAAACAAGCATTTTTACACAGTCTAGCAGTAAATGATGTCATTCTAACCTCACCATTTTTTTAATACTTGCTCTTTATAAATTCTCATAGTATGGATATAGTCAAAGTGTGCAACTAGTGAGCTTGAATCTCAAGCTTACATCAAAATATTTGTCATAATGACAATCATTTAAGGACTTGGGATCTCGAGCCTGTACCTACGTAAGGTGCATGGGTAAGGGATAGAATTTTATCAGCTGCCTCAATGTCAGGTGTCGGGATTAAGCTAAGCTTTTGTCTTCTTTTCAGCTGCTGGACAGAACAGGTATCCACAGGGCAACTTACCCCATCCTGCCAGAGGAATGTAAGTAACAATAATATTGGGATGGCTGACACTGTGTTAGACAAATCCTGCCTTTGACGTAATTGTGATACACCCACATATGATGTATTTTCTATAACAAAATACCCACAACACTGAAGAAAGTATCTGATTTTCAAGAATGAGCTAGCATTTGATATTAGAAGGAATTATTGATATTTCTAATTGAAAGTAGATCTTAAAGGCACTATTGCAAACCAGAATTTGTTTTTTAATTCACAAATTCTAATAAACCATATTGAAGATATACAATATAAAAACCCCACAATGGATATGATTCATTGTTATTCACAAAACTGAAAAAATAACTACTAAAATCAGTAGTTTTTAAAAATACAACTTTTTTTTCCAATATTACAACTTGTACTCATGCTAGTAGGTAAAAAATTGCATCTATTTACTTTGAAAAATAATTGTCGGATATGTTACCAATTCTGTTTTCCCGTGTGATGGCATTATGTAATAAAGTAATAAAGTAGTATCCCTTAAAGGAATAAAATACGCCTTTAAAAAGTACAAGCAAGTAGCTGTAGCAACTACCTTTCTTCATGAAAAAAATGAGTGATTGAGTAGTTTTATGGTTTTCCTCACTAAAAACACTTCTAAATTAATCAGTGTTACTACTTAGTAGTCTTTACAGAGTAAATTCTTGCTAACAGAATAGCTGAAACAAATAGATAAAATGTAAAATCCAAATCCTTTATGTGTGTATTTAACTATACTCGAAGTTTTCCAGTAGTTTAGAGGAAAAAACTGGTGTCTGAATCAAAACTTTATTTTCGGTATTCTTCTTGTAGGCCAATGGAAATAATGAAATAAAAGTAAAATGACTAAACCCAACTTCTGGATAAGTAAACTGGTTTTGACATTATTTACTGCCAAAACCTTTGATTAATTAGTATAATGTAAATCAGTACTTTATTAATTGTGGTTTTGCAATAGCCAGTGTGATTAACATTATGTGAAATACAGGGAAACTGAAAGACAAAGGAGATAAAAGGCTTGTCCAAAAGATACATAGAAAAGTGATGAAGCCAATAGTAATACAGAAGGGGCAAAAGATTTTATTTATTTTTTTTTTAAGTAGCAGCATTCAGGAGGTTAGAAGGACTGGGAATTTGCTAGAAACTGCAAAGTAGCTTTGCAGATCAGTAGCGGTAGTGTATCCTCATTTCTACCAAAACAGGAGAGGGTGGCATAGACAGGAGGGAAGCTTGTCTCAGTAGTAAAATTTAAGGAAGAGGAGAGACAATCAGGAACCAGATGAAAAGCAAAGACAGGATAATACATAGGAAACGAGAACGTCTACAAGGCAGAATGATCCTTAGACAGGAGTGGAACAGGTTGGGGAAAGTTTGATATTCACTACATCAGAAGAGTTGAGTCTTTGTGGTCAGAAATTAAGAATCAAGAGGCCTGCCCATTGAGCAGATTCAGACACAATAAAGATTTAGGATACTGACTCTGGACTAAAAAGGATTCAGCGGCAGAAAAATCATTGACGACTCTTCATGTTTGGCCAAAAAACTTCTTGATTTCCACTGAAAACCATGAATAAATAGCAGACATTGGTAAAATTCATAAAAGTGTCAGTGAACACAAGAGTGCTGCTAGTCCAGCAGTTCTCATAGCAGGAATCTGACCACAAATGGAGTTTTAGACTTTTGAATGAGACAGCAAAGACTCACTTTGATTATTTAAATTTGGGGTATTTGGGGTCATAAACCCTTCAGAAGTGGAGCCCGCAGTTTTTTGGAAATCCAGATCTGTATAATGAGGCTGAACAGAAGATTTAAGGGAGATGTCCAACTTCTGGGAGGTATTTGTGGGAAAAGAACACTTCTCAGCAGATGGAGTAATGCAAGTAAGCCCAGGTATCTCAGATCAAAGCCGGTCCCTCAGATTTTTTTTTTTTTTTAAATCTGAGTTTCTCAGATAATCAATCTACTTATATTTAGTAAAGAAGAAGAGAAAAAAAATGATAAATGGAGTGGTAAAAAGTAGAGAAAATGAAAAACAGTATTCTAGGAGAAAAAATATAGAGGGATGACAGTGACAAGAGCACAAGTCAGGGATATAAGACAGAGGAAGATTGCTTAATTCGGCTAGGAAATTGAATGAACTCAAGAGAAAATAACTAACATATCTTCATATTAATGCAAAGACCTCTGAAATTTAAATGAAAGACTTAGAACTGCTGGTCTAAGATATGGAAAAGAGACAAAGTTAAAAATGATGTGTAGTATCCTGGAAGCTGCTGCTTAAAGATTTAATTAAATCAGAATTGAGTATGAATAAAATATGTTTTAGCTAAAATATTTTTTTGGGGTGGTGGTGGCATGTTTTTTTTTATTGTTGGTTTTTAATAATGACATATATTTACTATAAACCTTCAGAGCAGGACATTAATATGAAGAAAATAATGTTACTGGCAAGATAAATACTACTGCAGCCTGTGCCATAAAAGGTAAATACTATAGACTGTTTGGAGAGAAAATATTACTATCAACAGCAGCTATTCCTAAGCAGGTCATATGATACATTTAGTTTTATAATTTTTTTTTACAAATAATTAATGAAGAAAAAAAAGGTCAATATTAATTTGTTTTGGGGGATAGTGAAGTCATAAGGGAAAAAAACAGTTAAAGGCATAGTTGAGCTCATTCAACTGCATAAATAGAATGGTTAAGTAATTCTGCAACTGAGATTTTTGGTTTTAGAGAGCCAATAGTAAGAAGTTAGAAAATCTTCTAGGGAAGTTTGTGGACTTACACAATGAGGAAGTAAAGAATATCCTTAAGTAAAATATGCAAAAATTATGAGAGCTTGCTTAAGTCTTCAGCAAAATTGGTGGTGTAACTCCTGCTGGCAAAGAGAGCTTTACTAATAATGACTAAAATGGAGCAAACCTCAACAATAAAACTTCAATTTCTGTGAAGCTGGAGACACTCGAGGAGGAAACAGACACGTTATTTCCATCCCAGAATACCAAAAGTACTGATATGTTTTAATACAGGTTTTTAAGAATTTTCTTAGCAATTTTTGAAAATTAATAAATTAAAGTCATGGATTACAAACATGTCTGGAATTAAATATATTTAAGGATAAACAGTGGACTACTCATTTAACTTCAGTCACATACAGATTTTTCAACCAAATTTGAAAGAAAAGGTATTCAAAGAAATAAAAATTGGTAAGTTCTGTATGAGTTTACTAATGATAATTCATACATATTGGCTTCATATTTTTCTTTGATAAACTACTACTTTAACTATTGGAAATTTTGCCTGAAATTTATTAAGCATTTGCTATAATATGGGAAATCATACCTGCACTGTTCTTAATGCTCTTCTATAAACTTCTACAATTTAGTACTGCTGGTGACAGATCCTGTTCAGGTGAACCTTTGTTCTGGTCCTATACATAACCAGAAACAACATGTGTTACATCAGCATTGTACTGTGCACGAAATACTTAGTTCTTCACAGGGATGTAATAGATTTCCTCAGGGATAGCACTTCAGTATTACAATATTGTAGTAAACTGTCCCATGCCTGCTGCTTTTAAGACTCAAGCTAGTATCTCTTCATGATGTGCATGACTAATACGCATGAGGATAGCTTTATATTATCTTTCATTGCTCTAAAAGACCTCAGTTTTATACACTCTGCCAAAACAAAGGAAGAAAGGGATAGTGTTACTCTCCATAAATACATGATGATACATAAAATAAAAAGACAGAAGTTTTAAGAACTTTTTGGCACAAGAGCAAATGATGATGAATAGACTATGACTGGATGTTCAAAGAAAATCTCTAACCATTGCAGGAGACATGTTCTGGAGAAACTTTTGAACAAGATACTGTGGTGAAATGTAAGTAGTTTTAAGACTGAATATGATAAATTTATGCATGAGTTTATACTGTTAGGCTGACCAGAATATCACGGAACTGGATTTTCTAATTCAAGTTGTCCCCTCCAGTCTTTTACTCCTGTGAATGAAACACACATCTTGGTCCACACTCCCTGACCTTAATTGAGGGCCAACAACTAAATTATAATTCTGTGAATATCCTGTAAGCTTGCATTTCCTCAGATTTGCCTTATGATTGTAATGTGATAAAATGAAATTATTTCAAATGAATTGCTTGTGTCTTTTCACAGGAGGATCAAGTGGTGGTTGATTTATAAGGTATTCAGCTTGAGGCATACAGAATACATCAGTCCCTTACACCACGGATTTTTAAGAAAATTCCATGCAGGAGTATAAAAGTAATTTCCACCCTTGTCTATCAATAACTAAGTATGAAACAGCATGTATAAGACATGGGCAAAATCTAATGTGGATTTCATACTATTATGAAATAACCCAGTAATTATGCTGCAAGCAGAGAATTGCTGCTTCTGTGGGCAGCAATGACCAACAGGATTACAGACATGAGTGGAACCCTTGCTCTTTGCCAGTTCTGAGATTAAGAAATGTATTGAGAAATTTAGAAATGTGATTTTCTCAGCCCAGAAGCCTGTGATCTGAAGTCATACATTAAAATGTCCAACCACTTTGCTTTGAAATCTCACTGAGACAACCAACATAGCCACAGACATTTTGCAACTTTTCTTTAAACCACAGTTTTCTTTATGCAATGTACAGATTAACATAGACTTAGCCTGCGTTATCCTAGACCCATGAATTTTGGAATATGTTTTAGTGAGGTTAGGATTTCACTCTGGTTCACCTCATTGCAAGATGACAAAAACCGCTAAAGCAGAGCAAAAGTAGAGATCTAAAATAGTTGACCTAGCTCAAATGTAAGAAATTATTCTGAGTATCATGTGCAGTTTCAGGCAAGAGTTGAACACAAAACAAACTCAGCATAATACTCAAAATGCAGTGTACAGTTTAGTTCTACAAGCAAAAGTAACTTTCTTGAGAGGGCCTTAAAAAAACTGAACAAACTTCCTGCCATTTTGTCACTTCCTTTAAGACATATAGTCTTAGATCACTATGCTCGACTGTGCTCAAATGTATATTGGACAATTATTTGATGCTTATGTGTGTATGTTCTGAAAGATAGTATTAATGGTTTATATTAACTTAATTTTAAATTTGCTAAAGCTGAATATACGACAAGGTGAAAGCATTAGGCTTTTATTTAAACAGTTAATTTTTTGAATGCTGTGTGGCAACACAAATCTACACAGATTTCTGTTGTAAAGAAAATAACTCAATAAACCACTGGCCTCTTCATTTTCAAAGTAATTAATGTCTTAGCCCATCCCTAGGAATGACACCCATGACTGTGACATCTTTATTCTTCTGTTTGCCCGAGCAGAGGATCTGTTCTTTTCCCCATTTCCTGGATGGGTATGTAGAACGCTCTGTACAAAGGCACATTTACTTGAATAAATGCATTTTAAAATTTCTTGTGGACAGTTTGCATTGAACATCCTATGCTATTTATTCCTTGCTGTCACAAAAATTAATTTATCATTGATTCAATCTGTAAAAGAGTCTTCTGGGGATTTCTGAAACTACCCCCCTTCTTTTGTCTGATTATTACATTCAATTATTTAGGTGATATTCTGAATTACAGTAATTGAAATAATAGCCCCTACCTGTTGCATTTTGTCATAAAAGTTTTAATTTATTTAAAAAATACATTCCCGAGAATTTTCTGGAAAATGTGTTATCTCAGACACAACACGAGAGGAAACTTTTTTATTTATGCACAGTTTTGAGCTGCTACAACCTTTTTCTTCTAGTCTCAGTGAGTTTTGGATATAACTGAGTTTGGAAGTTCAGAAAGTACTTCCTCTGGGTATCATTTTATTGGTATGATCTTAGGATTTTATGGCAAGCATATCAGTCTTCTGAATTTAAATACAGAATATAATTTCTCAGATTCTCAAAATGGCTTGTACAGATGAAGATAACTCATGGAATCATTCCTTAATAAGCAGTACATTATGTATTATTTCCAAAAACAAAATTTGTACACCTACACTTCACATGATACTTTGTATCTATGTGAACAATATTTTGAATGCTATTTCTTTCTTCTATGAATAAAATAAGGTACTTATTTAATTTATTCTGCTGGAGACATGACGGTCAGTGCATTGTTCCATTAATTATACCTAAACCTTCAATTTAGTGAAATTTAAATTTTAAATAAGCATTTCAAAACCTAACTAGCCAAATCCTCAATTTACAGTGTTTCTGGAAATGAATACTCTAACCTCTGTACACATCTAAGTCTTGCAACGGACTTTGCTTTTCCCCACACTGAGGAGAATAAGGTACCCGCCTAAATGTCTCCGGAACACAAAACCAGGTGCACAGTCAGCAAACCCATGCTCACTGTGTCCAAAGGGATAATTCATGTCCCAAGGGATAAGGGAAAATCTCCTTCAGAATCCTGACCAGACACAGGCTTCTAAGAGCAGCTGGCACGATGTTGCAAGAAGTCATGATGACTTGTCAGTGGTTCTGTCCTGTTCAGCTGAAGTTCCTCAACATGTTCATTTTAACAAAATTATTGAAAATTGGCAACTTATATAAAACTTTTTTTACTCTTTTTTGTTTTTTGTAATCCTTCTGCTACTGTTGGAGACAAAGCATATTTTTAATTCCATCAAACAGCCTACATTTAAATAAAAGTTTTAAGTTGAAAATGGTCATAAGTGATTTAGAATTATTTGATCATAAGGCTTTTTGAAAAATATGGAAAAAACCAGGAATGATAGCTTCTTGAATACTGTAGTTGAGACTCCAATGTATAATATGTTACAGAGTTCACATTTTAGCTTTGTCTAGGCTTTCTTCCAGTGTTTTGCAGTTGTGACTAATGTTTGCATAGCCTATTTTATTTTTCTAGTTGCTGTGCATTTGCTGGGGGCTTTCTTATCTCCTTGGCTTTAGCCTCATTCTCAACCGACACAATCATATTAATTTTAAAATTTTGTTGTCTTGAATTTTGATTTGTGCAGACATAAATTCTGGTAGTTATTATATCTGTTGTTTTATATTAAAAAAAAATAAGATGCAGCTGGGTGGCTGCTAGCTTTCTATATTGCTGTCATCAAGCTAATTTTGGTGATTGTCAAAGATACAGAGAATGGCTCCATTATCAGAATTGTATCTTCATTTTCCACATTTTCACAAGTAGTATAATTACCTATTTTAGATATTAACTGCTAAAATATGACTTCATGTATGAGTATTCTGCTTGCTTTGAATGCTAACTTAATATATTTTTTTACCTGTAATGAACCTTGTGGTGCTCTGGACATCTGTAATTTGCATAACCTTCCAACATTACATTTTATCACTCAGTAAGATGCCACTGCTTCACATTTGGAATTATCTATGATAGTTTTTTTCTTCAATAGGTGACAGAAGGGCACATTTATTCTGGAGAGATTTCTACAATAGGTCACAACTTCCAGGATTTCATTTCTCATTCCCTTCCAGAATGAAGTACACCGCAAACTCCTAAATTAGCTTCCAGTTAACCTAAATATATATATTTAAGGGACAAAGCGTGAAGGCAAGATTTCAGTTTGAAAACATTCCTTTCTCAGCATGATACACACAGCAATGATGGCAAGAATAACATCAGCCACTGACCTGCTCTCTTACACTCATGTAGCAAAGTCACACAAGACCACGGCTGAGAGATTATTAGCATACTGCGAGTCTATGCAACAGTCAACTGCTATGACCACTTCTTCCTGCAGTGCCCTTGTAGAGCTACAGAAATCCTATGCACTGAAATCTTCATGCACTTTCCATCCAAAAACAGTGAAAGTGAAGGTGAGAATGAGTTTAGTAGTTAATCGCAGATACCTCCTTGCCTACCACTATGGCTGAATAGTTGGATCACGGGAAATTTCAACTGATTTTTCATCTTATGTCACCTAGTTGTTAGTAATGTTTGTGTGAAATAGTAAAAATGTTTCGCTGATCTTCTCAACAGACTATTAAATATTGCAATGAAATTATAGACAGAACAACAGACAATCCACAGTTTTGAAAACATGGCAACAGAAGTGTCCTTCGATAAAGCCAAATCTCCTACATCTGTTAATATTTTAGAAAATATTTAGAGATGAAGTATAGCCAGGACTCCATCATTACTGCAACATGAAGGAGCAACTACTGTGCCTTAAAACTGCTCACAGTAACTGGCAGTATCTCAACAGATCACTTGCTATATAACCATTGCATGGTATTTCTTAAATCACAGTAGCTTCTCACCTAATCTAAGACACGCTAATGTGGTGTTCATAGCTTGTCATTCATGAAAGAATCACATCGAAGTCTACAATATTTTTTGTAGATTTGGTAAGAGCACTTAGGAATACAAATATTATGCTTATTTGCTTGTCCAAGGGAGTCTAACTTGTGTCATCAGGTTGTTCTACATTGAGAAGCATTGTAGGCTAAGACTCAAATGTCATCCTGCCTGAAATTTTCTGATTTTGAAAGATCAGTTAAGTTAGATAAAAGTCCAAGATTGTTCACTCTCTTCCACACAGCAGTTCCCATTAATGCACTAGGAAATGTGATCACAATCATTTGTACTTATTTTAAGAAGCTGAAAAACTCTTCAATTGTCCAGGACTGGAGTTTCACTACTAGTTGAGGATTTCTGTCTGGTGATAACTGCAAACCTGCCATACACATACAGACAGACAAAATTATGAGCAGGTTGGAAGAGTGAGTGAAGCGGTGCTAAAAACTTAGGCTGGGGGTTAACCTGCACTGCTAAATGCTGAACCGAAAAATATAAATGGCAACCCAACACTATCAAGTGATGCTGTCTAAAACTGAGGTTGGCATTGACAATAGACATTGACAAATTATATTAAAAGTCAAGTGTATTTTTTCAACTTCTAACAGAGTTTGAAACTAACAGGATCAACATTCAAGCTGAGCATGATCCTTAGAACACTCATCCTGCTGTGTAAGCATGAAACGACTTGCTATTGACAACATACCTGACTTTTTGAGGTTTTTTGTGTGTAGCATCTGCACGCTTACTGTGCCTCAAATCATAGTTTAAAATCTGTAAAAAAAAAAAAAAAGTATTTGTGTGAAGCAGTCTTCCAGAGACTTAGGTCATCGTGATACAGCTGTAGAAGATTGGTCAAATAGCTATAGTTGATAATTACTGATACAACTCAGCTTAAAATCCACAGTATTTTGAATTGCAATAGCTTAAACTAAAATTTAGTGCAGAGCTAATACCGAGACAAAGAGAGAACATTAACAATAGTGACAGATTCAAAAGGTGCAAGAAGCAGTATTAGCTAATTTCACATTTAACCAGCATGTGAAAAAGTGTCATTTATATACACTGAAAATATTAACAATACTTGCATACAAGAGGCTCATTTAACAAGAAACTGTTGGGTCTTTGTTGAAGCAACAGATTTTATAAAGAACTCCAAACACTAAATGGTTCTGTCCTAGAAGTTCAAGTGCTGGACTATGAACCTGACATGATTTTTAACCAGCAATAATGACAATGGGTTCCCATTCAAATTTACTGGTGTATACTGACTCATATTTATTCCTATTTTGGTATGTGCTTGGCTACTTCATTGTAGTTACAAGAATGTTATTCTTAAATTTCACCCATTACTGAATGGCACACCATCAATCTAAAAAACACAAATAGTTCAGGGTAGAAGATAGCTTAAAGAGTTCAACATTATTAATTCAGATTGTAGTTATTCAATAGTTAGATGAGGTGTAAAAATATTTTTTATTCATTGGCTTATTTCATACAAACAAACATTCCAACAAAACTATAGAAAGAGGTATTATATTTAAAATCTCTATGCAAGTGACAAGATGGTAAAACCTAGCGGAAAAATAAAATTGGCATAACTGCTACCTACAACATTCTCTTCCAAACGGTGTACACTCATTTTTCTCAGCTTGTATATTTTTTTTAAACTAAAGTTTTGACAAGGCAGAGGTTTTCCGCATCAGCATCTCAGCTTTGCTTTAGGGTAATGTTTTTTCTCATGCTGGCATTTCTTGCTTTTCACTTAGCTTGTTTGTCCTCAAATCTCCTGAGTCACAAGCACAGATATGCTGAGAGTCTCACCAGCAAATGAGGCTTTCTCTGCCTGTGGGTAGGCCCTAACTCTGCTTAGAGAATGATAAGCTCCCCTCCAATGTAGCTCAATCTTACAACAGCTAAACCACAAACCTTGTGTCCACCAGTGGTTTCTTGTGTTTAAAATAAATAGCAAAAATTAGTAAGCCTTTCTTGTATCATATTTTTGTCATTTGCAGCCAGAAGCAAAAGTGAAATCCTACACTGGAAGTGGAATTGCTTCTACAGTTTTGAAGCTGGAAACATCTGCACTTTGAAAATTAAACCAACGTGGAATTTAAAGACTATTGTTTTACGTTCCAATAAACTTAATAAAGAAGATTTCAGAGGTGATTACAAGCACCCTGTTTACCCTGTATACCCTGTTTACAAGAGCTGCAGTAAAAGTATCCTAGGCCATCTATTCTGAATGTAAATTGCTAGTTTGCGGAAAGTCTGAAGAGGAAAATATTGGTAACCATTCAGTAGCAATGTGGGGTTTTACATGGTATTTGAGGAACTGCAAATTCCTCAAGGAATTACAAAAAGATGTAAATATCTGATGATATCTTTGGTGGACAGTGAAAGATGGATGCTACCTTTCACATGGCAAAATTAGAGGCATCAAATGATTGAGAACACGATTACAGATCTGAGCTCATCATTAACTGTATGCAGAATTCAAAGGGATCCAGGAATAACCTTTTCCTGTTTCAATTAAGTATTCAGTCATGTGATAACATTATTAGTTAATTTACTAAATAAAAGCATCACTCATGATCAGGCAGTAGAAAGTGTAAATTCTTCCTCTCCTTCATACTCAGTATAAATTTAGTTCCCAGCTAGAGAAGGTAGGTTCATTTTTACTGAGTTCCAATTAGTATTCAATCACTAAACGCAAAATCTATTGTTTACGGGATCGTTTTTACAAATAATTGAAATACATAATGGAAATTATTAGTTAAGCATACCATCAACAATAATGAGACATTCTCAATACAAATTGCTTTTGATAAGTAGAAGTAGTTTTTATCACAGCTTTCTCGGTGAAATATGAGGGAAATGCGCATCAGCCAGGCAGGCTAGCTTCATACCTCTGGTGATAAATCTCTCCTTGATTCGTGAGGTGTAAGAAGGTTAGATATTTTTATTCAGCATGTCCTAAGATTGAAGTTGTTGCAATAACTATGCACAGACTGAAAATTCAACCGGTTCACTCTCCGTTCCATGGTGCCTACCTTCACCAAGGCCAATGTGCCTTCCCTGCCTGACTGCTGTGCCTTTGCACAGCGCACTTCTTCCACTTTACCTCAAGCCTTCCTTTCTACCCAGAATCGATCTGCTTTCTTTTTTCTGAAGAAAAATGCAAGCAGAGGAAAAAAAAAAAAAACAAAACAAAAAACCAAATTGGTAGAAGGTCAGTGGACAGAACGAAAGGAAGTTCAGGGTGGGTTGTTCAAGTGAAACATCATTTTCATGCTGCTGCAGCAGTAAAAGTCTGGGCTACAAGACCTGTCCACCATCACCACAAACACCGGTTGGTGCCTTCCATCCTCCTCCAGGTGCCTCCCTCCATCCCTTCAGGCCTGCCCCTGCCAGGTCTTCATCCCTCGTACCCTCCCGCCCTTCAGCACGCAGGTTTCCCCGCTGCGGCCGCCCCCCTGCTCCTGAGCGACCCCTCACTCCCGCTCACCCCCTTCTTTTAGAAAACCTCCATGTTCTCCAAGGACGCTCACACTCGTGCTCCCCGCCTCTCGGTACCCTAGGAGGCCACCTCGCCGCCTGCGCCCCGATACCCCGCCAACACGGAGCCAAGGGCGGCGGTACACGGGACCCGGTGACCGTCACACAGCTATGGAGGAGGTGGCACAGGACGGGACACCCGCGATGCCGGAGCGCGGCCGCAGGGCTTTTTGGCGCGGCGGCGGGCCTCTCCCTCCTCCTCCTCTTCCTCCTCCCGCTGCCGCCTCTGCCTCCTCCCCGCCCGGGAGGAGGATGCTGCTGCAGGCGGGGCGGTGGGGAAGGGGGGAGCTGGAGGGGGGCTCCTCCCTGCGTCAGGAGGTGCGGTTCCCCCGGCCCGGCACTGCCCTCCCCCTTCCTCTCCCCCCCGCTGCTTTTATGTCTGTCTTTAAACGCCGCCGCAGCGAGGGCTGGGCACATGTGTCTGCCGCCGCCTGCCAGCCGCTGAGACCCGCGCCCGCACGGCCCCGCTCGCCACCCCACGCCGCGGGGGCACCAGGCCCTCCCCACCCCCCGCCTTTGCCGCAGCTGGAGCCCGGCGAGCCCCGCGGGCGGAGGTAAGGCAAGGCAGCGGAGCGCTACGCGGGGCTGCGAAGGGAGGACGGACGGACGGCTGGCGGGAGGGAGGGAGGGCTTGGCGCCGCCGCGACCAGCCCTTCCGTGCGTGGGGGGCGCGGGGGGAGCAGGGCCCGGCCCGCACCTCCCTCGTGTCGCCGGGCGGGAAGGGGCAGGATGTGCGGTTCCTCTTTCCGCCCGGCGTCCGCTTTCCTGAGGGGTGCGGGGGGGTTTCCCCCATTTCCCCCCCGCAGCCCCCCCGGGGGAGGCTGCCTCTGCGCCCCGGCGGCAGCCCCTTGCTCGCAGGGCGGGCGCCGGCCCCTCGGGAGACAATAGCCAGCGCCCCTGGAAGCCGCCCGTGTGTTTTAACTGAGCCGTAGGTTATAAGGATGTAGGATGTACGGGGCTGCTTTTGTTGTTCTTATTAGTAGTAGCATTAATAATAATTGTAATTGTATTATTATCATCATCATTAATGGGGAGGGGTGGGGAATTCGCATCCTTTCCATAAGTGACCATAAGTGACAGACATTTCATTCATCTCCCGCGTGTTGCGTACAGCGCCTTCTCTGTACGTGTAGCGCCTGTTACAGGGGTAGAGGGGGCGAGGGCTCTCCCCTCCTCCACGGCCGCACCCCCGCCTCGCCGCTCGCCGAGCTCGCCCGCAGCGGGGCGAGCCTCGCCGTTGCGGGCAGATGATGGACCGGGAGCATCGCCAGCCACGCCGGGAGCGGCCGGGGAGCCTTGTGCCGGCGGCAGCGTGCGAGGGCTGCGGCGGTCGCCGTGTGTTGAGGGCTGGGTGGAGGCGGAGGAGGGCGGGCGGCCGGTGGGGAAGACCCCCGGCGGCGGCGGGGCTGCCTGGGCGATGCATTGTTGCCGCCGATCGTGGGCGTCGCCCGGCGGGGACCGGCGCAGGTTCGCAACCCCCCACCTCCCCCCGCCTCCCGCCGCCACCCGCATCCCGCGCCCCGCGCAGGGCCGGGGGCTGATGCACCCTGGTGTCAGCCATGTTTGGGTGGGTATGGTAATGAGGATTTTTGCTCAACCTTTATGCGTTTTGGATTTATTTTCTGTGCAGGATTTCAGTGGCTGCAGTCTGCTGTGTACTACGGCGTATCCACAGAGTACAGACACACCTACAGTTTTCTCCCAGTGATTTTTTAATTTTTATTTTTTCCCCTCTTCCGTTCTCTTATTAATTTTTATTTCCCATGCCCATGGCTGGGCTTGTTCCAATTTTGCTAGTGTTAGAGCGAACTGGAATTTCTTCGCAAGGCTTTGCTTTTGTTGTGGAAGTAAACGGGATGATTGAAATACGTCTGCCCAGTCAACACCAACCTGCCACATGAGAGGTCGCAATGGGATTTGTTCCATTTAAGTAAATTGCACTTTGTTTTATTCGTGAAAAATGTAGTCAAGACCTCATCCTCATCAGCCATTTTATTTTCTGTGTGGTATTGCTATATAATGAGCTCACTGCCGTAGTATTGATTTCGAAGAGAAGCCAAATTATTTTTAAATAGTAAGCATGGGGTACCGTCGCTATAGCACTGACGTATGATAGGACAGGGATCTAACTCTCAGTTACCCCCTCCAAAGAAAAGTATAAATGAAGTAAGTATTTTGTTTCTGATGTCATGTACATGTGCACTGGGTGTACTACACAGACAGCTTACTCCATTTGTTTTAAAAAATGATGACAACATCCTCAGGTTTTTTCCATTTAGTAGTGTGTTTCCCATTATCATTGTGTCATTAAAAAGGAAACTTTAAAAAAATACTTAGGAAGGGTTGCTTAGTCTTGGTTAATATATAAGGTTTTACCTTACTCATAGACCATACTAAGAATGATAGAATTACAGCCTGCATTCAGTACATATCAAACACTCTCTTTGGGCTCAGTTCTGCACCTCATATTGAAGATCAAAAAATACTGTTGGTTTTGATCTGTGCATGAAAAACCAAACCATTTCATGGCTGTTCAGATGTGCCACCAGTAGTGAAACTCAGTAAATGAAACAGCTAAGGTGTCTTGAAATTAGTTTTGCAGCATAAGCTGATTCCTCTTGACCTTTAGTGTCTTGTCATTCTTACGGTTTTCTTTTTTCTTACAGGCAAGGCAAGTGACAAAGTAGTAGTGCAGATGAGGACCATATATATTGAACAACTCTGTCAGGTCTATTTCTCTGCTGTATATTGCAGAAGCCTGTATGCACAGAAGTTTTACAATGCTGAATTTACCAGAAAAGAAAAAAAAAATCACAGGTTCTTTGGAAACACAATTTACTATATACAGCTCTTCCTTTTAGTATAAATTGCACTGTTAATTGCTGCAGAAGTGATAGGGAATTACATCATTTGGGATGTATTTGCGGTAGGAATCTTTTTGGGAAGGCAGATTTGTTTCTGACATTCTCTAGTGTACAACCAAAAGTGTTCACAACATTAAGGACCTGTGTCCTCAGCTGCTTTCCATTGCACTGACTGTTTCACTTATGCTAAGGAATAATATTCTTGCTCCAAGAGACAAAATACCTGTTGATTTTCGGAGAACAGCTTTGGATCCTTTGCTCATAAAGTTTATAGGTTGTCATGACAATGGATTGTAAAAAATGATAATACCAGTAGCAACTTTTCCACGTGACTTTGAATTCTCAGTTGGCTGCAGAATAACTTGGACTTATCAGCAGGTGGCATCTTAAAACTTAATCAGCTTCCATCTTCCTTGTGAGTTGATTCAAAGTAACCTTCCCATTACTCAGGAAATGTTTTTGAATAACTTTGGAAAAAAAGTATCATCGACATACGATAACTGGGCATTATTGTACTGAAGAACTGGATGCACAAAACCTGACAAGCCCATGCAAAATAGTGTCTAAGAGCAATGGTAACTGCCAGAACGGTTGCTTTAGGCAATGGCAATGACTGGGGTCAGCTTCCCAGAACCCTATGCTAAAATAGAGCTCTTAATTCTTATCCTTCACTCTTCAGACTAGGGGTTCCTTATTTTCTGTATGGGAGAAAGAAAATAAAAAGATTCCTGTGTACAGCAACGCCTTGAATCTAACTCACGGTGCCAGTGGTCTGTTTCCCACTTTAGGAACATATTTTTTTGCTGCTGGCAAGTGATAATATTTTTGAATTTCAAGTGTCAGAAATGTGTACTGCAGTGCTAATGATTCAGCATGCTCTTCTTAAGTCAAAATGGAGAAGGGGTGGAAAAGTGGAATAGAAGGTTTGCAGTGTTGGATCATCTATAGTGGAATTAGTATTAATCATTTTCTTTTTGAATATATAGGGATTTACTGTAACATAACTTGAAAGTATGATTTATATTATGAAATTAAATAATCCAGTTGAGGAGAATCAAGATTTCTGCCAACCTATGAGCAGTTCAAGTTTTTTGCCTATGTATAAAATACAGACAAAAAAGTAATCACACAAATTCTTCCAAAGGACTACTTGATTTACTTATTGATCCATCCAGAAGCGCAGAGGGAAGAGAATTAAGGTCCCAGGGAAAATACATTTCTGGTAATGTCTAACTTTCAATACTTGATTTTGCAACTTAAATAACTTCAGTACTTGAATTAAATATTTTATACCTTCTCCTGTCTAAGAAGTGTGATAAGATTTTAATATAAAGTTGTGGTCCTGTTGTAACTTGTATGGTGAACTTAGAAAATTGAGATTTTTTTTTTTTCAAGTTGCCAGCAGTTCTGCCTTTTGAACTTGACAATTCAACAGCTGAGTATAGTCAGAATTGCTGAGATTACTTCACTCTGCTTCAGCTGGAGGAGTGGTAACTACTGAATTCGATGCTTTAATATACTACATAGAGGAGAGGACTGCAGAATAAGTGATACCTTTTCTCCATCTGAATAGGAAATTACAGTTAGCACATCACGTAAATCTGTGAAGTATTTCAATGAAGTTGATTTGTGAGAAGAAAATACTGAGAAGTATGTGAAAGCAGGTGAGAAACTACAGTGAGGCAAATAAAGTCTTTAGAAATGACATCTAATGAAAAGGAAAAAATGACATTCAAGTGCTCTAGGTTGTAACATTCTCTCTCAGATATTTTTGTTTGGCCAGTGATTTTGAAACAGTCATACAAGTTGTTGAGATCAAATCTATTGACAATTAACAATTCCAAAAAAGAAATACTACTACTCTTGTCAAACTATTGTGTTTATTTTATACTAGTAGAAAGTATTCTCGAGTAACTAAAATTTAAGGAGGGTAATTTGGAAGAGAAATTGTCTGCCTTTAAGACTGCTCAGGTTCTTGATGTAAGATAAAAGCCAGGAAGAAAATTTTGTAGAAACTGAGAACAAATTTCCCGGCAATATTAAACAGTTGCAGTGTCACTGAAGTATGTATAACTACCTGCATTTGCAGCAGGTGTGAATTTAGTCTTGTGTCTTTAGATAGTTCTGCTATAGTCTAAATGATTTAGTACAGAGACTCCAGAATCAAAACCAATCACATTTTCTAGTGCTTTTGAGTCTCTCATAGCCTAAAGAGATCTTTATTTCACAATGTAATGTAGTATCTGTAACATGCATTAGCGTGTCTCAGGTAACATCGCTGAAGAATGCAGAGAAATGTAAGTTTCGTTGTACAGAATATAATAATTTTTCATTATGATTGAGTTAAGTGCTTATTGAATCTGTTTGTTACTGACAGGCTGTAATAAACTAGCTAGGGCAAAAAGGAGATCATGTAGTTCACGCTGAAGAGCAGCATAATGGCCGCTTCAATAGAGAGATAAAAAATGGGCTTGACTAGGCAAAAGGCCTATGGTGCATATTCTTATTTCCGCTGAAGAACACAATGCTGCATTGCAGCAGTAATTCAGTCTGTGCAATGAATACTGTAACACAGTGTTACTCTTGCTGAAATAATTATCTTTACAGATTTCCCCTGCGATTGCCATTCTTCACAATCATGGTACTCCCACAAAACTCGGTTTGCTCCTGCAGCCCTCTTTCTCTATTTCTCACTCTAAAAATGATGGTGGTTAGCTATTTGGTCATAAAACTTTGATTTGCCTTTTTGTGTATTGGTTGTTCCCATTGTGCTTTCTTCTGCCTCGCCCATAGACTCGTATTGAGGTGCATTTTATAGATTTCCTTCGAGGTGCAAAAGCTCCTGTTCTTCACTTTTGGATACACTTCTTATGCAGTGGTTTCATGCAGACGGAAACCTTTGGCATGAGTATCAGTCAAGATCTTTTATGAACATATGCCATGGTGAGAATCCTGACTTTTTGTTCTGGGTCCTCTGCTGAATCATACTGGTTTCTTCACTGGGAGTTGAGATGAAGATTTTCTGAAGAGGAGCATAAGATGTAAGCTTGTGGGACTGGGCTGGTACATTGTGTTACCACAATCTACCTTCAAAGCTGAGATTATATTAACGTGATCTTGCTGCAGCTTTATATTGCATTTTGCATGTTGGTATGTTGACTGCTTCATCGGAGAACGTGGAGCTCTGAAAAACAGAACATTAATCTTTTTCTCCCATTACAGGCAACCATTGAACTTAAAAATTAAAAAGGTATCCATTCTTTCCCTTTTCTATTTTTTTATGATCTTATAGTAACCTTCTAGAAAGTTGTTTTCTGTCTGGACTTCCTTGACAGTCATATGAACACACTGGTTTGATTTTTTTATTTTTTTTTCTTCTTCTTTCCTTCCAACTCACATTGAAGATCAAAACCATTTTGGATCAAAGAAGATTTGAGGATTACTTGTAATGTGTTAAAATTTGAATGTAGATAATTTTGCCAAATTGCTGTGTTTTCAGGAGATGTAAAAATAAGATAATTAAAAAAAAAAAGTACACAGTGTTAGAAAAGAGTGGAGGATTTATTGAGCTTTTCTTTCCAGAGGGGAGCACTGGGTTTAAAAAAGGAATACAATGTAAAAATATTCCTGTTTTAATTTATGTTAGGAAAGCATTGCTAGAAGTTCTTTAGTTGTATCAAATATTGCAACAGTATTGTGGGATGTTTTAAACATGAATTGCTTGACAAATGGCTTTTTATAGAGACATGCTGAATTGCAAGAACACGGGGCAGTTGTACTCATTATACTTTCAAATCTGTAAGCAAGTGAGGTTTTTTTGTACCTATTTTTCTGTACACATTGTGAAAATCTCCGTCCTCGTAACTTGTAATTGTTTATTGGCACTACAAAGCTGAGAGAACTAGAAATACGGTGTTGGGATGGAAGTGCGTGCATGTTGGCATGCAGATCTGTCTAATAAAGATGCGTTGAAAAGGAGCCTGATGTAAGATTTGTTACCAGTGTAACGATGAAGAGGAGCAGGCAGTGGTGGACAGAACTAGTGCAACCCCCTTACTAGGTGTTACGTCTATGAAAGATTGTGAGAAAAGGGCACGCAGCAGAATTTTTCAGAGTGTCTTTGGGTGCTTTGACTAGTGAAGTGCCTTTGAGTCTCACTGCAAACACACGCAGTTTGGTCAGTGGAGGCTTTACAGGTCTTATCTCCCTGTGCCAGCATTTCTGAATGCAGGCCTGAAGCTGAAGTAAAAGTTCTATAACTAGCCTAGATCTCCCAGGGAGCTAATTTGGGTCTGAATTCCCCGTCGCAGGGGATTACTATTGCTTAATCTGCTATTAATGTGGCAGTCTAATCAGGTTACTTTACTTCTGTATGCTGGTGCATTAAGGCTTGATTCTTCTTCTGTAGAAGAAAATAACCCACTGTGTTCTGAGAGAGAAAGACTAGGCCTGCAGTTTGCTTGGTGTGTCAAAAAAGACTCACTGTATGAGTATGAGAAAGAAGTTGAGATTTTAATGTATCAAGGACAATGCTAGTAAGACATCATAAAAGCATAGCTGACCTGTTTGATTTAGAAAGTTGTTTCCAAAAGTGTGTTTAAACTAACTCAGATTATTGATTACTGTGAATTCAGTGACAATAATTTTTGAAATGTTCTTCTAACTGAACTATGTACTGTTCAGCAGTTCCCATTCTGTTAAATTCCCTCAAACAATACACACACTTGTCAGGTCAGTTTAAGATTAACTTCAGATTTTTTTTAAAAGGGCATTTTACATAAGAAAAGGGATACTATATTTATTTTTTTCATTTCAGTTGTGGCATAGTCCAGAGAAATATTGTATTCTCCAGTAAATGTGATAATCAAAATTTCCCTTCAGTGGTTTCATCTGACATATGACATCATTTGAGTTATGAAAATGATGAGTGAAACTGCCCAGAAACCAGAATTAAATCACTTGATCAAATTCCATGATCTAGATCTAAAATAGAAAAAAAGCCCCAAGCAACCAACATCCCTTAGTTTTAATAAGGGATTTCAGACATTTTACTTTTAATCCAAGGTGCTGGTATTAGTATAGTAATATTTTAAAACATGTGACAAGATTTAGGACTTGGAGCTTAAAATGATCCCAGTAACAGCTGAGTCTACAATACTGAATGCTATAGTTCATTAGTAAATATAGTAGTTTATGTAGTTTTTTTAGTGGTACTTAGGAGAACAATCCTGTCACATAGTGCTGTAGTCCTTCACGAGGCTGCGTAGAAGGTAGCTGGTAGTGGAACTAACTGAAAAAGCAGTTTAACAGAATTTGGCATGATAATTCCTAATTAGTATCTGATCATAGAATGATTCAGGTTGGAAGAGACTTTAAAGATGATCTAGTTCCAACCTTCCTGCCATGGGCTGGGACACCTCCCACTAGACCAGGTTAAGAGTCCCATCCAGCCTGGCCTTGAACGCTTCAGGGATAGGGTGTCCACAGCTTCTCCAGGCAACCTGTTCCAGTGTCTCACCATCCTCACAATAAAGAATTGCTTCCTAATACCTAACCTAATCTCCCCTCTTTCAGTTTAAAACCGTTAACAATTGTCCTATCACTACACTGCCTGATAAAGAGTCCCTCCCCATTTTTCCTCTAGGCCCCCTTCAGGTACTGGAAGGCTGCAGTAAGGTCTCTCCAGAGCCTTTTCAGTCTTCTCCAGGCTGAACAACCCCAACTCTCTCAGCTGGTCTTCATTGGAGAGAACTTCAATACTGGACTAGATCCAAATGATGTGGGGAACAAAAATACAATTTTATAGGTAGAAATAATAAAGTTCAGTACCGTGATATTAAAAAAGTGCTTGTTCAGTGGTTCATGTTTAGCTGAACTGTCCTGGCAAGTAACTTTACTGCATATCTCTCTATTCAGTCTTCACTAGGGTTCGCTTATATCTACACGTATAGGGCTGAGCAGTGTGGTGTCTGCCTTCTGTGCAGCTGTGAATTGGATCAAAGAGAGAGGCCTCCGTGTGTGTCTCAGAGTTGAGAGTGCCAAGCAAAGAAGTGCAGGCTTCTTGCACAAACCAGCTGGGATCATGTTTTGAACATTTGTACCTGATGATGGTATCTGGTGAGGTAGGACTCCTCGTTTTGTTTAGTAATGACCCCTTTAGTACAGAGAACGAGTTGTTAAATCTGACAGTTGGAGACCTCCTATGGATTTGTGATGTATCCTGAAGGACTGTCCTGCATCTGTGGTGCAGTCTGGCCAATGATACATATTCAATTAGAAAACCAGTTCTATTAGACCAAGGACCAGTCCCACATTTTCTCAAGCTCTGCAAGTATTGCAGATCTATACAGTGATAGCACTATTGATAACATCCTGTTAAATGTAAGGTTAATGAAAGGGTTAAAATTAATCTGATACCATGCTGGGAATAAAGGTATCCAGCCCAGTTTATTCTGAAGTGTAGTAATGCAATGTTAATGCATGACAGGACAGAATGATGCAATTTCTGTTGGAATTACCTCATCTGTGAGAACTCCAGATAAATCATGTTGCTGCCCTGCAAGTTACTATATCTAAAATAATTAATATAGGGATATGACCTTTTTTACATATTTTAATAAATACTGATAGAGGGCTTGTGCCTTTGTGACTGAAAATATCTTTTGCTTTTTACAGTTAGAGAAGGATTGCAGACTTACAAATACTAATGTAGTTTCACTTATGCAGCTATTATATTACAGAGAGAAAACTGTTTCATTTTAACGTACTCCCTGAAAGTATTACTAATTACTGGAACTGAGAAGCAGCTCTAATTTACATCAGTGGAACAAAAGGAAAAGAAAAGTTTGAAATCTGAAGTAGTGGTTGAAGTAGTGGATGCTGTGGTTTATAGTCCCAAAGCTCCGTTAGGACTGCTTAAATGCTTCAACTTAATGTTATTGGTGTTTGCATTCTGGTTCTACCTAGATGTCTCAGTCATGACTAAGAGCTACTGAGCTACATGGAGTAGAAGAGGATGCAGTCCTTTGAAGAGTTTACAGCCTGAAAGGCAAAACAGATAAAAAGAGGCCTGAGCAGACATTCAGGTACACAGGATACAGTATTAGGATTTTTCTGTTGTCTTTCACAACTCTCTTCCCACCATACTGTTCTGCATATATCTCATGCACTTCAGGTTTTTTTTTTTAAAGAACTGGTATCAGTCAAAACAAAGCCTGACACTAGTTCCACCACGTGTCAGTAAGAAGGTTTGTAGGTCCCTGAACCCTTCCAGTGACAGTGGTGAGCATGAAGCAGATCACAAGGCAATGGGCTCTACTGTGCTTAAAAAACATTTGGGCTGACTGCCAGGTCAGGAGTTGCTGAGAAGAGGCAGTAACAGGAGGGAGAGGGAAAGTTAGAAGGCACTCACTTAATGGGAGTCGGGGGAATGAATGAAAAGAGGTTACAATGGAGTTTACTAGGCAACTGGAGTGAAGTTCAACTTCAAAATTCTTGGAAACTATTGAAAAGGGTCATCATCCTGTCGGCCACGAGGCTAGTGATAGAACTTGTGGCAAACGAGGTTTTAGTTCTGTTGTGGAGACACATCTTGATAAGCTGGGCTGGGTTCCAGGGCCTTAATGTCTTTCCTTCTGGTCTGTCACGGAAGCAGCCATGAGGTGCTTGATCTCTCAATTATTCTGCTGACAGTCCAATAATACCTTGCAGTTCTCGGCTAAATGCGCGTCCATGAGGACATGGTGATACAGCTTTTGTCCCATGGACCAGATACTGCAGCAGGCCCATAAGCAAAAGCTGAAAGGTCTTGTGTATCCTGGAGTAATTTCTGATTCTCATCAGTTCACAGTTCTTGATAAGACTCCTGGATCCCCTCTTTAGGGTTTTCATAAAGCTTAACACATAATCTAAATCCCTTTTAAGACTCTTAATTGTGCAGATGGCTTTGTACATACTAGTTTCATCCCATGTGATTAGTGAAGAATTTCTCGAAAAACATTCCTCCCCAAAATCTTATGGTTACCTTCAGTATTGCAGCTGCAAGCAAGTCTGTCTTTTTAAATGATTCGTTGTGTTAAAGAAAAACACTATTGAAATGCAGTCATTTTTTTGTCTATACATAGAAGTTTGAAACAGCAGGCTTTTAAAATGGATTTGGTTATGGTTTTTCAGGTGTTTCAGATATGCTTAATTATCTCCTATTTCTAACGAACCATCTAAAGCATCAAAGCTCATAAGAAATGAGCATCTGTCCTTTGAAAAAATGTTTGTGATTGTATATTCCTTGATGAAGAATACAGGAAAATATTTCATCCTTGCTTTTGAAGCACTAGGTACATCCTATATTGATTGCTGCATGACTTTCTGAAATGGTCTGGAAAACTGAATCTACTTTGTTTAAAATATATTTTTAATAAATTCAAGTACAGCTGTTAAGTCAGGAAATAATGGAATCAGGCTCCTGAATTTTATGTAAAGTGAATAACCCATTATGCCTGATAAGAAGAATCTTGTTATGCTGTCAAAGTATGAGCAATTAGCCTATTAGTCTTTAGGAAATAAAAACCAAAACAAAAAACCCTCAGCTAGTGAATAAAATGTGTTCTATATAAATATTTAAGACCGAACAGTGGCCTTAATTCCTGCAATTTGAAAGTGGTTTAACGTCCCTTTCTTCTGTTTTTCTCCTCTTGTCAAATCATTATGATTTTTAAGTTGTTCCTTCTGCATAATAGTATAATATCCTTTTTTATTTTTTCACAGATACTTCGAGTAGAACAAACATTCAGAAACTGAAGTCCTTGCTCTTGATTCCCTGCTACCAAAGACTCATTAGACATCGTCTTCAGCTTGTTTCTTCAATAATTTTGGCCAAGCAGAGGGAGAGCTTTCTTCAGCACTTGCCCATCTGTCTCAGCTGAAGTTGACTTCCTTACTGCTTTTCTCATATTACAAATGCCTAAGAACAGCAAGGTAGTAAAAAGAGAACTAGATGATGAGGTCATTGAGTCAGTTAAGGACCTTCTCTCTAATGAAGACTCTTCAGATGATGCCTTTAAGAAGAGTGAACTTATGGTTGATGATCAGGAAGAAAAAGATGTAGATGTTGAAGAAGGCTCAGATGTAGAAGATGAAAGACCTGCTTGGAACAGCAAACTCCAGTATATTCTGGCACAAGTTGGATTTTCTGTGGGATTGGGGAATGTGTGGCGATTCCCATATCTGTGTCAGAAAAATGGTGGAGGTAAGTCTTGTGGTAGCTACTTGTAGCTAAATGATGAAGCTAACCTTTCAGATTTCAAAGTTAGCAGAGAGATCCACAGGAAAACCTGCTCCAGCATGTCAGACTTTTCTTTTAATTTCTGCCAGAGCCTGTAAGGAAAACCCTGTATTCTCTTTATTTAGAGAATAAAGAATAACATCTGTTAAAGCAGGTTCTTCTAAGATTCCATTTCCTCATTTTAGGAGAGAAAGTTCTTGATGTGACCTTAACTAGTGATCAAATTAGTGGCTAAGCAAAACACGCATTTATGGAGGGGTGGCATTTTTTAGGACCTGGCTATTCTTGTGCTAAAGTGTGCTTTATGTTATTTGGACAATAAATCAAGGCATTAAATCTGTGTCCACTTTAAAGAACAAAGCAGTATTTGGTCTTTAGTATTTTGCAGTTCTGAGCTTCACAACTTTACTTTTTAATTGGTTTTAGCTCTTAGGCCACTTGATTATGATTTACTTTCTGCCAGAAAAACAAAACATTGAACGAGTGAAAAGAATTTTTTTACCGAGAGTGAATAATTTGCATTATTACATTAAGGGAATGTATCTGTTTTGTCCTGTTAACCGTTTTCCTAAATAGCAAGTTACCTTTCACTTAGAACAGTAACATCAAGCTGGTTATTTGTTAGCCGTCCATCTGTAGTCTTGAATGTAGTACAAAGTATGAGGCTGGAAACCTTCCTTCCTCTATGCGTGTGGGATTAGTGTTTTATCCTATGCTATACCGTACCCTACTATACTACACTAATGTGCATCCTATTGTTGCAAATTACTTAGCTGAATTCGAAACAAACCTGTTGCTTTTTAAGATACAAAAGGTGAATCTGAACTATGGAACAGAAAATAACAGTATTTTATTCATGCTGGACTTTAAAAGTTCAGTGACAAAAGTGATGCAATTGAGGTGTACAGACACAAACCTAGAATATAATCAGAGTATACTCCTATACTTGATTTGTTTTCTCTCAGTTGAATAAGTAAAAAGAGAGTTTACACTTTGAAATATTCCATCTCTAGGATAAAGTCTAAATTCTTACATATATATTTATTCTAAGATTTCTCTCACTCTCATTTAACTTCCTTTCTTTCTCCTTTATTCTGGAAAGAAAGTCATTAAACGGTTGATGTAATGGTTTGTGTGGAGTCGAAAATTTTCATCTGTAACTGTAATACTGACTGAGAAAACATGTCAAAGGTAATTTCTCAAAACCCGTAGCTTTTCAGTGGATGGCAATCTCATCTACTAGACACATAGCGTAGCATTCATCACATATCACTGCTAAGTGAAAAAATGAATACATTTGTTAATTAATTATTTTTCAAAACAGATGAATATTTAAAGGTGTAGCTATTGAAATGTTTATATTCTGATTGAAATGTTTATATTCTGTATAATTTCATCCTAAGTATGGTGTCAAGATGTAGTCTCGAAGGTAGTACATTACAACAGTTTGGTTTGTTTAGTTGCATCCCTTTTAAAAAGTCTGTGTTTAATGTAGTTAGTTACTAATTTTGCAAGTCCATTGGATTCTCCTTTGAAGCACCAGGAAAGATCTGTTGGTATGCTCCTTAGGCTGTTGGTTTCATACTGTCCGTGGCTCCTAAAGTTACTCTGCTGATGACTGCAAATATAATTCAGATCAGATATAAACGCATTAAATTAATTAATAATTTCACATTTTAGAGCCTACCCCCCAACCTTCAGGAATTATCCCCTCATCAATCAAACTTAAAAAAAAAAAAAAGTAGAGTCATTTCAGGTTGAAATTAAATGTTTTCCCCTGTGCTGTAATTGCAGGAACTTCGATATGTAAGGTAGTCTTTGGAGACATAATGTATTCTGCATATGGCTGAGACAAGGATATATTTGGCTTTTAGCAATACTACTGAACCATTACGGAATTGAAACCTTGAGAACAACACAGAAAAGCAAGTGATCATTACAGCTAAAGTTTTCTTGGTTTTCAGGTTAACCATAATGCAAGATGGAGAAGGTGACACAAAACATTGAAAAGTATAACGTCTGTTGGTGCCAGCCAATGTGTGTGTGGATGGGCAGATAATTGTCACAAGTGTGTAAAAGAACAGGGGGAAGGAGGAAAGAGTTCAATCAAATGGCAAAAAAAGCCTACACACACTTTATATGACGTTCCAGTTTTCAGCTACACACATAGTATTTCATGTATGTTTCATTTAGGTAAAATTAGAGCGGTTTTAGGCAACCCATTCTAAATATCAATGTCAGAACTGTTTTGTAGTCTTTGACTGAGAAAGCTTTTCTATAAATACCTGTTGACATCCCTGAGTACAAGGTAAACAGCCTTTCTGTGGATTTTCATTAGAACTATTTCAATAAAGCATATGACTAGGTCTCCACCTTCAGGCTTGTCCAAACATTTTTCTTTTTCTTCCCGATGTGTAAGGAACTTATAGCTGGCAATTACAATGGGGCGAGGGAAGTATATTGAAAACCAGTAAACCAATAACTATACTTCAAATTTAAATGAAAAAGAAATTAAAAAGATTTGTTGTTCATTAGTTTTCCTTCACAGGCTTCTTCCAATGTTAAATGTTCCAAAGCCACCAGTAAAAGAGAAGGCAAATCTTAATTGTGTCGTAATCTTCAATTTTGTCTTTTTTTTTTTAAACTTCTGTGACAAGAACAACAAATTCAACAAAGGAAATATAGAAAAGACACAGATAAGTTGGCTCAAATAGATGTATATTATTAAAGGATTTTGTGGAGAAAAAACCTGAGTGTTCACTGCCCTGTTTTCTAGAGAGGTAGTGTTTGGTTATGGTTATGGCCTGGTGGATGCCAACACTCCTGACTTCAGAGCTCTCTACTGCTTCTGGAAGGTATCTGTGATACCATCTTTAAGGGTAACTTGTGTATCACTGCACTGTACTGATACTGGGATGTCCATAGGTATCATTCCAATCTCTGTTTCTGAGTCTGGTCTGAACTAGCAAAACAACTTCCTTCACTTTATTTCTTGTCTTCCTGCAACAGTTTTTTCCTGTTGTTTTAATTCAACTAATAAATATTTAGAGTAATATCTGTTGGTTTTTATGCTCAGCAAAGTTACAGCTAGACTGGGTCTATCTTTGCTGGCTTTCACACTTGGCTCTTTCCCAGAAAAAAAGTTTGTTGTGAGAGGTGAAAGAAGAGGGTAGTATGCAGCTGGGATGAACTTCGATCCACACTGGGGATGTAGCTGTGATGCAGGAAGTATCAAGAGGCAAAAAAGAGGCTGCGAGGAGACTGAGAGTACTTCAGGGGGCTCATTTTATTGACTTGGTATGAGAGGGAGGGACCAAAGAAGTTTTATACTCTGTGAATGTGGGGCTGAAGGTGTTCAGTAAAGTTTTAAGGAACTAACTATAGATCTTTCTGCCTCCTTCACCTCTGTGCTCACCACAGGTCCTTCTTACCCCTGGTAGGCAGTGCCCAGTCCCCATCTGGCACTTAGGGCACCTCTTCTTCGTGTCTTTGCAGCCTGACACGTGAAAAAGCTGTTTCTTCCTCGATGCCTCACAAAGGTGATTTGCATTGGAGCTGGGCATGCTCTAACTTAGCTTTAAAGGGTCTTTATATATTTATCATTTTTATACAACACAGTTTATTTATTACTCCTTTACTATGTGAAGAGAAATACGTGTGTTTGTTCAGAGAGGCACTATTCCTATATAACAGTTCAATAACCTATGTTAGCATGCAGTAGGTTTGGGGCTGACTCAGCTTCCTATAGTGAGTCTTAAAAATAAACCACTCAGGGCTACCCAGTCTTACTGTGAGGATAATAAACAGTGACAAACTACACCTATGCTTTCCTGCTGCTCGTTGCTATCATCTGGTGAATAGCTTGCACACCTTTCACTTCTTTCAAACAAACAAAGGAAATATTTAAAGTTTTTTTCTGTTTGGTTGTCCTTTTCATTTAGGATTAACATAAGTAAAATGGTACTTTCACATATTTGAAGCAACAAAAGCAAACTAAATGCTTTAGCTGTTCTGCTAGAATAACTGATGCTTGAGTGTTACTATGAAGACAAGTGGGCAAGGTGCTTCTAGTGTTGCAGGTGTTAACTGGGGGTCTACAAAGTGCAGCACACCTGAAGATCTTTTTTTTTCTTGAACTTTCATGAGCATTAACTTCATTTTCCTGATTTTTATTTTTTTAAGGTCAGTCTTTTTAATATCTCTGTGATGTAAGAAGTCCAAAGAACTCATAAACGATAAGCAGATAAAAACTGAGCAGCATAGGTAAATCTGTAGCAGATTTTCTTACCATTATGTTTAGAGAAAATTGACATGGGTAGAGTCACATAATGAGTTTTTACATTTAAGTAGTCTGGATTTTATACTGAAATAATAGCCAATTGAACAGTTAAATTCTGTGGTATTATAGAAAACACAGCAGCTATTGCTGCTGGGAATAATATGTAAACTGTTAAAAGAGAGTAGTCATTAGAAGCTACGGTTTGATTGTCTTAATACAAGCAGAATGGGAGAAAAGCAAGTATTCCCTTGTATTCCAGCACTGCGTATGGATTGAGTGGCTTCATTATGTAGCTTTTGAGTGATAATTTATAATCAGTGCCTTGAATTCACTGATGACTTCCAATGTTATTCTGTGAGTTCTGATTTAAATTGTATTATCAGAGTCGAAATCTAGTTGTACTTCAGCGTGCTGAAAATGTCTGATTTTGCAAATGTAATACTTCATTGACCCTTACTGGCCAAGGAGATTTTCACCCTTTAAGCACAGTTTTGTAATTAGACACACCTGAACATATTTAGACTGTGAAGGACTAGTAGCAGGAAGACTGTCCTATCAATAAGATAGACTACAAACCTACAGATAAAACATAAAACCTTTTATCTCAGTTTCCCTGATAAACGCAGTTTATATTTTGTAATGGCAAATTATTTCACTTATAGGACATCAGTAGAGAGTAAACCTATAATGTTTTGTTGCCCACTTGTCACAACTTTCATTTTAACATTTGACATTGAAAAGAAGTTGATCTTCATTTGAATATCAGCTTCTTGCTAGCTTTCTAATAGTAAGTGTCCAGTAAGCTATAAGAACTGGGATGTCTCCTCAAGAGAGTGGTAAAGCTCACCTTCATTGAATAAGAATTAAATCAGACACTAGACACTTAATTAAACGCTAGCACAGCAGCAACTGAAACAAATCTGGAGAGTTACTAGAATTTTCAGGTTACATCAAGAATGGCTGGAAGTAAAGTTCTGTAGTATCAAGATGCTAATAGTTATGTCTTGCATTATTACATCTGAAATTACTTCTAACTCTTTAATCACTGTGGATCATGTCATTTTATATTATTTTTCCCCCCTGAACATTTATAAGAAATTAAGTCACAACCGATGTTAATATTTAATTTCTATCAATAATGTCACCCAGTGTACTATGTATTTTAATATCAAGAGAGGCAATTTACCATTTAGCCCACTACAGTGCTTGGTTAAATAAAAAAAAATAAGAATCCAAAGCTGTGCTGTGCACAGTATTAACATTCAAAAGATTTCAGGAACTGATGCTTCTTTGTTATTCATTATAGTGAAGAAGGATGAGGTATATTTTTTAGGCATATTTTTTTCCTTATGAAGTTGAGATGATTTTTGTAAAAGGAAAGCCAGTGTTTAAGGCCTAAATACACAAAAAAGTGACTTTACAGTAGAATAATTTTGTAATGTAGAAGGCAGACCTGCAGATCCTGAACTGCACAGAATTGTAATATTCATAAGGCTGCTTAGCTGGCAGATGTAGCAGACAATACAATTAATTGTAGGAGGCTGTTCAAGGCCAGCATGTATAGTTTATTGTTCTAATTCAAATTAAAGTTATCCAATATTGTAAATCCAAGGACCCATGTTTTCATGCACTGGCAAGTAAGAGACACGCTGAGTTGTTTCCATAATGATTCTGTTCTACAATGAAGTGAAGGTGTCTTACAGTTTTTTGAAGTATCTCTAGCTGCAAGGGAAGGCCAAAAGAAAATTCTTCTCCAGAGATGCTGGGGTTTCATGCTGACGGCGAGGGCACAAAAGCCCTTTCCAGCTGTGATATACAGTTGTATAATCCAGTTCTGTCCAAACTATATTGCACTGAAAATCATACGTGCACTATTTTCTATTCTGTCCTTCTTCTGGGGAGGGGCACAAGATCAGAAGGGAGCTCAGCAGGTTTGCGTGACCAGAAGACCGGCGCTTCAGGTGCTCTGCACAAGCCCCGCAGTACAGAGGTGAACTCTGCTGGCTCCCCGTGCTGAATTACAATTGTCTCGTGTATCATGTCATGTGGATTGAACACCACATTTATTTAATTCATTTAGTTGAATCTAACTGATAAATCTTGCAACTTACATTGATAATGCACCATAAAACACCCACGTCAGCCCAGTCTTTAAACATGTGCTTAACTTTGCAGCCTTGTGATTAAGGTTGTGGACTGGGACACTGAAGAGCTGGGTTCAGTTCCTGCTCTAGTACAGTCATCCAGTGGGACACAGGGTAAGTCACTTAGGCCCCAGTTTTTTTGAGCTGTTTAGGCTTGTCTCTGCTCAGCTATGCAACACCTGCCTAATGAAGACCTCAGGTACAATTTACAGTAGCGTTACAATGTTTATGTGCTGTTGGCTTTCAATTAAGTGTATGACCAAAGTTTTGAAGATAGTGATGTCAAAGCTTTTCATTTGCGATGTGAATTTACAGTACGCTGTCTCACAGACTTTTTGAGAGAATGCTGATGATAAATCAAGGGTGTTTAATGATATTATTTGTCTTGTATATTCTTAAGATAGGTAGTCCCCCTCATTTTGGAATGTGGTTGTTGCTCTTCCTCAGTTTTCCTCATGTTTATTTCCTTCTGTCTCTGTTGTCTTTCTTTTCACAGTAGAAAGTAAGTCCTTTGTGTTCTTTACTGAATGGGAATGTAGCTGCTACCTCAGTAGAAATAATACTTTATTAGATTGTGCTGAACTGTGCTGAAATGGGTAGATAGACCATGTTTGTGAGGGAGTATTGTAACCTCAAAACCAGTTCAGAGCCTGGCATTGACCAAATGCTGCTCAAGCAGTATCGTTGCATATCATATTACCATGTCATGAAAATAAAATGCAAGGAGCTATTTCACTGCTAACGACAGCCTGTAGACTGTGAGGTAAATAAGATCAATATTCTTTACCTGGTTGACCAGTAATTTTTCTCAGATTTACTTTCCTTTGTCTTTTTGCCAGCTTTTCTTAGACTGGAGACTGTCGTTACTTCAGGCTTAGGATCTTTGTAAGATTTATGTAATGGAAGGTCATGTCCAATTTGTGGTTATTTTATGAAAAGCAAAATAACAGGTGGATCTCAGTAGGACTGTATGGTACCAGAAAATCTGAGGCTTCCTGCAGAGCTTAGGAAAGTTTAACTTTTGTGAAATAAACCATATTCCATGAGATAAGCTATCTACCCAAGGTATGCAAATGAACGTATACTTTGAAAGAAAAAAAGCCCTGGAAAGTTGATGTTGGATGAAGAAACTTAAAGTAGGACTTAACTGGGCTTGAGGATAAATCCCAAATTGGTTTCTGAACTTTGCTCAGTTTCTCTGTCATCACAGAGATGAATAGCCTGATTATACAACTTAATAGCTCTGAGTCTAAGCTTCTGAGTTCTTTAGATCTTTGCTTTGTAGCTTGCTCCAACATGCCACAGTCTGCATCTCTCAAGTGCTTTTTCTTTAGCCTTACTGTGGTTGCAATCGTAAGACCTTTGGGTTAGATAACTAGCACAGTACTCTATGTTGCAGGATAAGAGCCACCCACTTGAAAATTAGGTGCCACGCTGCTAATTGCTGATGCCTGAGTGTTTTGTTAGCTCCAGTCCTAAATACTCTCTACCTGCAAGGAGGAAGTTAGGCTCTGAACTTGTCAATGCACTTACTGTGTGGATACATTTGCTTGCAGTTAGTTTTACTGAAATAAATGGGCATACATCCTGAAGTTAAAATTGTATATAACCACTTTGTGGGAGTAAAACATTGAAAAAAGGACTTGTTCTGCATATACATGTCAACAATGAAGTAACAGTTACATTTTCGAATATATCTTTAAGGAGAGTTTGTGAGTACTGCAAGATCTGGATCTACAATACTCCATTTCATTTCCACCTCATGTTTCTAGTCTCTGTCTGGAGCCTGGTAGAAATGGGTTGATACAATTTTCTTTCTTAGCTGGATAGAATCATTATTCTGTACATTGTGAAATTTCCTTTCTGAGCATCTGAGATGCACATAGAGAAATCAACAGGATGGTCTACTGAAACCACTTAAGATTGGATGAAATTCAGAATGTTGTATGCACAGTATGTTCTGTATTTCCTTTATAAATTCAGTCTTGCTGCCCTGTTACAAGTCAAGGTGTAGATTTTTTAAGAAATGTTGATTCAGCTCTGGAATCTCTAAGATTCAGCACTGTATCTTTAAGAAGTTTGATCATATGCCCAAAATTTCACACAAGTAAACAACTAATTTACATAATAACTTTCAGTAAGATACGCCTCAAAATGTTACAGTACTGTAGAAATTTGATGTTTCTGGGTTTTTCATATCTTATGAGATGTATGGCCAAGAGTCAGGTAAAATTAGTCTCTGCACGTGATCATAAAAGCTTTGTAGTGAATGACAGTAATTCAAACTCAAAGCTGTTAGAAGGCTTCACATTTGTGTCAAGTTCTGACTTTTCTCCCCCTCACTCTGATTTATACTTTGTTCCTTTCGTAGGTGCCTATCTTGTGCCATACTTAATCTTGCTACTGATAATAGGAATTCCACTCTTTTTCTTGGAGCTTGCTGTGGGGCAGAGGATCCGCCGAGGGAGTATTGGTGTGTGGAATTACATCAGCCCCAAACTTGGGGGAATTGGATTTGCAAGCTGCGTAGTAAGTTTTTAACATTAATCATGTAGTTTGTTTTCAGTCTGTATGATTTAGAATTACTCGTTTGTTGCAGGAAAAGGATACTGATTTATAGTGTGGCTTCAAGGTCAGTTGACAATGTTTTGGAAGATCTGAAGACTGAAATCAGTACATTAAAAAATATTAATACATGTGTGTCTGTAAAACCAGTCAACTTGTATTCTGTGGTTGTTTTGAAATTAGGAACCAGGCAACAGAGTAGTCTTCCAGAGGAAAAAAGCCTGTAAAAATATGTGTTGCATGATAAATACAGAGAAAAATAAAAATTCAGAAAACACCAGGTACTTTGATGGGGCAAGCCATTTGTTTCTTATTCTGACTTACTTTAGTTAAAATTAGGTTCGGTGGCTGATGTGCAGAAGTATCCAGAAGTTTAGTAGGGATTTTTTTTCTTTTTAAAAGGTAATTCATAAATGTAACTTTTTTGGTATGTCTCTTTTTTTTCCATAGGTGTGTTTCTTTGTGGCCCTGTACTACAATGTTATTATTGGATGGAGTCTGTTTTACTTTTCTCAGTCTTTTCAGCATCCACTACCATGGGACCAGTGTCCTCTAGTTAAAAATGCATCTCATACCTGTAAGTTTATATTAATGCTATTAAAAAATCATAGGAAATATATAAAGCTTGACATTTTCAAGAAAAAATGAGAAAAAATACAGGTAAAAGATACTTCTGGTGAAAAGCGTTGTATGCAAAGATGGTTTTGCATCTAAATAAGATGTCACGTTATAATACTTGTAACAAACACAACAAAGAAGCCTAATCTCAAATATACTGTATCTGGAAATCAGCATTACTGTCAATAGCATTTTAAAGAGTAATGAAATTAGGAGAGTGTTATTTAGTGTGTTGCATAAAAAAAAAAATTCTGATTTTGATACTGCTTTTTATCCTTTCTTGTTGAAAAACAAAGGTGGAAGAAGTATATTTCTGCATTTCAATTAGTAGGATAGATCCCAGCAACAAAGCAAAAAGTGTTGCATTGCTAACAAAGCAGAAAATGGAAAATTGTAAGCATCAATGAAATGCATGTGATAAAAGCATTATTTGCTTTGTAAATCAATAGAAATTATGTAACTGGTCATTGGTTTGTTGCTATAGTGAGTAGGTCTCAAATGGACATACTATACGACAACATTAGAAGTTCCTTATCACTTGTTTTTTGTTATCTTGTAATAGTTACACACTTTGAATTATTTTTACTTTGGAAATAGGAAACACTTCTTCTCATTTCTTTTTATTTCAGATCTTAAATTTTCTTTACCTTTTGTGCTTTTTTTACCCCATTAGTAAAGAACACAACCAGAGACATTTGAAATGTTGTACATTCTTATAGTGTCTTTGCCAGAGTTGCTTGCTTCAGTTGTACCATTATGTTACTATTTTATTATTTATAGTAGGAATTAAGTGCTTGTTGATTTGAGTGTCATATCAAAGCAGAGATAGTTGTTAGTTTGTTTTCCATGTTTTCCATGTTTTTTCAAAATTGTGTTCTATTTCAGAGAGATTCTTTTCATAGTATATAAATCATAGTATCATATGTAGGTAATCTAATGTGTGATAAATGGAATGTATGCTTTCATCTAGGCCTGCCTACTGTTTAGTACTTAAGCAAAAAATAAATTCCACCTAGGACTTGGTTTGACCATGTGCTGGGGTATATGTTATCCCAAAATGGGTGTTTGGAAAAGATCTGCCCAGAAATTTCACTGATAGCAGTTACTTTTTATTTTGGAGAATCTTAAGTCTTAAGAGTCTTAAGACTCTTTGTGAGTTTAGTTTCTCAGTAAATGGTGACAGCACAATTACAAATGTTGAGAATCAGTAGAACATTGTTATAAAATGTTGGGAAAATACTTCCTTCCTGAACCCATTCTTTACTTGCTAACATCTCTTGACAGTTGTGGAGCCGGAGTGTGAAAAAAGTTCTGCAACCACTTACTACTGGTACAGAGAAGCACTGAATATTTCCAGCTCTCTGTCAGAGAGTGGGGGTTTAAATTGGAAGATGACTATCTGCTTGCTGGCTGCCTGGGTCATGGTATGCCTGGCCATGATCAAAGGTATTCAGTCTTCAGGCAAAGTGAGTAGACTGTTCACCTCAATGACAAGTGTTTTGCTTTGAACGTTTCATGACAGTTTTCTTCACCACACTCTGTTTACTCTCTCATGAAGGCTGTAGGAGCATGTTAGAAGCAGTGACTCACCCTAGGATTTGTATAATCTTGAGTAGAGTTTAGTAGTTAAGCATGAAAATTGTAGTAGTTTTAGTAGGAATTGTAGTAATGTGGTGGGAATTGAGATCTGAACAATAATAACTTCTGTTCTTATGAATGTAACTGTTGCAAGTAACTGTACTTCAGCTTTATTATGCAGTTTAAGTCTGTGTGTTCCTGAATGTCTAAGGAATTATGTTTCCATGATTGCAGTGTATCCAGGTCCTTAAATGCCTTGACATCTTTCTTTTTATTATTACTGTAATTGGTTTTTATTGTTACTGTCATCAGTATCCATGCTTCTGTCATTAATACAGCTGCTTTTCAGGATTCTAGATTGTTTATTTGGAATAATAAGTAACCATACCTTTGCATCTGAGTATCTCACTGTGTCTTCGTACCATGTGGCCAGCCCGGATTGGCTAATGAATGATTTGTGAGCTCTGTTAATCTCAGTGGGATTTTCAGATGAATAATAATCTGTTCTAACAGCAAAATTTTGCGCTATTAAAAAGTTGGGTACTGAGGTGGAAATTTCTGTGACCTCTTTAGTGTATTTTAGTTAAGAAACAACTAGCACGTTTAGCAAGAGAGTAATTTTACCAAACTTAAGTAGAGAATAGATTTGCTTTTCAATTATGGAGAAAAAAAAATCATATTTGATTACTGTTTTTTTTTTTCTTCTGTTTTAGCAGTAAGCATTACTTAGTGATTTGAATCCATTGGTTATGTGCTTTTCATTGGCTCTTGCCTTGTCTCCTGTAGACAAGAACAAATTTCTATTCACGATGGGTATCTTTAGCATACTTTGTAACTTGAAAATTGTGCATTTGTAAACAATCTACTTCTGTCCTTCTCGTCATCATCTCATTGAATTCATACTGAATTTCCCTGGAAGCTCAGCAATTTGTTAGTCAACACAATGGCAACTGTATGGTTTTAGTACAGTACAGAATTTATTTTACAGTCATGTGATTTTTGCTTTCTTCTTCACAGTCAAGGGGAATGGGAAGTCAGAAGTGTTCTGCTTATTTCTTAGAGCATATGATTATCAATTCAGTCATATATCCAAAAGATACTGAGTAGTGAATGAACCTATTGAAAATAAAGTCCATTGATGTCTTGTTAAATTTCTTCTTAATGTTTTCCAGATCATGTATTTTAGTTCCCTTTTTCCTTATGTGGTACTTTTATGCTTTCTGATCAGAGGACTGCTCCTTAATGGAGCAGTGGATGGAATTCGTCACATGTTCACACCTAAGGTAGGTGCTTAATATCCATTTGCAGTGTATTAAAGTTTCAGTGGCAATTTGACCACTTATGAATGCTCTCATTTAAGCTTACTGTCTTCATAGAACGTTTGGCCATATTTCTGTTTGGTTAAATTGCAGAATTGTTGTTGACCTCAGTGGCGTACTATCAAGCCCTAAGGTCCAAAGGGGCTCAGTGTTCCAAGGGTCCATGTAGTGTTACTTCCCTTAAGTGAAGGGTTCCCAGAGTTAGATGCCTTTACAAAGAGAAGCAACTGACAGTGCAATTTACACAATTCAGGATGTCTAGAAAGCTACAAATACTGAGAAGTGAAGTGAATCTTAAATCTTGCCATTCTGTAGGATTGAAACGTTTAGTTTTGGGATGTCACAGTGAAATGCCTTACTTGAACGTTGTCTTGGCTTTGCGTAATTAACTTGTCCCTTTTGAAAGAGGATGAATTTGCTCCTTTCTAGAAATAAAGTAATGCTATTTGCATAGTAACCCAAAGAGACCTGTCTTTTAGTATTCAAGTAATGTAAATACTCACCATTCACTTTCCTTACCATGTTTCTCATGGTTGTCATGCCAAGATAGCAGCAGGTCTAAACATGCATTTTTTTTTACCGTCTAAATTTTTACCAGGAATGTGTCTCACAGAACTTTCAATTTTATAACTACTGAGGTGAGAAGGGATGTTATGAATCATTGTTTAGCCTGAAGATCTAAATTCTACTCGCACCCATCTCAAATGCTTGTAACTGCATCTATACTACAGGAACAGCATGTTTGAGTAGTCAGAGCAATACTCAGGAATGCATGATGCTGGGCTTCGTATTGTATTATGAAATGGACTTTCCAACAAGTACATTTCACAATACAGTTGAGCAGAACAGGACCTATTTTTTCAAAAATGAAAGCCAAATAAGAAGATTAAAATCAATGCACGTAGTGGCTAACGCCTGATGACAGGGTGTTGTCAGTTCTTTTGGTTCCAGGTGTTTTGAATCTGTGGAGATCTGTCATCCCATAAAAATGACCTTTGTTAGCTATCACATTGTTATTTCTTGCATTGTGGTGTGCAGTCGTGCTCTGCTTCACTCACTGTTAACGCTTTAGAGAGTTGAGATTCTGCAGGAGCTTGCAGGCTGCTCAGGTAAATTTGGGAAATCTGAGGAACAGAGAAATGCAGTGCTTGCTGGTGAAGAGGAAGTCTATAGCAGAGACGGAATACACACCTCTTGAAATCATAATTTGGTTTCTCATTTACAGTGTTAATACTTTCTTTAGGGAACATAAACTCCCCTTGAATACCAACAGCTCTTCACTATTTCATCTTTCATGTGCTAGATCTAAAATAACTTGCAGCTGATGCTTACTTTATAGTTACATTTTAACTTAAATATGCTGTTGTTCCAAAATTTCAGATAAATGATCTTGAAGGAAAATTATTTTCCATTTCTTCTACTGGTTTCCAGTTCTGTATCTCAAAATTTAAGTTGTGGTTTAAATTTGAGGTTACAGGGCCTGTATGTCACATACAGTATATGTGAATATAAACCTTCAAAAGTATTTTCAGTATAATCTGATTGTTTCTGTACTTGAGCACTGATTTGGACTATCTGAAGGAATTCAGACTTCCCCATCTCTTGTTTCCATTTGCTCCATTGTGCTAACAGTTTATTTGGGCAGGCAGGCTGTAAAAAGGACTGCTAAACTGGTCTGGGTTGAAAACAGTCCAGGTAGATAGACATGAAAGGGGAGGGGAGAACATTATTCAGCCTCGACTAGTTCAGCAAATGACATTTTGACCACAGATGGCCACAACACATTCCCACAGAAGAGTTGTGTCAGCACAACAGAGGACTGGCACACATTGATGCGGGTGTGAGAGCATAGGGCTAAATGAAGATGGGCGAAATTTCACTGTTTGGTGTGGTTGATGGACAAAGCAGAAATTCTAAATAACTCTTACAAAGAACCTAAAGAAAGCAATAGGAAAAGCCCACTGAAATCAACTACTGAAATTAAACTGAAGGACTTTATGAAGCTTATATACAGGATCCCCAGAATTTCACAGGAAATATAATAGCAAATCAATTACAAGTTTATTTTGAAGTGCTACGTGGTGTGTATCTTAGAACATACTACCTTGGATGATACCAAGTGGTATATTGCAGAACGAGAAGTGCTTCGATTCTTAAAGCATTGACAGAGTTGGTAAAATTAAGATTATTCCTCGAGCTCCCTCTAGTGGCAAAGCTCTAACATGACTTCGTGATTCAGGCAGATCAAACTATGTGCAGTAGCTACGTGTGCATTGTAATTATAACAAAAATTTTAAGTCAGGAACAAGCTTATTGCCATAAATATCTACTTTTTTCTATTTATATTGTATTTTTTTCTATATATAAATGAATAAATAATGTATCTGCTACCAATCCTAAGTATTATACTTTTATGGGAAACTGGAAAATTTTTCAAAATTTTACCACAAAAATAGCAGATTTTTTTTTTCCTCCCAGTAAGACAGTTATTCTAATGATGCTGGCATCTATGATGATGCTTTTTAGTTTTACTGTTTTCAGTAAGCCTGGGGTTAAAAACAAAAATCATTACATGCACAGATGTAAGGTCTTTCACTGTTAAATGAATGGAGACCCTGAATCAGCTACATACTTCTTGTGTTCCCTTTCTGTATAAAAACAAAAGTGAAGAAAAGAGCTTGCTTTTTAGAAAGCTATTTAAATCAAAGCTTCAGTTTAAAGAATTTTATGTTGGCATAGGAATTCAAAACACACTGGCCTGCCAAGTCTATAAAGGCATAGTGTAAGATTGTCTCTCTCTGTTCTAGTTGATTAGAACTGTGTTCACATTGTAAAACGGAAATGTTGATCCTATATTTCGAAGGTGTCCCCCTAAAATCTTTTATACTAAATCAAAAATCTAATGTTTACATCTTGCATGTACTTCTTTCTTATGATTCAGTATCTAGAAGAATCTGAGAGAGAGAGATGATGACATAACTTTGCATTTCTTGAAGTATAGTCGCCTGAGCAATACAGTTCAGTTAATTTATAAGAGGCTTAGTTATCCCTCAAATAGATGACCCATTTAATTTAGGGTAAATTCAAGGCATCTGGCTTAAGAAAGATTTGACTCATGGACTATGCAGATTGTGGTGGCCAGCATTTATTTCATATGTTGCATTTTGCTTTCCATATTTTCATGTAGTAGAATTCCATATAAGCATGTGTATCTCATATTCACTTGTTTTGGTTTTTTTTTTAAAAGTAGCAACAAAGCAAGTTTCAACATACTTAGTGCATTTATAAGAGAATTAATCATCCCAAAATACATCTTGATTCTAACAACTGTTGATACATACAATGTTAAAAAACATAGACAGTAAATACTGTTAGGAAAAAAAAAAGTAAAAGATCGATGTTGTCTCTTATTTCTCAATTTAACTAGCTAGTATTTCAGTGATTGTATAGCTCACCGATATAGATTGAAATAGATCGAGTAGTGTCTCATTGTTGGGAACATACTGTATAGCATGTTTCTCTTTAAGGATTCTATCCTATAAAATGAATAGAAATTCTGGACCCTAAGTTCACCCAACTTTAGGTGTCACATTCAGCTTTCATTATATCATAATGAAAATACATTTGTAGTGGAATATTAGGATTTTATGATGTAGCTTGTTTTCCTGTGTCTTTTTTTTCTGTTGTCTTTCATATAATAGAAATGCATTTTATAGCTGACATATATTATATCTAATTTCAAACAGCTTGAAATAATGCTGGAGCCCAAGGTCTGGAGAGAAGCTGCTACTCAGGTGTTCTTTGCCTTAGGGCTTGGATTTGGTGGAGTCATTGCCTTTTCAAGCTACAACAAGAGAGACAACAACTGCCATTTTGATGCTGTACTGGTGTCCTTCATCAATTTTTTCACTTCTGTGCTGGCAACTTTGGTGGTGTTTGCAGTTCTGGGCTTCAAAGCCAATATCATAAATGAAAAATGTGTTATCCAGTATGAATATCCATTTTTTTATTATTATTATTTTTATGGTATATTTCATTTATGAATTAACGCAGGTCATTGAGTTTGATTTCTCTGTTTTATTGTGTTTTACAGGAATTCAGAGAAGATCTTAAAACTTTTGAAAATGGGCAATCTGAGTCAGGATATGATCCCACATCATATCAATTTCTCAAGCATTACAGCAGAAGATTACAATTTAGTTTATGACATTATTCAGAAAGTTAAAGAAGAAGAGTTTGATTCTCTTGGTCTGAAATCTTGTCAAATTGAAGATGAACTTAACAAGGTGAGAATCATAAGTAAGTCTTAAATATAGAAATTATGAGCAGATTAATATTTGTGAGCCTGAAATAAACTGTGAAGTGTATTTACACAGAGTATCAGTGCAGTGTACCTATGAGCAGTGCACCTACAGAGATCCATATGAAAACATAGTTCTGTGCAGAGCTGCATTCCAGCTCACCTGAGGAATTTTGCATCCAACATCTCAATATAGTCTTCACTGATTTATAATATATTTTGATCATTCATGGCTCTCTTCAGGAGGTTTTAAAGTTCTGGCTTTCAGAAGCATGAGGATTTTTCCAAAGACTGAACAGAGGTGTACCTATTCAACGTCTCAAACTGACGTCTTCTAATGTTAAGATGCAATTTTTTTAATATGCTACTTCACTAAAAAGTAAAAAAATTATTCTTTACTTGCTATAGACTTGCTTAATGAATATTATCCTGATTTGAAATCTTTACAGTAAGGCATATCTTTAAAAAGAGTTATTTTTCTAGCCTTTTCAGAGAGACTTCCAGTTGTAAACAGGCCTTGATGTAGTTGCACCGGTATCTGAAGCTAAAATGTTAAATTGGTGACCTAGACATTTAAAGTTCATATGCTATTCCTGCCATTTAAAATTGAAACAAATAGGTATAGAAACCAAGTCCTTTAGATTCTTACTAGAGAGAACAGAGTGTATTTTGTAGCAGTCCTTTTCAACAGCTCTATTGAAAAATGATCAAGGAAAGAGAAGAAGAAATGTGTTATTAATACCAGTCAACTTAGAGATTCTTAGACAACTCCAGTATTTCAGTAAATAGTACCAAGTTTCCAGATTTGGAAGAATTGTGTATTAGATTGCAGCTTCCCACTGTAACGTCTGGATTTAATCAATGACATTGCATAAGCCCAAAATCAGATTGTTACACTGGGGGAAAAAAAAAAGTACTGTTCATAAATAATAACGTGGATTTTTTTCTCACTGACAGGCAGTTCAAGGAACAGGTTTAGCTTTTATTGCCTTTACCGAAGCAATGACCCACTTCCCTGCTTCTCCCTTCTGGTCAGTCATGTTCTTCCTCATGCTGGTAAATTTGGGACTTGGGAGTATGTTTGGAACCATCGAAGGCATCATCACACCTATTGTTGATACCTTCAAAGTCAGGAAAGAAATTCTTACTGGTGAGTTGCACAAACTTTTCTCACTAGAGGAGCAAACTAAAATTTTTTTTAAGACTATGAAATCTTGTTTTTTGACATGAAAGATTTCAGTGCTGACATTTTACACAGCAGTAAATCACTATATTCCAGTTTGTACTTCCATGCACAGGCACATTAATATGTGCAAATAAAATCTTTTCCTGAATGCTACAAGAACAGGATCTTCCTAGAACTTAAATTTTAATAGAGGATTTCTGGTACAAGTTTCTGTATGGTCAGTCCTTCTGAGCTCTTCCATAATACTTTCTGTTCCAGCCTGTGTCACATACCAGGGAAACAAAGGAAAAGGAAAGAATGAAAATACATTGCAAATTACTACAAATTATTCCTAAGTAAGCCAAATGAAATATTAATTTATGATGAAATGTTTATTAAGTTCAAAATCAGTACAGTTACTCTCTAGAGGAACGTATTTTTCATTGTTGAATGTGGACAGGGTCTTAAACAAGATGTCTAGTCTTTTTTTTAAATACATTTTTTTTAAATGCCCAAAGTTATTTGAGGTGTAGCCTGTTCATGTCACTCTGATCTTGTAGCAATTTCTCTTTTTGAGATAGAGGATCAGAATAAACTGTGAAAGTTAGGTTTTTGAAAATCTTCAGAACAGCTGCAAGGAACTTGATGTGTTACACACATATTTAGATCTCTTTTCGATACTTGTGTAGCAGAGCACTGCTCTTTCCTGACTGCTCTTCTTACCTTAATAAGTAGTATTTAACAGAAGAGTTGGGGTTTTGTGTTTTTTTTTTTCTTTGCTAGATCTAAGATATCTTCATAAAGATAAATCAACTTAAATCAATTGATTTTTTTTAGAAGTCCTAACATATTGAGCACTTGTTTGGTCTTTTGTTTTTATTTTTATCAGCTCTTAAATTCTTACTGTATAACCAGTGAGACATTTAGAAATTAGCTATTCTTCCTAAGCATATATTCAAATATTATGATATGTAGCTATTACTTTGGTGTAATGGAACATTTTACAGCAATTCCTTGTTATTGCATTTGAAAGAAAGACCAGCTATTACCATTAAGGAATATTCAAGAAACTGGCTTCCTCTGGTAATTTTTTTTAGTGATATGCATGCATGATTTTTGGTAAACTCAGTTGTACTCAAAGGATTACAGCTTGATGTCGTGTTTTCATAATTAACTTAGAAAATTGAAATGCCTGGGTTATACTTCATGCAGTATCAGTGGGATTTAACAAGGATTATGCCTGGACTAGAGTTTGTGCTTAAAACCCACAAATCTTCAATTTATATAGAAGTATGAGCACATGGAACTTTTTGCACTGTGGTTTCAGTTCAGTCCCTCTTGAGTTCAGGGAAACTAACTCATATGCTTAAAGTTATTATGTGTTCAAGTATTGTGCCAAGTTATGGTGAGTATACCTACCAGAGCCTTAGTTTACAACTAAAGATGCATATTTTTGGGGTGTAATGGTAAGACACAATGGGAGAACATAAGAATAACGAGGATTTCTAAATTCACATGCACACTGTTCTGGTGGTCTAATTCTTTTCTCAGAGTCATAACAAAACTCAGTGTGAAAATTGAGACTCAGGTTGAGGAGATTTAATCTGTGTTCTTTTGGTTTTGTTGTCTTGTGTTAGGAGTTCACATTGATTTGTAATAATCTCTTTAATTCTAATTTTCCACTCTCTGAAAGCCAGTTTAACAGTAATTACTACAAAGTTGAAAAAAGTGATTGGTCTTATACCACAGTATTTAAAAAAGTGTTATTGTCTTCACAACTTTAATCGATAGTAATCAATCAGCTGAGATTTATGCAATGGGTATATTCTGTAAGGATATTTTATACTTTGACACAGATTAATTTCACCTAATTTTAGACTGCTTAGGTGTATCCTCAGCATAAGTTCTCAATGGGGAAAAAAAAAGGTTAGAAATGTTGTTGCTTAGTGCACAGGTATGTTTAGATAGATCCTAATGGAAGTTTGTGCTGTTAAGTGTCTGGGGAAAGCTTTTATATTTTTTTAGAATCATAGTCTGAAACTTTGATCCTTTTAAGTTCTAAATTCAAAAAAGTGACCTAGTGACAAGTGACAAGTAGCATGATGTGTGACGTTTAGCTTACCTGTTCTGTTAATGTTAGCCTTGCATTCACATTAAGTTAAATGTTTAATCAGAAATAGTCACAATTAATCAGGACTGTTGTAATATAGCAATACCAGTAATTAGTTCTGATTTCATAACTTCTCTTTTATGTAGGAAATAGGTGGAATTCCAAATGTTCTTAAAATTGAGACACCCCCTTCAAAAAGGAAAGTGTTGTCAACTTCAAATATATAAAATAGTACATTAAAGTGTATCTTTTCTATTTTGAACTCCCTTTATTGCCTTCTTTTTCTATGGAACTTTGTTATAATTATAGCTCACATTTCTGTCCTTTACTCCAGTGATCTGCTGCTTGGTAGCATTTTTTATTGGACTGATCTTTGTGCAGCGCTCTGGAAATTATTTTGTGACGATGTTTGATGACTACTCAGCTACTCTGCCCCTGCTTATTGTGGTCATTTTGGAGAATATTGCAGTCACACGAATTTATGGAATAGACAAGTAAGTCAAGGAGATGAATAATGTTGATATGGACAGGGAAATACATTACAATAATTATTGCTATTTTAATTATATTGCACAAAGCGTTTGTGTTGTACACATAAATACAAGTAAGTAGATAATGGGTCATTCTGGACATGAATCTAGTTTGTTTTTAGAGACAGGTTTTGAGCAAGATATACTGCATCAGGACAGTATAGTGAAACCTAAAGAGCAATTGCAGCAGATCCAGAGGGAGGAGAATGCACTAAGAGAGGCAAAATTTGAAAGTTAGAAAGGAAGCTGAATACGCAAGTATGATGAAATTATATAGAAATAAGACAGCAAAAGAAAGATTTCAGAAGTAATAACCATGGTCTAAGCAGCAGATAATGGTGAGTATTCTGAACAGATCTGCAGTATTCCAGGCAGCCTGAGAGAGGACCAAAGCAAACTCCAGTGATGATAACAATAAGGAATTTTCAGTTTATGAGCTAGTTTTAGTTTGGGGTATTGTAGCACTTAATTGTTCTTTGCATTAGTTGAGAGAGTGGGAATAGAGGAAATGATAGTAAAGAATAGGGTCAAAACTTATTTGGAAGCAATACAGTTGACAATGAAGATAGGTGACCTTCTGTCAATGACGGCTAAAGAGAAAAGACCATCAAGTCCCTCTAATTTTTTTATGTCTTATGACAGAAATCACCAGAATGTGTTTTAAGGAATATAAGAGCTTGTATCAAAAATAACTGATGCCATCCACAAATAAAACAGAGTATGCTATACTAGCATGTTGAAGTAATTTAAACATCTGTGATTCCTTTGCATATACAAAGGGTGACATAGAATGGCTGGTTTTTCATTTGACTTTTCACTTGTTCAGTTTGAGTAGTCAGCCAGTCCCTTGCAATAATGAAATAAAACTATAATAAGAAAATTCAATTTTATGTTTTCCAGACATTGTTTCTTGTCTACGCAAGTAGTGCCTGATCTACTTACTCATTAGGGAAGAATTCCCACTTGGGCCACATGTATAATCCTATAGTTGATCACATAGACAGGAAAACACCATGTAGATGTTGTTATACATAGAGTAAAAGATGAAACAAATGACTTGGGTATCAGGTTGGTAATGTCCACTCAGGTTGAACTCCACTGTGAAAGGAGGCAGACATATCAGAAGTCCCCAAGATACCTTTGAGGAAGTTGGTGTTTCAGAATAGCTAAAATAGGGTAATACTTTGCTTCTAAATCAGAGTGCAGTTGATTCATGTTTTCAGAAGGGATTCTGACAGGATATAGTGAAAGGTTAACAGCCAGATTTGTCATTTGTGGTGGCCATCTGAACCTCCCTCTGGAGTATTCCTAATGTTTGTTTGGACGTATATTTCTCCAGAATATCATTATTCAGGAATCTAGCATTCTTGTTTGCAAAAACTGCCGGAATCGACAACCTCAGGTTGTTATTGGCTGTGATAGCACCAAGGAGTCATAATCATAGATGAAAATCCATGTATATATCTTACTAGACACATTGTCATGGATCAGGTAGAAAAGATAAACCCATTGCATCCAAAGGGATTACAGCTCAAGGATAGAAAAAAAGACAACATTTGTATCCCTGTAGTCAGGAGGGAAAGCCTGCTATGCTGGAATCGGTGCTAAAGGAGCTTGGTAGTTTTGAAAAGAGGATTAAGTAGGATGGAGATGATGAAAGCCTTTTCTTTCTAGGATCTCCAGTTCCTCATCCAGTTAAGCATAACTCATTATTTTCACTTTAAAGTCTATCTATAAAGGGCACAAACTGTAAATTCACCTTCTTTTTAATGATGTGTTTTGTTGCAGCATAAACAAAGGATAGAATACCCCAAACTATACCATTTACAAATTTTTTTGAGAAATACAGTACCTTCACATGTGCAACAGCTTTAAAAACATATTTATTGCTATAAGAGCTTTTTTGAGACACACATTCCAAAAGGGAGCAGGACCACAAGGGAGTTAAAACAGAATCAGTGCTTGTACGCGCTCCAAAAGAATTAACTCTAAAAATATTCTCTTTTTCTACTTGCTCTGTAACCATATACTCCTCCTTCAAGAATACAAAAATAGGACTTTTTTCATTTTGTAATTTGTATTTTTGAGGCATAAGGAGGCAGATTTAAAACTTAACAAAGTTTTATTTCAGCAACTTACATGATGTAAACCATAGCTTATGCATAAAGTTATTTTTTACACTGCGGCACACATGTGGATTTGAAAATAATTTTGCAGAATCTGTAAGATGTGTTGGTTTTATATGTCCTCAAAAGTAATGACACATGCCTCAGTAAACAACCCTGGAGAGAATATTAGAAGATGTAAAAAAGTATTTTATAAAAGAAAGGTGAGTTTAAAAATCTTTCCAGCACAGTCCATCAAGCAGTTTACTAAGTCACCGCACTGTGTAGTGATTCCTTCTGTTCATCTGTTCTGAACTAGTAATACAAGCTCTATTTTGCATCCCATCAATTAAACTGCAGCCATTTCTATACATGCATTTTTTTTTCAGTGTGTCCACTCAAATTAGGTGCTATGTATCAATTATAGTAATTAAAATCTCAGTGTACTCACTAACAGTAAACTTTTATTCCCTTCACAGATTTATGGAGGATCTGAAGGATATGCTTGGGTTTTCTCCAAGCCAGTATTATTATTACATGTGGAAGTATGTTTCACCTATAGTATTGTTATGTTTGCTGGTAGCTAGCGTTGTCCAAATGGGATTAAGTCCTCCTGGTTACAATGCTTGGATTGAAGATATGGTATGTATATAACAGATGCCATCACCATCATAATGATCATATCTGAAGTATTTCAGAAGTACTTGAAAAGACAACAAATTTGCAATTAGAAATTAAAAATCAGTATAAATGATGAAATGGTTATTCTTTTCTCCAGTAACACCAACCATTTTTAAATTTTAGAGTAGTTCTGCTGTGAAATATAACTGCTTGACATAAACTTTCATGCTTTTTGTAACTTTTTGTTGAAGGAATTCCTAAGGGTGGGAGAAGTTCACTTTCACTAAATTTAATTTTACTTGCAGAAAATAATTGAGTGATAACACTGAATAAATAATTTCAGATATCGTATCATTTTTTTATGTGGAATTAAATATTGAGATTAGGCATGTCATAAATTTTCCCTTTTGGGAGCATATATCACATTGTGGGTAACAGCTGCACTAAAACCTGTTGCTGATAAGAATGTTTGATTTTCAAAAAAAGTTGTCTGTGTGAACGGCAGAGTCAACAGTGCTGCGTGTTGGCTCCATAAGAGATTCAATCAAGGTAAATCCTAAGAGTTCTGCCAGCTTCTAGTTTATCAGCCCTCAGCTGTTTCTACAGGCTTGTCATACAAAATACAGGGAGAGTAAAATGCAAGATAAATTAATCTCAGGGGCCCTTCTGAATAGACAGTTGTCCAAATTAGCTAGTGGAAAAAAAATTATCAGCCAAGATAGGTAAATTGTAGGTTTGGCTACAACAGAGGGTGGCTTTACTACAGAAAGCCACTACTACTTTCTCAGGATTCTCAGAAAAGCTCTCTTGTTATGTTTGATTCTTGCACTCAGAAATTAGAAAGAGAAATACTGTAAAATACCAAACATACCATTCTTCTTTGTGTGTAAAATTAAATGTTAATTTTGCTTCTAGGCAAACTGAGTCTGTTGGCCAATGATTCTGGGATGCAGTAGAGGTGTGGGGTGCAGTCACTGCCCCAGGAAATGCGTTAGAATTATGTGAAGTTTATACAAAGTGGAACAATTCCACTGGGTATCTGAGGCAGTCCCCGACTAGACTAGCCATTAGCCTAAAGAACATGGACTTACTTTCCAGGCCCAGTTACAGATACCACTGCACACTTCTGTGTTCTGAACATCCTTTAAAGGATCAGGGAAGAACTACAGAAAAATGTAGCAGGAAGGCTAATGTGAAAAACTTGTTTTGTTTTCTGAGCATCTCAGAAACTGTGAGACAGTGTTTTGGTCCTACTTGCTGGCAGAGAGATAGCAATCCTACATCTCCCATGACTATGCAAATTTGAGATCCATAGTTGGATCCTGCACATTGTGGGTACGGGGTGACAAAAACATGAGTATGTGTTTGAAAACTGCAGGCCTTGGTCAGGACTGTAGGTTTGCTCTTGTTAAGTAAAGATGCATTAATATTTTTTCTTTTTAATTGCTCAGGCTACAGAAGAGTTCCACAGCTACCCGACGTGGGGGATGATAGTCTGTATATCTCTGATGGTGTTGGCCATACTGCCGGTCCCGATAGTCTTCATGGTACGTCGTTGCAACCTTATTGATGACAGCTCTGGTAGTTTGGCATCTGTGTCCTACAAGAGAGGCCGGATAATAAAGGAACCTGTTAGTCTGGAGGGGGACAATACAAGTCTGATTCATGGGAAGAGTCCAAGTGAAGTGCCGTCTCCAAATTTTGGCAAAAACATTTATCGAAAACAGACTGGATCACCGACTTTGGACACTGCTCCTAATGGACGTTATGGTATTGGGTACCTGATGGCAGATATGCCTGATATGCCAGAGTCTGATTTGTAACTGCAGAAGAAAAAAATGCTGTTTGTTTCTCCTCTCTCACTGAACATGGCACTCCTACAAGAGGTGGTCAGCTCCACTTAGTAGGGTGCGATCTCAGGTGCTCCATAGCAACAGTCTTTAAAATGTCATGACTGTACATATAGGTTGAGAAAACTCCCTTTGGATTAATTCATTTTTACTGAAGGGAACACATTCAAAATCAATAGCAGCCTGCATCTGCCAGCATAGCCAAATGAATTTGATTTTTTTATTAATTTCTAAATTTAAAGCTTTTAAGCTCTGAAGCCCAGGTCTCATTCAAATGATAAAATATTTCTGAGGTAATATCACTGAAACTCCCATATTTTTTTCTGCTTTGAGGTTAACTCCCCAGTATTAAAAGTTAGCTCAAAAGTAGCTCACGAAACCAATGTTTGTGCAAACACTTGTATATACCTTATGTAGATATGCTGTACTTATTTTGTTAGCACTGATAACTACTTAGGCTATTAGCTGAGTAAAAAGCAAACCTGCAAACTATTTTCTTATGTAATAGCTGTATAGAGCAATAGTATTAGAAAATCAAAGAGTAGACTTACAGGAAGGCGAGGAAAGATTCCCTGTTCACTGGGGACTGCATAAACTGTGGCTGTATATTTTGTGTAAAATATTTGCTTTTTCAGTGTGAAAACAATGTAAGAGTGAGTCACTCCAAGATTGTGCAGATTCTGCATTTTTTTCTATGCTGTGTGCCTAAAAAGACCTTGATATTTATTGTGGTTACAAGATTACATATATATTATATTTATATAATATACTTGTAATGTAAATATGTATATTATTCTGTATGTAATTGTTTCAAAAATTGAAGCAAGATTTTTCTTTAATTAGTCTCAGTTTTGCTTCTGTTTTATGCAGATAATTTTTTTCAGTCAGTAATTGTTAAGAACTCTATGGCATTACATTTTAACCTATGAATAAAGAGATTGACAAGGTATTTCTCTGTTATTTCCTGATACACTTATTGTAACTAAGTGCACTTATAACTTGTTATATACTGAGTTTTCTCCCTTCTATGATTCTCTCCCATCCTAGCTCAAATTCATTTGAGGCAACCGCAAATCTCAGAATTGTAACCAGATATAGATGTCTCACTAGCCTACTCCCCATCAATCCAGTTTTCAGAGGCCAAAACCTGAAACGGATCCCTTATATAGCTCTGACTATCACTCATTGCCCAGCTCTTGCTCTTTGATGTGGGACATAAAAATTGTGAAGTCTGATTTGGGATGCTGGTAGAGGTGGCCCATGAGGAAAGTGCCTTCTGCTTGTCCACATGGGGAACTCTGTTGGTCTAACACATACTGTAGCTGTGTGCCTCAAGGGTACCACTTTGATATGTCAATGTAGAAAAGCTATGCCAAACAAATGAAAAGGAGCAAAATCTTAAATCAAAATATCTTGGCAGCCTGATGATGTTCCTCAGGGATAACTCTTTTGTCTTTGGGAGGATAATCCCAGATATTTTTCCTTTTCAAACCTGGGAGCTTTTGAAGTTATTTCCAATGACCAAAAAGTTGAACTAGAAGCATTAGTTGAGCAAAACCTATATTTAATTGTAAGGCTTACCTTAAATTTGTTCGAAGTTGTGTATGAACAATAGAGAGTTCTCTAAAATGCATGTATTAGAACATATGGGTGTGATCTAAGCAGGTTATACTATGTGTATAATGGACCAGTGTTAGAGGCACAGAGGAAGGACTTACAAAATACTCCTGATGTTGCAAACTGCAGCAGATTTTTACCATTGTATCACATCAGGCTTCTGAAGTTAGTGACTGCTCAGGGTAGTTGTCATACATCCCCCCCTGTGCCCAGTCCACAGAGTGCAGAAATGTCTGTTGCTACTGACATCTTGCCTGTGTAGAAACACGTGCTTTTAGGTACATAGACCCTAGTTCTAAATGTGAAGTGATGGCCAAATATCTGCTGCTACACAAGATCTGTTAAAAAGAAAGTGAGCAAGATCTTACTATCAAAGTGCAACAGCTACTTCTGTTTTAAGCATCATGAAATGGATTTATACTACTTAAGCAGACCGCTGAAGATTGTTCTACTGGGGAATATATGCCTTCTTTCTGCCCCTTTGCGTGTCTCCTTGAATGATTTTAATGAATATTTAGATTTTTCCACTCATTTAAGCCACTGCTTCTCAGTTGGTTGCTAACTAATAGCTCCAATTAGCACTTCTCACCTCAGCTTCATGAAATTTTTCAGCCTTGAGAAAGCTCGGAATATTAATGTCCTGACTACTGCTGGATGTTTGATTCATAGTTTGATCTCAGCCATGACTGACCACCCTGAAGGGCAGAAGTTCCTTTAGCCTGGTTTAGTCTGATGGGCTGAAAATGAAGGCACTGCCTATTCTGCCAAAAAAAGCAGGACTAGTCCAAAAAATAACTAAATGTGTAGGTGAAAAAAACATTAAAAAAAATTGCTGTGAAGTGTAACATCCAAGTTCCTGGATATTAATGAAAGAGCTGTTGAAAGAAAATTAGGAAATTATGTGTACAGTTGCTGTTGAACCCAAGGGAATTCACACGGCTTTCATACTTCAACTTTGGGAGCAAGTTGCTACTTCCTGTCCTTATGGATAAAAAGTAAAAAAATAGAGCAGAGAGTTTCAAATATTTATCTACCTAAAAGCCAGAATGTCTGTGTGTCATGTCAGTCATGACCGCAATTAATTTGCCTTTTTTTTTTTTTAAAGGAAAAGATCATTGGAAAAGGCAGTCATGCTTAAAGAAAATCCTATCTGTGTCTTACACTATCAAAAATACCCTAAGAAAAAAATCATCCGTCTGGAAAGTAAAAATACATTTCCAATATAATTTATCGCAGAAAGCCTAAGGTTTCTGAAACCAATATGCTTTGCGAGATCTGATTTCCCCAAAGAAAGATAACAAAATCAGTCAGCATCAGTATGGCACAAGCGAAGGCCATGACATTACCTCCGTGCTCTTCAACAGAGGTTCTCAAATCCAGTGAAGTGCAGGACAGATTACACAGTCTTGTCCTTTTTCAGTCTTTTCTGATGTATCAAATTTTATTGACACCTTGCAGAGAAGAAAAAAGAGAACTTTCAAGGAAGAAAGGAGATGTGCATGAAAAAGAAAAAAAAAGTAAAATAAAAGCTGAACAATCATAACCCTGTACTCAGGGAGCAGCAGATGCATGTTGGCTGACTCCTCATACTTGTGTAAGGGGAGCAGTGATTTGTCACTGTCAGGAGAAATCAGTTATATTTGTGATAGCAGTAGCAGAAAAAATAACAATGTGTTTGCAAATGGGGTTTAGATACTCAAAATACTTAACTGTATTCCCACCATGAAAGACTAACACTGTTCAGCTGAGATGCAGTGTACTTCCTACTGCTACAAAGTCTTTGAGAAACTGGCAGAAATGTAGTTATGCCAGTTTTAAAAAATGCAGGAAATTTAATATAGAAATGTAAATGCCTAGTTAGATTCTGTGGTTTCAGGAAAAAAAAAATTGGAAGTACAAGATGTGATTTACTTCCTTTGCCACTGGATGGTGCTCATATTTCATGTGTGTTGGTAAAATGGCATGTTTGAGAGCTTTTAAAAGGGGAGAATTCTGTATTTTTATTCTCTGCCAAGACAGAACTCTTCAGAATGATCATGGTCTTGCTAAAACTCAGAACTTTAATAATCTTCTGTACCTTCAGCTGCTGTCATAGATTATTTGATTTTTTATATTCCAGTGAAGAAAGACATGACAAATCTGTAACACCAGTAAAAGTAACAACACACTGTCAGTATCCCAGTGCCAAGTGATACACTTCTGGGTCTTGAGAGCAAGCAGCAGCTTCTTGATTCAATATTTTGAAATCTGTAATTTTATAACATGATTTTTCAAATGTCCTGTTACTTGCCATTCTTATTCCTGAAATCAGAGAATTCATTAGTTGGCAAATGAATTAGTGGAAAAAGCGAATCTCGGGCTACAATATTATTACAAACACTAATATTAATAGTAGATTTCAATGCTTCTCACTGCTGTCATCATTAAATGCTAAAAGTTGCAATGAAGTAGATGAGAACTGAGGGGAGAGCAAGGAACACAGAGAAGGGACAGCAGCTGGAGGAGTGACTCAAGCCTGTGACTGTGCTTCTGAAGAAAGCAACTACTATGATATCTGATAGTCTGTTAAAAGTAGTATGGCTGCTAAAACATGCCTTGGGCAGCTGTTTAGCCCTTTCGGTAAAGAGGGTGTAAAACATTGCTCACTCAGACTGACAGAACAACCATGTCTTTCATCCATACTGTATTCATCGTTACTTGGTACTAAACGAGTGAAAATATTAACTAAGACAGTCATCTCAAAACAGCATCAATACATGTCTTTGTTGTTGATTTTTTTCCCAACAAAGTGCAAAGAATGGCAGTGAGAACTCCCATGCCATAGTCTTTAAAAATTATGATAAAGAAATTATTCAGTGATAGATGCAGACATTCCCCCCTTTCATTCAGTCCCATCTCTTTTTGTCGAGATGCCCTCTGGATGTCTCATGTCCAAACCATACTCAACAGGAGGAAAAAGAAGAATGTGTTTTCCATCACTACAAGTTCAAGGATAAGAGATAGTCTCTTAACTAAAAGTAGAACTGATTAGCAAAAAGAAAAATGGTATGGAAAGACAAGAGAAATTTGCTTCAAAGCCAGTTTAGTTAATTTTCAGATTATTGATTCAAGCAAAAAGGAAATACATGCAAAGGAAGAGTCAGGTTTGCAATCCAAAGAATAAGGAACTAAGAAAAATGTTAAAACAATGGTGAAAGGAGATGGAACTGAAATGGAGCTCATTAAAAGAAGGAAGGAAAAAGATACCCCAGAAATAAGACTCGCTCAATGAATGACAAAGTATAAATTGAATAGGTAGTGGGTGACCAGAAAGATAAGGGGTACAGAAAAAAAAAGGACTTAAGAAAGAAAACAGGTTTTGATGGCTATGTGAAGTATGGTGTAATCAAGCCTTTAGAAGAAATAGTCTACAGTTAGATATAGCTGTTAAAGAAAGGTATGAATCAAAGGTTGTTGAAGTTCAGTTAGTGTAAGAGGAGAGGGAGAGAGAGGAATGAATCAGGACAAGAGAATGCTGGGTTGGGAAGAAAGACTTGGGCTGTGTCAGAATCAATTTCCCTGTAAGTATTCAAGTGCCATTGGCATACTGAAAAGCTTGGTTATTTTTCATAAAGCATTTTGAGATGGTCTGGGGAAAGATGTTAAAGAAATTCAGCCTTCCAAAATTATTTTATTTTAGCTGTCTCATTTGAAGACAAAACTATCAGAGTAAAATAACAGGTAAATTGTGTCATGAATTTAAGGTTTAAGGAGAAAAAGAATTACTTAAAAGCACAGAAAACTAAATATATGAGGATATAAGGTGAAGAAAAATGAGAATTTGTGACTAAAAGCTCTGTGTTGGAGACCACTGTGTTACTGTGATTTAACATTGTAGTAAATCTCCTGAGCATTTGCCTAGCGTCAAGGATATGAATAGTCCCAGCCATTACTCACAGACTTGAAATTAGCCAAAGACTCAAAACGCCTAAATGATATGCATTTTACTGCCTGGTCCCTGGAATGGAAACCAGATACCCAGCCTCCCATATGCAATGCATCTGGACAGTGAAGTGTTCCAAAATTATCGATCCATAAATGGGCAACATTTGGTGTGAGACTTAAATGTGATAGAGCCGCTTGTTCTCAAAAAAGGAGAAACTGAGGCACTCTGAAGACATTGCCAAATCAGATAAATGAGATGTTGATGTCCATGGATCTTCACAGAAATTGAATGTTCAGCTATGTTCAAATATAAAATATTTTGGATAAAGAAGTATTTAACATGGATGTTGTATTTAATGAAGATGACATGAATGTTCTGCTCTTCCCTAGGCAGCAAAAACATAAAAGACAAACTGCTTACCTGACACAAAAAATGAAATGGCTTGCAAAAATGTGTTGTAAGCCATATACATACATATTCACTATACCTACACATATATCTATACAAATAGGTATCCCTATATATAAACATAGGTCCAGCAACAATTCAACTGGCTTCCTGAGAGACGAACAAAAGAGAGATGGAAGTTGGCACTTAAGGATCTGTCTTTACTCCTCAAGATTTATTTTCAAGTAAGTTTAAGATTATTCCATAAAGAGATTTGCAAGTGGCAAATGGCTAAAAGCAAGGTCACTAGATAAAGAAAGAACTTTTGAATTAGAGAAATAAGGGGTTTCTTGAGACACATTTCGAAATTTCATAAGAAACTGTAAAGTCTTCCCCAGACCTTAGATCCTCAAGGATCAGCTTAACAACACCTCCATATACCTCGTAGATGTCCCAGTGCAAGATCAGTCTCTCATACATTTTAATTCGCACATTGTTATAAGCTTCCTTTTGATTTTGATTCCTCTCTGCCGCCCCAGGATTCCTCAGATGGTTCCCATTTTCACCACAGGCTGCACAAACAGCTGTGCTGGCACAATAGAGGTGGTGGTGTGGAGACAGGAAGGACAGGCTGAGAGTGGAAATTGCTTAAACCTGCACTGCCACTGAAGAAAGAAACATGGAATTTCGTCTTCAGCCTTAGAAATACTCAATTTTCTCTATGAAAACTGTGTGATACGAACAGCTAAACAATATCCGCAGTCTCTAAAGGGTTTGACATAATTTACTGTTGGCAGGTAGCTGAAAATTAGCCAACATATGGTGTGCACATACATGGCCACATATCCATATAAAAGGCACTGGTGACACTAAATCATGAGCTCGTCACAATCATTAAAAAACATCAGAATGGACTGAATTGTAATTCTTAAAGTTCTTTCTGCAGCATATTCCTTCTGTTATTGGGGATGACTTTTTCTGGCCCTCCATATCTTGCTTTTCCCCATTACACAATCACCAGTCTTCCCAACTCACTTAACAGTTAGGTAAAGTACCTGAAATTTGCAGCAGCCACCTAACAGCGTTTATGACACACATACAAATTACATTCTAGCTACCTGCATTGGATTTTTTACTTGCCTTTGCAGTTTGAATGCAGAGAAGCTGAGTCTGTATTGCAATGCTGGACAGAAAACACATGCCAGTACTGCACCAGTCAGACAGGAGTCTGGTCTGGTTCACACTCCGAGTATGTACACATGCTGCATCTCTACTGGCTGTGTAAAGAACCCAGGGATCTAATTCTTGTTCTCTGAAACACCTCAAACCATTCTTAGGTTAAGCACCTGTTGTGGGATTTTGCGATGTCAAAAAGCAACTGAACAAATCATAGCTATTTGTTCTACCCTAGGAGGAGGGTTTTTTATTTTCCTAATCATCTCACTCACTTTGGCATTCATCTGACCTTCACAGAACAGATACAACTCATTAGCCCAGCAAAATGCTTCATATTTTATTCCAGTTTATTTTTTTTGAGATGGTGAATTAAATTGTCACAGAATGAAATAAGTGCAAGTGCAGATGCAGGAGGGAGGAGGCGACTCAGTCAGGAAATGAATAGACAGTTGGAGCAGGATAGGGGATGAACCTCTCTCTTTTGATAGTAATGAAATTATTATATCTGTTCAGTCATGTAACATTAGATGGAGATGTATGACTGGATAATCTGAATTTTGGCCTAATAGGAACAATTCCCAGCTTTATTATATCATTAGGAACCCTATATTATAAGTACATGAACTTTCACGGTATGTATTACTAATTGAATTCATAAAGTGCACTCTTATTAAAGCAGGTTAATAATATTCTAGAACAAATTGTGAGGGAAATGTTAGTGCCGTATAATGTCTTTAATGTGAATATAATAATTTGCCACTCCTTTAGTATTTAACTCTTCTTGCTTGCTGAACTCTTCTGCTGCTGAATTGACTCAGTAGATTTCCCTCTCTTGATGCGTACTTGAGTGTGTTGCTGACCTCTCATCATCACAGTCATAATACTGAATAACTAATTTTATTTTACAGAATATCATTATTTATCTATGGGAACCCATTTCTTCAGAGACAATGAAAATGTGTATAAGCCAGATCTTAGAGTTCTAGCATGGTTATAGGCACATACAATGTTTTGAGTGCTACTCAGGCAAAATGCTTGAGAAACGCAGCATGTGGTGTAGCAGATTTTAACAGTGTGTCTGGAAATGAAGAAAAATGCATGATGAAAATGTAACACTTCAGTGTCCTTGCTGGCTTTATGCATAATTATTAATATGCTATACAACATATAGAATATCTCACTTGAAGACACAATGTCAGGAATAAAACCAGAAGGGTTTGCAGCTATGTTAGGCAGTTGAATTTCTTCAGATGGAAGATTTGAAGACAAATGGCACCAAGTATCATGTTGATGTCAGAGGCATAAGCATAACCCCCATCTCAGCTGCCTCAGGAGCAGGTATTGGGCAAAATCATGATAGAGTAAATCAGCTCCTCAGGAATATAATACCGATGGAAAGTATGCAAATAGTCAGAAACGCACTGAGATCACCCTATGGTGTCACCTTCCTACACTTAAAAAGTACTTAGGTAAACGTTCAGGTGACTGGACCATGTCACCTAATAAGAGTGGAGCTATGGAGTAAAGTTGTGGAAAAGAAAATACAGAGGAAAAATTGTGTTCAAATATCAATAACTTGATGTTATAGACCTGAAATAAATTTACTTTAACTTGATTAATAAAGAGAAAAAATTTCCAGTGTTTCTGACTTTTGTGAGCATCAGGAATGAAGGGTATTTTATAGGTGCTGCTTGCTTGGAACAAAAAACCAGATAGCAACAGAGAGGGCAAAAATTGTCTTTATGCTCTGCCTTTGTACATCCTTATATATACTACATGCATGATGCACAGGGCGTTCTTTTGGACCCTCCTTCACCAAAATACAGCCTTGTATGGAACAGAGTCATCCAGATAGCTATTTATTCATTCTGCTAGCACATCCCAGGAGCCTGGAAAGGGTATAAATTCCACTGGGGAAAGCAGTATAAAGCCAGAAATACCCCCTACCACACACACACAAAGACATGAGTCCCTTCTCTCAAAAAGCCTACTTCACTAATAAAGGATTGTAGTTTACAATTCGCAAACTGGCCTAGCAGCCAGCAGTAAAGGTAAATAGATACAGTGGGAGATACCTACTGTTCCCTCAAGACAGTGTTTTACTGAGCAAGGAGAAATGAATACTCAGCTTTAGTGAGACTTGGATGTAATTCTTCAACGTGAACAGAACAAAAGCCAAGGAAAACTCATCCAGTCTCAGAGATTTTGAGCATTCTTACATTTGCCTTTTATGACAGAAGTAATTTGTTGGGTAGCACAACTCTGTCCCCCAGCCTGCATCTCCATAATGTCAGATTTATGACAATTGTTGAAAAAGAGAGAGAAATGCAACGACAACAAAATGAGATACTAAGTAGGATGTTTGGTTATATTCCTCTCCCCTTTCCTTTTTTAGCAGACAAACCACAGGAGTAAACCCCTCCAAAATTGAGAAAATAAATCCTCTATTCAGTTTTTTATTGCTTGCATGAGGTTAAGGTGAGTCAGGTGGTGCACAGTAAATGAAACGAATTTACCCTTATTTTGTTAACTGTAAGTTTTATGGAAAAATGTGATATTTCATGCTCTGTATATGCTATGAAGTCTTGAAAGTGGGACAGAAGATTTAAGCTTTAAACTTCTGTTTACTTTAATGAGTGTCATGCAGCTTAACCCTCTGAAAACCTGTCCCTATGCAACCATTAAGGATGAAGATTTTCATTTTTGAAACTTTCATGTACTACGCATCCTGGCTCGCATGTCACATATTTGAGCCAAACTGTGTAGTATGTGCCAGTATCTTTTTCATTTTCAGTGCTCTGGCCCCTAATTTAGGTTGACAGTCTAGTCTTGAACTAATATAGCAGCAGCAGCAACAGCATTAGACAGAATTCATCTGTGCTGGCAAGTGCTTCCTTTCCGCATGAAGGAGTCAGTTTCACTCATTGGTAGGTCCTATTAAAACTGTATTATTTCTACTTGTAAAAAAAAACTTTTGCTAAGACTATATGTTATATGGGAAGGAAGAAGACCATGACTTGTAGGTGGCTATATATGTGGTATTTCCCCATCCTTAACTTTTCATCTCTATCTATTTTTAAAAAAGATAGGAATAAAATTAGATTTGATTGATTTCATTAAGGCCAGATTTGTTACCAAAGCTATGAGATTGTTGTCTTAGTTATAAGTAATGCTTGGTAATGTTGTAAAAACCTCCAAACCAGCATGGATGAGGATTCTTCTGGTGCTAATAGAGCTGTCCAAGTTCCATGAGATACACCTCCTTCCCAGCAAGTGCACTAGCCCTAGAAAGGGTCAGGTATCAGCCTAGAGAAGGCAGGACACTGCTAGCAGTTGGGAATGAAGGAAAAAAGATTATGAAAGCTGCTGGAAACAAGAGTGCACTGCCAAGGGAGTTACAAAACTTACACTGGACTTCCCTATTTGCTGGAGTTATGACAAGACTAACTCCAACAGTTTAAGCCTGGGAGAATGCAAAAATAGTTTAGATAATTTTAGCCCCTTTCCAGAACTGTGGGGACCATGATGCGCATTTTGGTTTGGGTTTTGGTTGGGTTTTTTTCCTTATTTTTCACCTTCAATCTGTACTGCACCAAGCTCCCATGAAATAGGATGTGTGATCTCCATTTTGGAGGGAAGACAAAGACTAGAGATATCACAAATGAAGTTTGTGACAGGTCTAGATACAAAGATCAGATTACACTCATTGAAAAGGAGAGGAAGGAGCTGACACTTTCCTTATGAAGCCAAAGAAAGAACTGCGTCCTTGCTTTAAAATGTATTTTGATGGGATTAGAAGACACTGGATACTGGTGCCATTTCATATGGTGAGTGCAGAGCTGGATAGCACTGCGGCCCTTGGCCAATATATTTACCTTAGGTTTTCTTCTGAACTTGTTTTACAGCTAAGAGCAAGTACAGGCAGTTACCCTGTTTAATTGAGGATTTTAAATATCCTTTTTCCCATTGCTTTTGCTTTTAAGGTGAAAAATTCAAATACGTGTGGACATTTCCTGATAGTGCGTAATTATGCATAGCACTTCTTTGGGAGAATAAGATTGTGAGGCAGCAGATGCTGTACAAACAATGTACACATGGAGCTGTGACATAAGGTGAATGAACATCCAAACAGCTGAGAACCAAGAATGCCATCACAGGCACACAATGCAAGCTTGAAGCCTGTTTTGCGTGTGCAACAAGTAGCTACAAACAAGTGCTGTAAATAACTGACCAGAGAGAATTTCCTAACATTCAAGTACAGAATTATGCATCAGGGAACACCAATTCTAAACCTAACTGACATAGATTTTTTGTGTCACATTGTTTAATTCATCTCTCTTCACATCTGCTACTTTCTCCATAAAGTGTAATATGTTGCAACCCCTATCTTAATATTCCCATAACAATAAATTTTTCACTGATACATTGAAGACAGTAAAAATAAGATAGTGAGTATTCTTTTTCTAGTTAATAAAAGTTTTCTATTTTTACTATTCAGCTTCTTCTCAAGAAGTCATAAGGGACTCTACCTGCACTCAAGTGAAGGAAAGTTATATTGGATCAGCAGTAATAAAGTGCTAGGTCTCTTACAGTAAGGATTAGACTATGGCAGCTCTGCAGGCAGAAGATTCCCTTGACTTCTCCTCTCCACAGAAAACATCCACCACTATCTAACTTAACCAAAACATAGACTTTTCATAGCCTGGGATCTTAGGTGATGCTCAGGTTGCTTATACGTTAAACTAGATATGCTGGGGGCCATTTAGAGAGTTCAATATATGCTCTTTCTTTCTCTGAAAGAGACTGGCTTTGTACTTTTGTAATTAGGTGCATAATTTATTTCACTTTTCTTTTTCATTAGGCTGTGGCTGGTCAGGAAATCCTCTTTGTACAGGCAGGAGTCATATTACTAAATATTACAATATTACTAAACTGGGAGTGGAATAGTACAACCATGAATCTAATCACTGCAATGACAATAATAATGACCTGATCTGGAGAATTCAGGTAAATTTTAAGAATTCAGTCAAATTTTTGCTCATAAATTCAAAACAAAGTAGTAAAATGCCAGCTGAGATTAACAGATTTAACAAAAGTACATTTTCATTTCTTGTGAGCCCTTCATTGTATATTATTAAAGTTCTTCTGGTTCAAAGATTTGCTGATAAGAGCACTGATTCCAATCTGTGCAACACATCTGGCGAAACACTGCATAGCTCTTGGGAAATAGATTAATGGAGACAGAAATAGAGGTAGGTTCAGAGACAGATACATCAGTCAGTCCCCGTGAAAACCATTTCGCCCAATGACAGAAATGCCTCAGAGTTGTCTATGACATGATCTGTTTTCTCCATTATGGTAGTATAGGGCAAAGTGTCTACTCATTTCATTCTCTCAAGTGTAGTCATAAGTGTGCATTCAGCCCATTCAATACATTCTGGTGCATAATATTTCAGTTTTATGTATAATATTTCAGTTTATGGAAACAGGCTTGAGGTAATCAAGTATAAAGTGGGTTAGACAGAATGATGCATAAGGCTGCCCCATACAGAATGGGAACTTGAAAAAACATCCATCAGGGACATTAGCTGGAGCTCCTCTCAAGTGGTTTAGCACGATAATGTGGCATTCTTACTCCAGGTTTGATTCAGTCGATATCACATACAGTGAGGAAAATGCAAGCCAGGCTGCTTTCACTCAGAGGATGACAGAATAAAAAGAAAGGTTTATGTACAGGTTTCAAGGTGGGTTAGGGATTTTGTAATCATTTTGCAAAGATGACAAGCTGAAGTTGGTAGTTGCTTGGAAATTCTTTGTGGAAGAAAGATAATCATTTGGTACTGAAATTTTCTTGAAAATATCCCATTTTTTCCAGATAGTTCTGGTAAAAAGCATTTAAAGAAACAGGGTGAGAACACCGTGTTTTGCAACCTTGTGCTAAGGCCTGATTTTATTCATAATGAGAGGATATATTTCCCTTTTTTTTAAAAACTCTGCCATTTGTAGACTGATGCAAACATTTTTGGTGGCTTTTATATTCAATGTAATAGTACACCTACAGTTAATGTACATGCAGATGTTGAGACCTTGGTTGGAGTAGCTCTTCTTTGGGAACCACAGGCTATATCAGGACTGATTTTCTTATTAGGACTATTATATCATGGGGAACTGTGAGTACTCAGCTCCTCACAAAATCAAAGTAGTTGTTTTCTCTGCAGTGTTGTGGCTAACCGTCATATTTAGACTCTGGCAGGTTATACAGTCATAAAAATGAGGCTATTTTTGGCAGCTGGGATGTTTTGGTGCTCGCGGGAATGAGGTGTTTTGTTGATAGTTTTCCTCAACCCACTACAGAAACTGCTGGTGATGGGTAGGTCAGCCAATCGGAGACACTTGCCAGAGCTGTGGATTTCATGAGGCTAAATTTCATTTGAAAGTAAGTTTTCCCTGTCCTCGTAAAATGTGTTTGTTCTTCAGAATGATTTCATTCTAACTGATAGGCTTGGACTTCAAATAAAAGTATCAGTGTATTAGTAATATCCCTGCAGATAACTTGTCAAATGACCACCCACACAAAGTAATAGGAGTCAGAAGTCATGGCTCAAATTCACCATGAACCACAGAAGTTACTGCAGGTTGCCGTTTCTGCTGCCTGTGCATTTTAATAGTTTCTTTGAATCAGACTTCTGAGCTTTGGAAAGATCCAGCTGATAGACACAAAAAGACACAGTACAGCATAGTCATGTAGCTGCTGAAAATGTACAGTACTGCTAGCCAAATAAATTAAGCAGAAAAAAAATTACATGCAGTGTTGTGGTGTGTTATTCTTCCTAATATCAAGGGAATAAAGAAACCCCTCAAAATGCAAAAAAAGCCAGTTATCAATAGATCTTCAATTTCTTTTCTCCATGAAAAGAAAATGAATTTAATTTTCAGATATGAAAGGAGACATTTCTAAAGATGAACAACACCCTCACCTTGAGATCTTTGCAGTTCTTTGTTTCAATCCACAAGCTTAAAGCAGAAAGAGATTTCATTCTCTCTGCTGCTGCAAAGAAATGCATGCTTACCAGCTAGTCATATTTCACTATGAGCAAAACTAGTTCTCCTAAATAGACTGTTCAGTCTGCTTTGCAACTTTTGTAGGGATATAGCTTTTTCGTTTTGTGGAGTGAGGTGAATGATTTGATTTAAAAATGGTCTGTTCTGTTTTTGTACTTGGAAAGTACATTTTAACCTCATGTACAAAGGAGCCAAATAATAAATAATTCGAAGCAAATCAATTCACTGCTTCACATTTTCATAAAACAACCCAATGAGAACCCTAGTGTATCTTTTTAAATTTCACGAGTAGTTGTGTGTTTTCCCTCAGTGACTACCATATAGTCAACACCCATCAATCAGGGTAAATGCATATGTAAGAGATTTCTTATTTTTTTGGATGGGAAAAGATATTAGAAATCATCTGTTATATAATCTGAATGCTAAAAGATTTCATGGTGATGTGGGATTCTGCTTATTCAATGTGCTTTACAGCATAAACACTGTCTAGAAGTGGGATATAACATTAGAATGTGTCAGCGTCTGCTGCTTCTACCTATTGCACAAGCTTCACTTGTTCAAAGTCATCCCTGTATTCTAAGGGATGAGGGGATGGGGGTTTCTTGCCAGGCTAGTTAAGAGGCAGAACTGGTGGACCCCACAAGAAGATGGAGAATTAAGTGATACTTACCATAAAATTACACCAAACTGTCTATATTTGAATCTACCTTACCGTGGTTTAACTCAGTGTCTTTATCCTGCAGCCAAGGAGAAAATGAAAAAAAGAGTTAAGGTTAGTTTAGTAGAGCAAGACATCCTGATCAGTATCCAACTCTGCGCATTCTTAAGAGAACATCCAAAATCCATTTAACAAAGGTTCTAGGAATATTTGAGTTGTCATCCTCAATTCTGAGAACGGAGAACAGTTCCAGGAAACCTCTATTCCAGTGTGGAGGTAAAAAATGAGCTGCTTGTACATGCCATCCAGAAAAAGAGAGATTACAGTTGTCTAGACCAGGTAGGCTGCTAATGCCTGGGGGAAGACAGAGAGAGAAAGAATTGAACCAGACCTGTTTGAAAATGGACTTGATACCAACTAACTTGCACTATACGTGACTGCCAAATCTGAACAGCCCTCACACAAACTGGGAAAAACTCTAATTTCTATTTGTCAGACTAGGAGCTGCATAGCAGGAGGTTGAAAGAAAGGTTCGGTAAAATGTCAGACACTGCTTTTCCATGAGATTCAGTGTCCTTAAAAGAAAGGGAACTGTTCTGATCAACTTGGTTGGCCCTGTGATGGGTTAGTGGTGTGCAATTCTTCTGTGCACAGGTGCTGTGTGAAAAGTTTGGCCTTCTTCTGGCAGCCTTCTTTGCTATTCCTATTTTGCAAAAGCAAGCTTAGAGGGAAGTGGAATGAAGTTGTTGGCAATAAAGCCTGCATTTAAATTGAAGCATAGTAAGAACCACGTGGTAGAAGATGGAACAATGGATAATCAATCATTAATCACTCTTGTTTTTTGGAGCAGAGCATTTATGTTAATATAATAATAGCATACAGTTTACTCTGATGGAAGTCGTAGACTGGAAAGCAAGAAACCATTTGCATGGTGCCAGTCACAAAAGTCTATTAGGGTTATTTTCTTAATTGTAAATTTGCTTCAAGTTTAATGGTAGACACCTTATTTTTGCTGGTTTCTGCTGCTGCTCTAAACTACTGCATACACGTCAGCTTCTTGTTGTCTAACAAGCCAGGGAGAAATACTATGCTAGTTATTCAGAACTGGACACATTTATGAGCAATTTCTTCTGCAGCTACTCAAAGTGTTCTGTAAACACCTCCAAAAATCAGTGAAAGTTTCAGCCTGAATGGAGGTACATGGTTGTCTATAATCATAACAAATGATCTGGGACTATATGGTCAGTATAGTTGGTGATAAGCATATGCTTCACCCCTTTTCAGAGCTTTTTCCTCAGTAAATCTCACTTGAATTATGAAAATTGAACATACCAGAAATCTGGACATGCTGAAATGCTAGTAAACCTATTTTTAAAGCAGTTTGAGGGGGTGGAGTGGGGTGTTAATTATACAGAAAGACTGGGTTGGGGAGTATCCTAAGCCATCTTATATTTATTTTCCTTGCCATGTGTACCCATTTACTAAAATGTTTCTTTACTTCATAATTACCATTCAGACATGCAATGTACATAATTAAATTCAAATACCTCAGAAAAAAAAAAAAGAATCTCAAAAATCTTTCCAGTTTGTCTTACAATATAACATTCAGAATAAGATGCATTAAAAGGAAATCACTAGTCATGCACAGAATCCAGACATTTTGCTTGTATGCAGACCTATGTATTCATAAAACAAATCTGTTTGCTTTTTTCACTTCTGTAAGCATCTCACTGTAAATTTGTGCCTTTTCCCAGTCTTCTTGGCAATTGCTTTTCCAACCTATCACTCACATTTACTACCCCTCTAAAGAATTAACACAGACTTCAAGTCTACAAGGAATCACCATAGCTTGACCTGTTTTCAGAAGCTGTAGACTTTAAACAGGTGAGTAATGTACCCAGTCTATGACTTCTGAGCTAGAGAATTTTTTAGAAAGCTGTTGAGCTTCTATTTAAAGACTACAGGCGATACAGAATTCATTGTCTTGCTAGGAAAGCCATTTCAATGGTTAGCTACTCTGTGTTAAAAATATATTCCTCAATAGTTGTCTGAATTTGTCTCACATTAGCCTCCAGCCATTGCATATTGTGAAGATTCTGCCTGTTAGATTAAAGATGCTCCTATGTTAAGAATTTTATTTCACACTTACCAATGAATGTAATAAAATCATCTTTATTTTTCTCTTGAATAAAAACCAGATGTGGACACTATTGTCAAATAATGATTTCACAAATGCTATGCAGAGAAATGCAGCAGAAAATTACTCTATCTACACTTGCACCTTCCAATCCTTATGTTCTGCTTACACATAAGAGATTCACCATGACATTCCCAAAAATTGCATTTGCCAGAGGCAATTTCAACCGATTATCCTTCAGGTGGTTATCTCAGTATCTTTTTCTTAGCAATTACTTTTTAAAAATTACCCTCCAGATTGTGTAGTTTACTGTCTTTGTTTTTATCTGCACAGACTTTGTGTAGATGTGTATCAATATGGATATCAATGGGAACCAATCTTTCATTATTCACTACTCCAGTGAACTAGGTCCAGTGGGTTGACCTCAGCTGGCTGCCAGGTGCCCACCCAGCCATTCTCTTCCTCCTACTCCTCAGGAGGACAAGGGGACAATATAAGATTAGAAGGCTCACAGGTTAAGTGAGGGAGATCTCTCACCAATTACCATCACAGGTAGAACAGACTCAACTTGAGGAAATTTAATTTAGTTTATTGCCAATTGAAAATACAGTAAGATAGTGAGAAACAAAACAAAAGCTAAGCACACCTTCCTACCACCACCCCTTCCTTCCAGGCTCAACTTCTCTCCTGACTTGTCTACCTCCTTCGGGCTGAGCAGTGCAGGAGCATGGGGAATGGGGTTGCAATCATTTCATAATACTCCAGTTCTCCTGCTCCTTCCTCCTTATGCTCTTTCCCTGATCCATTGTGGGGTCCCTCCTATGAGATAAAGTCCTTCATGAACATCTTCAATGTGAGGCCTTCCCATGGGGTGTTCTTCCAGAACTGCTCTAGTGTGGGTCTTCCACAAGCTGCAGCTCCTGCCAGAAGCCTGCTCCTGCATGGGCTCTCCATAGGCTGCAGCTTCCTTCATGCCACATCTACCTGCTGCAGCACTGGGTCCTCCACAGGCTGCAGAATATTTACCTGCTCCAATGTGGTCTTTTATGGGCTGCAGTGGGACAGCCTGCCCCACCATGGTCTCATTCACAAGTTGCAGGGGAATATCTGCTCAGGTACCCGGAGCACATCTTCTACCTTTTTCCTAGAATCACACAATTGCCTCGGTTGGAAGGGACTGTTAAGCTCATTGAGTCCAACCACCAACCTAACTGCCAAAACCACCACTAAACTATGTCCCTCAGCACCACATCTACCTTTTCAACCTATTGCAATGCATGACAACTTCTTTGGTGCAGAAATTTTTCCTGATTCCCAGTCTAACTCTCCCCTGGTGCAACTTGAAGCCATTTCCTCTTCTGTTATTGCTTGTTACTTGGGAGAAGAGACCAGCTCCCAACCCTCTACAACCTCCTTTCAGGTAGTTGTAGAGAGTGATAAGGTCTCCCCACAGCCTCCTTGTCTCCAGACTAAACAGCCCCATTTCCCTCAGCCGCTCATCGTAAACCTTGTTCTCCAGACCCCTCACCAACATCACTGCCCTTCTTTGGACTCCTTCCAGAATCATAATGTTTCTCTTGTAGTGGGAGCCCAAAGCTGGACACAGTACTTGAGGTGAGGCCTCACTTTTTCTGACCTTTGTGTCTGCACATTTTTCTCATTTCTCTCTCCCTGCTGCCACCCAGCATCTTTTACCCCTTTTTGAATCTGTTTTTTTCAGAGGTGCCACCACTGTGTCTGAGAGGCTCAGCTCTGTTTTGCAGGGGGTCAGGTTGGACCCGGCTAGAACTGGCTGTGTCCAGCTTGGGGCAGCCCTGGTGCCTCCTCCCAGAAGCCCCTGCAGTGTCCCCTGCCCATTGCCAGCACCCAGACACCTGCATCCTGTACATCCATCCCTCACCTCTGCGACACAAATATTTAGGGATTATCACTAAAATACACATTCATCACACAACCTGTGCAAACTTCACTTACGTCAATAAAAAGAGTTCCTCAAACTAATATCATCACTGTGCCAACAAGGGTGGACAATAGACTCACACTCTACCCCTTGGTCCCTTTACCATATTACAACATAAAAAAATTCCCCACAAATTTTCCACTTTCTGGAAATGTTCAAGCCAAGGTTTGCCTGTTACCTCTCCCAGTTACTGTCCTTACCTGAAAGGTCTGTGGTAGGTTAACCTGGTCTCTTCTCACAGCAGCCACCCTGCTGTGAGAACCCCTGCTGCCAAAACCCTGCCATGTAAATCAAATACGAACAACCTTTCTCTTTTTGTGTCATCTACAAATTTAATGAACAATTGCGTGTTTTCTCTCATTTCACTGATCAACATACTAAAAATCATTAGCCACAAACATATTAACTAGACTCATTTGTATCCTTTATTCTCTTTCTTTATTTTTAACTGTCTGTATTTGTATCTGTTCATTATTCCTAGATAACTAATTAATGTATTTAAAATTTCCAAATCAACAACCATTTTTGTGGCAAGCAACAGTTAATCATGTTTCTAGAACTTCAATACCTTTTTTTATAAATCTTTGATTAGTGTTCCCTCGGACAGTTTTTGTCAGATATGATAACATTTTAACTTATTGTGGATAAGAAAACACACTACCAAAAATTATGCTAAAGCATTGGACAGTATTTTAACTAGCAGACTTATTAACAATCTGAAACTGTGTGTAAAACTCCTCTCTGACCCAGTAAGTATGGACAGAAGAGCAAAGCCTAGGTTTTTTTTTGCCCCCACACCCATGCTTAGGAAAAGTTCTTTTTCACAAAGGTTTTTCAGAAACAGTGTTTGAGGCAGTAGAGGCTGTGTAGTGTCCATAACAAACACTCCCTCCCTTCTACAATGAAGGATCAAACTTAGAGACACGGAATCCTTGTCTGAATAGGTCAAATCCCAGCAACATTGGCATTGTTAAAATAACAAGTGTATAGCAAAAGGAAACAAGAAAAAGTTGAATATTCCTGACACCTAGCCTGATACTTTGTGCAATATAGTGTGTAGGATTTTGTCCAGGAATCTGCAGCGTGCAGCCTTTGGCTGCACTAAGAGATGCCCATCGTTCCTTTCCCTCATTGTAAGAATCTTCACTTATCCTGTTACTATGTCAGTGCTTTCATTGCTGTGACAGCCTTTTGACCCTGTATGTCAGCCCTATGATTCATGAAGGATTTGCAGTCCCAGTCTAGGGTTTCTTTGCATTTGATCTTTTTCAACAAAATGATAGAGTACCATATTTAATTCATCATGAGTTCCTGTGCCAGCTGAATTGAAGAAAATAAGAAAGAAGTTGTCTCTTAGTATGAAAACATTTGCCAAATCATCAGGCAACATTCATTTCTCTAATTCTATTGTTCAGTACCAGCCTAGAATATGGTACTGTACATCTAAGGATCAATCATGAATAAAAGTGCCCTTTCCATTTTAAACAAAATATAAACATATGAAGTTAAAAAGTGTTCCATAGCATGGAGAGCAGCTATCAACTGTTCCATGTCGGATTAGGTAATCTTTCCTATTTAAGGATATCTACTCAAGTAACTGCTTGTTCCATACTTTTGAGTTTTCAAAGGAAACACATGTTCACTGTTATTGTCATCAAAACGAGTTTTAAAAGCTTCTTTAAAACCTTTGGGGTTGCTTCTATAATCGTAACCAAAGTTAATACTCTTTGAAACAAAATACTCTATTTAAAAAGAGAATGGTACATTATTATTCCAATAGTAGGAAATACAATACTCATTAATAAGATTTTATGTCTTGAAAGTCTCTTTCTCACATGCATACTTACTGTAAATGTGGATCAGAATAACTTCATACTGTATTCTTAAATGTATTTTAAGAAAATGAAGGTGACATGGTGTTTTAATTTCAGAAGTGTTTCTTTTTCTTAGCTCTGATCTGTGTATTATAACTTGAAAGTGACACTGAAACAAGAAGTAAAGCTATATACTGTAGACATACTTAATATAGGCAGTAAATTCAGGGCAATACTGTGAATAAAAATAGTCACTAGTGAATTTAAAGCTTCAAAAACAGAATAAGTAAAAATATCTAAAACACACTCTGGCAGCCTCGTTTCACCGGAGTCATGCTGCAGTTTCTTATTTTTCATTTATTTCAAACTGAAGTTAATAGTTTAAGTGAAAAGAAACGGCATTTAAACCCAGATGTATACCTCTAAGTCTTTGATGATAAGTTAAAAGTCTCATTTTCCTCCACAGGAACCTTCAGAAAGATACAGAATCTTCAGAGCTCTCTGTGAATTACTGAGTACAGAAGAACAGGCTCCTACCTCAGGTAGCCTACAACAATACATAAAACAAAAATGAACTTGATCCTGGCCATTTGGTCAGTTAAGGAATGGTCTGATTTAAATAGCAGCTTTCATGGGTCTTCAGGAAAGTTGCTAAAACTTTTCTCACTTGTCCTTTCATTTAATGAGCAGAATAATAATTTTGTCCTTTGGTATAAAAATATACAAAACATCAGCCTCTATATGAACATACTCCTGTGTTCAGGTGTAGCAGCTTGACAGTCAAGAGGGCTCTGTGCAGGTGGCTGCCCTGAAAGGTGAAAGTTAAAGACATAGGGCATGATATTACAAGATATTAGGGAAGATTATAAGATTTATCTTGTCCTAAATTAGTTTTGTAACAGTATTAGTCTGTTTCAGGATATGTATTTACTAATGGAATGCCAGTAACAAAAAGAAGTATGTGTTTTAAGCATGACTTTATTCAAATTCTATGTTGAGAAATTGTAAGAAAAAAAAATCTTAACTCTACTGCAAATAAAAACACAACATCTTTGCTTTTTCCCTGTGAAAAAGAATGGTTTCCCATTTTGATTTGTATATTGATAATGAAGGTCTTAATGCTTCCACTGGGGCCAGTGGTAGAAATGAAAAAATCAAGCCTCTTGCCGTTTTTCAGGCCATATTATATTTGAACTCTGAATCAAATTCTAATTTTATTTACTTGGGGTTTTATATTTCAGTCACCAGTATTAATTTTTATTCTTTAGTTCTTTTCAATTTTTAAGTATTCAAATATTTTTTATAATAATATTTCCAACCACTTTATTTTAATTATGTTTCCAGTTTTAACTGCACATCATTTCACTTAGGTCAACTTTCCTTTACATTTCAGATTGCTTTGAAGGGCCTTTACTTCTGAAGTAAATCTGCCTCTTTTTATTTCCTCCTTCCCTTGTAAATTCTGCTCAATTGATTCTAGCTAGACTGGTTCTGATTTATGTTTCATTTATTTACATTTCATTATTTTCACCTTTTAAACTTTTTTCACCCTGTGATTTCTCATTTTCCAATACTTTTTAAATCCTTGGAAATACTTCCCCCACACCTATTAAAAAAAAATTGTTTTTTATTGTATTACCTTTTTCCCCCCATGCTGGAAGAAGTCTCCCTTCAAATATTTTATCTTAGTTTTAAACATGTTTTATTTTATTTTCAGCTTCTTTGTCTAGTGCTTTTGAAAACAGTCAAAAACTAATTATCCTTAAAACATGGCTTGTGATTCTCCTATTATGTTTAGCATTTAAGATAGCTAGCTTTTCTGTAACACTCTGAAATAGTTTGGGATTTTATTGACATCTCATTTTCAAAGAGAAAAAAGAGGGTGGGAACATATCAGTCTCAGTCTGGCATGTTTCTTCTCACCATTTGACTGTTAAAAATGAAAAAGGAAATCAGGATCTGTTTTGCTCTGTATTAAGATTGGCCCCAACACGGAAAGAGAAAAAAGGCCTTGTTATGAAGGGAGAAGACTGATAAAAAACATGATGGAATATTAAAAAAAAAACATTAAAGGCAACATTTTGGCTGTAGTACTTTATTTATTTTTTTTTCAAGCTGTTAAAAATGAGACAATGCAACTTTGTTCTCTGTTACATTTCACACTTTTTGGAAAAGTCCTCTTGACTGAGAAAAAAGTCTTATCTCATATTTCTGTTTTCTAAATCTATTTTTTATTTCAAGACTGCATTTTATTAACCATTTCTGAAGTCTAATAAGCTTTTATTCTACACATACTATAATACTATATTTGCTTTTAGACTTCAGTTTCATACAGTTTCAAAAGGGAATGGTTTTTAAAACTGAACCTGGCAAGCAATGGTGAATATACATTGCACAGCATGGGACAGGGAGCAATGTTCAAAGAAAAGATTCTCATTTATTTTACAGAATATTAATCTGATTCTTGCTTTTTTTTAGGTTATAATTACTCAATGACATCTAGACTATTCACGGACTTTCATAGGAAATTCCTGTTGTCCTCTATATTCTATTTATTTCAGCTGTTCTGTAGTGCCAGATTCTCTCTTCGGGGAAAAACAGGTAAAATATTTTAGCATTTTGATTTTTGATTTTTAGTCACATGACAAAGTTGATGCACAGCATAACAAAGATACAGCATAAATTTACCTAATATTGTCTGGATATGGCAATATGGTTTATCCATCCCTCATGCCATGAGGCAGAATAGGTGAATACGTCTTGTTAACAACTCATTACATTAATTCATATCTTTTGCAGCCTCCTATAATAACAGTGCATTGCTTTATACAGGATGGCTTTATACAGGATGTGTCCCGTCCCCCCCCCATTCACCCCAGAAAGCAGAGATGGAATCTGCCTCACATTATTACAATTTGATCAGAAGGACCTGTCCAGACCACACGGTGAAATATTTCTCAAGGTCAAAACTTGAAAGATTTTTTTTGTATTGTGGGATTAAATATTTGTACTTCTATAAACTGAGGAACCGTTGCTTTTAAAATATTTATTTAAGAAAAAAACTAAATTAAATTATTACCTCTTTTATAGCAGCAAAATAGAGGCTTAAGTCAAGGTCTTGCACAGACTTTGGATAACTACATAACCTAAAAACTTAGAAACAGTTTTGCTTTCTAGGGTTATAGCATTTACTTTAAAACAAAATGAAACATCAAAGTGGTGTTTGTGTGCAATCAAAAATTTCATTATAATGGCTTTCTTTTTCTTTCTTTTCCTTCTTTTTGAAACCAGATTTTCCCTGAAGTGTTTCAGCTGCAGGGAAATAAGGAGAAAGGTTCCAAGGCTCTTTAATAATTCAGAATAGAATTGCAGAACATGAAAACTTATTATCCTGGCCACCACTGTCATTAAATACTTTCAAAACTATGTTTGATGGCAGAAAAATTAATAAGTGGTTGCTCCTTTGGATGGACAAACTAAATCACCTAAATTATTGATGCTAAGAAATATTTTCTACTAAATTTTTTTCAATAACAATATTAGTTTTCAATTAAATGAAAAGAGTGTATAGTTTCCTCAAACACTCTTTTGATCAACACCCGAGTTTGGCAAGAATGCTGACTCTTTAGCCAACACATACACAAATTTTAGAAGTTCATGGACAAAAATGTCCAGGTCTCAGTTTCCTAAAGTAGAAAAAACCTCAGTGTTTGGGGTTTTAGGTTTGACAAAACCTTTAAATTTCCCATTAAAAATGTAGAGGAAAGGGGAAAAAATGCTTATGAGGAACCTTCTCCATCTTTAATTTCCAATTAACTTGAGTACTTTGCAAGAAGTTGAGTTTATAAAGGACTGCATGTAATGAAATTATACCCTGTAGACTCTGCCATTTGAACTTGGTCAATTTCTCAGTTGTTTTAAATGAAATCCTGATACTTGCAGATTTTTATTACCAATTCACATTATTAAGGTTAATAAACATTTAAATTTTATTGACCTGCCTAAAATTATTAAAAATTATGAAAAATATACATTATTCTGCTGATATACATGAGTTCTGTATTAAGAGAATAAATCATCACATGGGTAATTCCTTTCCTTTAATGTTGTCAGAACTTACGGTAATTTCAGAGGGCAATTCTACTTCAAGAATGAGAACGTGCTCAGGTCTGGGCACACATGCCAACATAGATGTTAAATTAAATAAATAGAAAATATTTGCTTTCACACTAAGAAATACCATTGAGAAAGTTATTTAATTGCCCTTTCCTGTAAACATGCAATATAAAAATAATAAATAAAAGGTAAATCAGTTTGGCCCCATATTTCTTCTGACATAATATGTGCAATTGCGTGGATAACACTGAGGAATTTTTATTCCTGAGGCCCTCTATGTGAGGTTAGAGTGCAAAATACAACTAAGCTCACTCTTCTGTGGCTTTGTTCAATTCTCATTCATTTACTTTTCAGAAGCAGTTATGTGCTAAACAGAAAAAAATCATAACAGACACGTAAACAGCTGTCCTCACTGTCAACAACTTCAAATATAAAGGTGTCCTCAAAATTTCTTCAAGATGAAGAAGCCACAAAAGACACTGAGGAAAAAATAATAATTAGAAAAGGAAATGTCTATAGTTGATCAGACTAAAGAAGTCTACCTGTAACCACTCATTTCCTTCATGCAAGCCTAAGGTAATAAAATCCACATAACAAAATGTATAAATTCAATACATTACATAAGAACCCTAGACGAAAAATCCTTGGTTTTTGTTTCTATATATTACATACCCACACGTGTATAACTAGATGGACAGAAAGATAAAAAGAAACATAAGCCAGAGACACTCATTGAGGGAGTAATGTCCCATCACAGCAAGACAGAACTCAATGGTAAAAGGCAGTAAAAATATTAAATAAAAAAACGATCTGGATAACATGAAAACTTGAGTTTTAAGTTTAGTAAGAATTTCCAGCAGAGATGGGAAACTAACCATAATACATTCCTGCAGGACAGTATTGCCTGTTCGTTTTGCTGGGTGCTCTGGATTTCATCTGCACTAAAAATTTGGAAAAAATCAGGTTTTGCTCAAGGGCAGATTCCAGAGGTACAAAGTGATACAGGAAGTACTGTTAATTTTCTTCTTTGAACAGCATCCCAGTGTGCCAGAAACTCAATATTACAGTTTCATATAAAAAAGGAAAAGTATTATTTTGCTTTTCAGCGGAACTTTTCTGGTGTTGTAACATTTATTAAAGAGAGCGTAAATATCTGCTATGTTCTGAGGAAGGCATAGCTGGTTTGTTTGTGTTATTTATTAAATGAATTTCCTAATTCAAAGAGTCTGATTCTTAAACACTTCAAGATGCAAGTAAGTCACCATGAAGGAATTCAGTAGTGTTCTAACTCCACTGATTTCAAGGGGGTAAAGCACCAGTGCTGTGAGAACATTGTCTTGGAACAGCTGTTTAAAAGCTATCTTTAAACCACCATACCTGACCATGCCTCACACAGGGTACAGAGGACATACTGTCAGGGTACACAGGCCAGCCCAGTCTTTACACTGGTTGCAAGCTTGTGTCAAGACTATATAACAGGTCACCCTCACCTAGCTAATTTCTAGCTAGGCAATCCATTCCCTAGTATCGAACCACCTATGCTTGATGTGTTACAAGATCAACAGCAAAAGGAAAAAAAGGGCTCTCAGATGTACTACTTTATAGAAGTTGGTTCAGTATGAATGCAAGTTGAAAAGGTGGTCAGCCATATGATTAAGAGAGCAAGGTATTAACATGTTTGTGGATAGAGGATGGATGCTGTCACAGGCCCAGCTTCAGATGTCTTGGCAATTTTATGAAAGGAGATTGTGTAACATCTGGATTTGATAAGAAACATTTATGCATAGGAACAATACTGTGCATGGATTACAAAAGTGAGAGACATGAATGCTGTTGCTGAGGGTGCAAGAGCACACTATAATAAACACTTTGTGGACTGGCTTTATACAGTGAACTCCTTGAATCCAAGCAGATGAAACAACTTACACAGTGTCCATCCTTGACTTTTTTCTAGTGTCAACAGAAAGAAATAAAAACAGAAAAATGTTGGTTCTGCTGAGTCAATCAGTTCTAGGGGATTCTTATACCCTTTTCCCTCTGAGGTGCAGATGCAGCATATCAAGGAAAACATCTGTGGGAACTGTCTGTGGGACTACCTTGGGATCCCTCAAAAATCAGCCTAAAAGACTGGTATTTATGAGTAATAATCTATTGGAAGTTTAGTGGAGTGGGAACACAGGAGTGTCACAGCTTGACTTCAGCCCTGGTAAGGGTTCAGCTGACATAGCCAGAAAGTGTCATCTTTACCAGTCATAGCAAATAGGTCTACAATAGTCCCTGTGTCTGCCTTCGACCCCTAGTCTTGTCCCTTCTTAGCCATTTCCCAGTATTTGAAAGAAACTAATTTAAGTCCTTGATTTAACTAAACAGTAACTCTTTCTTCAGCCATGTACAGTTTTATGTACAAGAGAAAACCATAGCAATTAAACTTTATGCAAAACAAACTCAATTGCTATGTTCAAGTTAGCACCATTAGAGCCTCACATTGTTTCTATTAGGCTCAACAGAGATTTCCCAGCCTTGAGTTTAAGCTACTTGGGCCTTCAGCTGGGAAAAATTTACATCAAAACAAATATAGATGCTCTTTTTTACTTTCAAAGAAGACTACATGTTTGCACCACTCCCCATATGTTATATGAAGGTTAAAAGTAGACCCAGAGTATTAGCATTCCTTGTAGTTAACTGCTTCTTGCAAGAAGCTCTGGGCTTACAAGAGGAAGATTCATATTAAAACTTGACATTAGATACCTCCAGATTCCTTAACCTCAGCTTTGCCTTCCTGCTCTTCCTACTTGGTTACCTAGTAATAATTGAAATTACTTGCATATGCCACTTCATATAGATCTGCCAAGCACATCATGTAGAGCACTGAAGTTTGTATTACTCTGATTCATCTTGGAGTGTCCTCCCTCTCAAGATAATAAAAAAAAACCCAACACCTCAGCAAGGAGCTAAAGCCCTTGACAGAAAAGGGAAAAATGAAAATAACTACAAATTTAATTGAGCTGCACTACCTAACTAATAGTCATCTGCCTTTTAGATCTTTATATATACATGGGAGCATCCTGCAAGAACCTATCAAGCTGGCTTCTTTGATTACAATTTCCAGCAGTGGGGCAAAGCATAGTCTCTGAATCACCTTGTGCTGACTCATAGTGATTCATCACTTCAAACTTAACAGTAAAACAAAGAAAAAGATTTATTTAGGAAGAGAAGCCTTTAGGTATAACATCAGAGGCAAGAGATTACAAGTAAATCAAATATGAAATTCAGGTCTTGCTTGAATGTAATGGTCATCAGTATTTTTGAGCTAACCTCCCTGGGACACTTCAGGAAATCCCACTTGCTTTAAGACCTCCACCAATTCTGAATGTAAAACTTGTTAGGAGCTTCAACGTTGTGGGACTGATGACTGGGCATCCTTTTCTGAGTTCTTCATAATCTTCTTTTTCATTCTTAACCTGGTTTCTTGTCTAATACATGCATGCTTGAAGATTTACGTCTTTATCTGGTTACCTTCTACATTTTAGGTTTTGGATACAAATTCAGATTCCTTTAATGATTCAGCTCTGGTGAAAAATGGTTATATTTTTACCAACTGCAGCGTCTATATAACTGCAGGTATTTTTTTCTTTTTCCTGAAAGAGGGTTATTGTTTTTTGTTTGAACTGCTGGCTGACTAGTTCCTGCCAAGCCTGAGTAGTTTAATTATGCCTCTAAGCCCTGTTAGAGCTGCTATTAACATATATTAAATATTTTATGTAAATCATTTAAATACACAAGCATTTAGCCAAAGTTATGATATCTGGGTTTTGACTTTTTTTTCTGTAAAATCTCCACTACAGAGGCTTTTAATGTTTTTAACAGTCATGGTAACAAAACAATTTGTTCAGGCTGCCTTACTGGACGGACATCTCCACGATCTTCTTTCTGTCTAACTTCATGACGTTCAACAAGACCATGTGCAAGGTCCTGCACCTGGATTGAGGCAATCCTGAGTATGCCTATGAACCGGGGAATGAACTGATTGAGAAGTTTGTGTTGATCTGATTCATCTTGGGCTGTCCTCCCTCTCAAGTTAATAAAAGAACCCCACCCTGCAGAGAAGGTCTTGGGGACACTCATAGACAAAAAATGGGTCATGAGCTGGCAATGTGTGCTTGCAGTCCAGAAAGCCAATTGTATCCTGGGCTGCATCAAAAGAAGTATGGCCAGCAGACTGAGGGAGGTGATTCTTCTGTACTCTGCTCTTGTGAGATTCCACCTGGCGTAATGTGGGCAGCTCTGAGGTCCCCAGTACAAAAAAAACATGGATCTGTTGAAGTGGGTCCAGAGGACTTTGAGAATCTTTTGTCTTTGAGATTCTGACTCAATGCCATTTAAACCTGATCTTGATGACTAGGAGCTGCAGAAAACAAGCTACTTGCTATTCCTGAGAAGAAATGTTTTTGGACCTATAAAAGCAGAAACTTATTCCTTAATACTGTCTTCTTGGCAGTCTAAGTATCATCATCTCACTTACCTTAGAGACTTTTGTTTTAATCTATTTTTTTTGAAATAATTTTTAAATATTTATTTAATTATTTAAATAAATAAAGTTTTAAAGATTTTTATTTCAATTATCTGTTACGCTTAAGCAATCATGTTATGAGGAACAAGGAAAACACTGGGTGTTTGGAAATAATAACTTTTTGTTACTGCTATTAACGTTTTAGTAATTTAACAGAATAAATAAATACAAATCAACCTTCAATAATAGAAGGGTTAGAACATGCAAAAAAGGCCCTTTCCATTTTCTACATCTTTTCTCAGGTGTTTTGCTTACCTGTCCAACGCTCCTCTGGATCCTATGCCAGAATTCCCTTCTTGTGTAACAGAAATGGAGCAGACAATTCAGTGAAGATGTGTCTGAATCCCAACCTCTTTGCTTAGGAGTAGTAGGATGTGTTGTTTTTTTGATTTTTTTTCTTTTTTTTTTTAAATTTATATTTTTAAACACAGGTTGTTGCTTTCTCATTGGTTTGCAGATAAAGTAACAATAGCCTTCCCCAGCAGCATTTGGCAAAAAGGGCTCCAGTATGCTACACAGAGACCGTCAATGTTTATCATCAGACCTTCACCCTATTGCTTAAAACAGGCTAGGCAATGATGACCTGGCAGCTGGGCAGTTGTTAAAATAAGATAAAACCAGGCCAGGCCAAAGTAAGACTGGACAAGTTCTGAGACCCTGCACTGTCAGGCTGGAAAACATTTGTGGCCTTTTATTATGAGGGACAAAATCATATTTACTAGGCTGCATCTATACTGCAATCTCCTTTTAGACTTGGTTGTTCAGTTTCTACAAATACCATATCTACTCTTTTTTTCCTAATTTTTAGTAGTGCATGTTATCATTAAGAGAACCCCTCTATCATTTGTATAGGAGCAACCATTAAATGCCAATTGCAACAAAACCCCCAATGATTTCTTCATTCTTCCACAATAACTCTCATTAGTGTGGCTTATAAAATATCTAATTTCTTGTTGGAGTTAAAGCATTTTAGATAGCTTGTGTCTCTTCCTTTCCCCCATTGTTTCTCACATAGAAAACAGGTGTCTGGAAGATGCGTATGACTAACTTGTTTAGCTCTTGTCTGGAAGACAGCAAAAGTGACCAGTGATGCATTTAGGCTATGTTGTGTGAGCTGTCAAGCATGTGTGGTGACCCAGAGGATGACAACAGGGAATCTGCACTCTCTATGTTTCTTATCCACAAAGACAGGCAATGCATTCTTCACCACACTAAATTAAATGAAATCTTACTTTGCTGTTCTTGAATAGTTATTCTCCCAGTAGAGTATAACCTCTGTTTTACTTGGTTTCAATTCTTTTAGAACAAATATAAAACATACACATCCTTTTTCAGTGAGCTGGTGTACTGAAATACAGTAAGAAAATGGTACAATCTGCTCAGGACAGGATGTTTATCAAGGTCAACTCAGATGAAAAGCATGTAGTTGTAAAAGCAATTAAATTATATTCAATCAAACCACTTTCTGAAGATACACAGTCTCCTTGATAATGAAAAATATAAGTAATTATTTGCAATATTAGGATAAAACATAAAAAAAAGTCAGTTTTTGGAAAATGTCTTATTCAAGACCAGTGTCACCAGTTGGTGATTAAAAGCGTCCCTAATTGTTACTCACATGATGGAAAATAAAAGCTAATTATTGTAATTGTCTGCATTATGTATTTGGGAGGACTGTACTTAATGAGAATCTACATATTTCTGTGCTATACTCAAAATCTTTTATCCTCAAAAGACAAACAATGTTACATATGGAGCCAAGAATTGAATGCTTGCCAAAATAATATAGTAGCAGTTGACTCCAGATTAAAACAACGACAGCAATTATTACTATAGTCCAGTTTCAATTCTATACACCTGTAGATAGTAATGCCGTTAAGGCTGAGGTCCATAAATATCTGCATTATCTACTATGGAGGTTACAGTGAGTTGTCCATACATTTTGTTCTTTGCTAGGAGGACTATGACGGTATTGATTTCTTCTCTGTTGGTCTTGGATCAGATTTGGTATATTTTTATGTTTCCAAACACAATCTGATTACATGCTCTTTCTTCACTCATTCTTCACTTCATTTATAGATAAATTTTGACTATCTTCACCTTATAGTTATTAGTCTAAGTTGCACAATAGGCTCCTGCAACCCAGATTACCATAAAATCTGACATTCAGTTATTGCCTAGGTTTATTAGACTTTTATCATGCTATTCACAGCACTAAGCTAAAACAAGATAAGCAATAGCAGTTGAACAGTAGACAATTGTCAAAATTAGCTCATGCCAGGAAAAGTGCAGACAAATGCAGAGACCCCATATCCCCAAGAAATCTGTCCAGTCTATTTTACTAGTTGAAGGAGAAATCATATTTCCTTGGATACAACCTTTTTGAAAAGAGACTATAACCGTGAGATGACCAAAAATTTATGTGCTTACCACAAAGGAAAAGAAAGGTTTTGTTGAAAGATGCCTTTCCTCAGATGCTGAAAAGTTAAGCCAGCCCTTCTGACTAACAAACCATTGTAAAAGGCATGTGAGACATAATTTAATACTTAGGTACAAATCCAATTTCGGAACTACTGCCAGTCATATATATCTATCCAATCCTATTGACTGTTGCAGTGCAATAGCTGTTTGAATAAAAGACCCTGAAGAGCTTTAGCTCAGTATCTCTTTGGGTATTTTTTAAACTTGAATTTCAGTTCGTTGGTCTGGAAGCTTGTTGGTAGAAATTTAGCCAGTTAATGTACTTAATGAATCAGTAAATTTTTCTCCAGAAATAAAAAAAAGAATAACTGAATGAAGACAAAGTATGCTGCTGTCTTTTTATCACATTTGTACTAGGACCTTATAATTTTCTTGTCCTTCTCTGGGACTGATCTCTGCAGAGAGGCACTAGATGTATGGTCTGAGACATTACAGATTCTTATGATTACTAACATGACATTAAAAATAGGAGGAGACACAGGAAGTCACTATTCAGTTATGATCTGTGATTCTGGTGAGAGATACTTTTCCTGAGTAGATTTCAGAATGTAAGACATTTGCTACCTGTAAGTCATGTTAGCAACTATGAAAACTCTTCCACAAAGGTCTGAAAATGGCTTGTTTTAGTGTTTCACTTTGGGAAGAGATGTCAGTTCCTGAAATTTTCCTAAGACATTGGAGAAATGAACATGGAGTAAAGCCTCATGCCTAAATTCTGGATGATTGTCCCGGTTTGAGGTAAAACTAAACCAAATTTGTGTTCTGTAATTTTACATTTTAGTTAGGCGTCCTCTAACCCTCTGAAATTAACAGCATATTGTGGAGAAAACTGCTCGTTCTCAGGATGATAAGGCCAATGTTTGTTCTAAATGCCA
>JAOTQQ010000001.1:44099538-44196595 GCA_026546715.1 Gallinago undulata | reverse complement strand
ACCTGCGTGTTCTTCTGAGTGGAGACAGGCTTGGTTTTGTCTCTGTAAAACAGTATGATATATGTAGGTTCTACTCCGGGACCTTTTCTGACCTGCATGGCCTCAGACTTAAGTAAATTGGACATACATAAGTGCATTGACTCTAATAAGATGCAAATATGAGTGCTGAGGGTTGGGACCAGGTGCCTTCCACGGGTCTCTTCCAACTTTAACTATTCTGTGATATGTTTGCAGAACAACAACCACTGCATGAATTTCTTACATCAACCAATGCAAAGTGACTTCTTATTTTTGGGTTAGAGTTGGCCTTTACATTGAAGCCAAGTAAGTCTGTTCAGAGTTTTTTCAACATTTGAGCACAAACCAAATCCAATCCAGATCGAGCAAGCTAGTGATTTTATTCTAGAATATTTTATGAATATATTTAAAAACTCAGAAATTCATTAAATGACCAAGGCAGAAAAGACTTAAGCTGTGACAAGAGAGATATTGGCTGGATACATAAAAAAACTTTTCCATGATGAAAACAGTCAGGAATTGGAAGAAGCTACCAGAAAAGCTGTGCAGTTTTCAAAACTTCATGGGAAATTCTCAAAATCCAGTTGGATAAAAATCTGAGTATCTTAGTTTGACTTCAGAGCTGATCATGCGTTGAACATAAGGTTGGACTAGAGACCTCTTGAGGTCCTTTCCATCTTGAATTACTCTATGATTCTATAATTCCATGACCAAAGTGAAATTGAAAAGATATCACATTGGACAATTTTATCCTTTATCATTTAAGGGTCTTAAAAAAAGAGAGAACAGTAGGTATAGTCCACTAAAGAAATTATAATAATTTGGGACATTAAAAAGAAAAGAAGTTGCTTACATCAGCAAGATAAAGGAAAAAATACAGAGAAAAAAGCCCCTTTATAATTGCATATGATGTATGATTTTTTAACCTGTCATGCACACTTCTCTGCTAAGTCAGTAAATCATTGAGTAATATTAAAAGTGTTAATTTTGTCTCCAGGATATGTTTTACCTCTATTTGATTGTCCTAAGAAATGTATAATGAAAGAGGAAAAGTACCAGAAAACAACATTCTGAAAATATTACTATTTTAAACAGTAATAACCTTAAATTCACTTTGGGAATACCCATTTTATCATCTACATGATTAATATGTACTAGAGAATCATTATGGAAAGTGAATGGTTCACCCTTCTGATTTGCTGTTAGATCAATGGTACATGTTGGTTTTGCTTTTTCACTTGTCTCCTCTTTCTCCACTTCAGTAAACAGAAATTATTTTTCCTGATTTTTAACACACGGTGCAGCAAGAAATCCTGCAAACAAGCAGCTCTCTATCTCTAAGGCCAGTATTCCCAAATTTTCCCTAAATTGTTCATGTCTAATCCCATTGTTCATGAGATATATGCAGTGAAAAATTGAGTTTTATGGTTGTCATCTCACTTTTCAAGTGAGGTTAGCACTAATGCCTATTAAAACACTTGATAGTGATTAGTTATGTGACATTATGTGATTGTTCTTCAATATTAAGCATATTTTTCATTTTTTATAATTTTCACCCTCATGTTCGCATCTCTGCATGTTGCTTTCCATCACTTCTTTTGAATGTCTCAGCTGTGATGGATGCATTTGTCTGATCAGAGACAAAGCTGTCCTAAATCTGCCCAATGATCAAATGAGAGACTCTGACAAATAGTCTAGGCACCAAAGGCCTCAGGCAAGGAATTGTGATTGAATATAGTATCTTTCTTAGAAACAGAATAGACTCCATAAGGTCCTGTTGCAGTCCTGTTCTGAGGTGACAGATAACAAATGGAAAAAGAAGATGCAAGTCTGCATACAGAGGTGCAACGTTTTTTGCAGTAGTTTCCTGACTTGTTTTCTGGTAAGTTCTGGTGGCTTGTTACTCTTGGGGTCAGCTCATTGAGGCTTTTGCTTTTTATAAGAGTGCAATGTATGGTCTTCCATAGTATCCATAGCCAAAATAGTGAGATGGGGACTGGATAAGGAGAGGACAAAGTTTCTCTTCCTTTCTTTCCCTTTTAAGTTTAGGCAGCATCTAACATTATGGGATCCTGATCCAAGATCTGAGCTTTCTGGCTGTTCAGTAACATAAACAATAATGAGTTCTTATGACTAGTTCTATCCAAAATAAACAATGTTTAACACACACTAACTGCAACTTCTGTCAGCTTCTTGGATTGTCACAGCAGCTAAATGGTAAAACAAAAATGCAGTAATAACAAACAAATGGTTATGAATTATCTAGGATCTCCTATTTATGGCAGAAAAAAGATTTTAAACAGACTTGTGCGATTAATTCCTTACCACATGGCTTAGTTTTATTAACTCTGCTGAAAAGAATGCAGCAGCTCAGAGCACTTGTGGTCAGATTTCAAATTCCCTTATAATGTACTGAACCCTGTAATCAGTATTGAAGTAATGGTATTTTAAATGGAATATAGTGTGAGTTGCATTTTGAACTTGTGGATGGTTCTCCAATTATAGTCTCTGTAATTATTGCAATGAGGATGACTTTTATTTTCAAAAGAGAGAAAAACGTTTTGTTGGGAGTAGTCGCAAAGTTATCTGGTAAACAACTGAAAAATAAAGTGATTTTTTTTTACCATTAATAAATGGTTAAAAATACATGTATGTTCCAAAAAGTGAAATCTTTATGAAGGAATTTACTAATTTTGTAGGAAATCTTAAAACTGACCTGATCAACCTGAAACCATTTGACAGAGCCAAGGTTATCCGATGGTAAATGAATAACACATCCTTCCAGGTAGTCAGAGTTGGTTGTACTGTGAGGATATTTCTTGGAGAAGGAATGCTTGTGGTTGCATCAAATTTTGTCTCATCAGCATTCATTGCCATAGGAAAAATATAGATTTTTTTTTGTGGTTTCTTGCAGAAGACTTGAAGAATGTACCCAAAGAATAACCATAGCCAACACACAGCACTTCATTCATCATAGCTTTCCTTCTTAGATAAAGTAGATGGAATGAATAGGTGAAAAATATTCATTCCTATTTCTTTTCCTTCGAAGGAGATAAGTAATGCTTCACAGAGATTTCCAACACGTTTTGTCTCATTTGCATTCCAAGCAGCTCTCCAAAGTACATAGGATGCTCAAGTGTTTTGCTGTCTGAACAAAATATGTGCCTTTTATTGGTACTGAGGCAGAAATTCTTCAGCTTTTTACTTCTATGCAGAGTTTTCACACAGATATCTCCTTTTCAGAATTGATATGTAACATTGAACACATAGAAATGTGATTGGTGGGGTTTTTTTCCCCTGATACTGTTGAATAAGTTTCCAATGAATTTCACACCACTATTAGTCTTTAAGAAAAATTGTAAAAACTCACTGTAAGGCTGTCTGAAGTTCCAAATCACAGTATCCCTAGTGGGCAGAGCTAATCATCTGCTTCAGGAAGTAGATGAAAGGCAGAAATGTAGAAATATACACCCTTTTCTTGGCATTAAGAAGTTAGAATGGAGGAAAACGAGTTGAAAAGCTGACTGCGTCTGGAGGCTGTTTTGTTTTTTGTGTTGCTTTAGTATTACTGAAGTTGTGACTGAAAATTCATTTGTATTCAGTTTGGGTAAAACTAAAGACAAAATTAAATTCCTCTAAGTACCCTTTTCTAAAACCTGCAGAGAGATTTGTGTGACTGTCTCCACCTACAAGTCAGAGACCTAGATTGTGTAATCACATTTTAGGGCAGATTCTGACACACCTTCTCTCCCAGAACATTTCAACAGAAAAGCACTAGATGCAAAACTGTATATAAAGTAAAGAGGCCACTGATTTTATAATGAGATATTGTCATAAAGGTAATGTAGTATGTATTTAGCGATAAAATTTAGTAATAAAAATATTGCCACAAGTAAATAACTATTAGAATCTTAGTAAATAACATTAAGTTCTGAAATAAAGTATAAGGAACTTTATGTAAGATCTGAAATATTTTTAATTACTACAAAGTTTTCTACCTTACAACATGGAGCAGCAGCAGCACTGAGAACATTGTTTAACCATGAGCAGTTAGACATGCAAATTATGGGAAGACTGCATCATACATTTTAATAGGGATTTAAATGTTTGTGATTAAAGTGGTTATGATAAGTGCAGCATAAAGCTCAGTTCTTATACAGCTGTCATGATTGGAGCAGTGTAGCAAAAACACGATCTTTTCTATGACTAATTTGCTGGAAAAGCAGAACACTGTAGAAATACAAAATTCTGAAAGAGTTGTTTTTCTATCAAGTGGTAATACAGAAAAAGATTTGTGTACAGTTAGTGCTCTTTATATTAAAGGACTGCATGATCTGATAATATATGGGGACATGGGTACAGCCCAGATCTCTGTTTAAAAAAATGCAGAAACAATGTAGATCAAAAAACTAGTGCCAAAAGCAGTGAGTGGTAGGTGAGAATGGTGCAGAGGACTCTCAAACAAAAATGGTTCACCCATGTTTTAGTAAGAAATTAAATTACCTCATATAGAAACCATCAGGAAAAGAACAGGTTGTTAAGGATCAAACTCTCATCTAGATGAAAAGATTATTTCCACAGAAGTTACGTGGTGCCTGCCAAATTGCAACACTGATGTTTAGGTTCTTGCACTTTTTTGTGCTCCATTACCAGGAGGCCGTAGTAGGTAGCAGTGCAGAGCTGGATAGATACCAGTAAGATAAGCATGTTCTTTTCCCCACTGTAGTAGGAAACTAGACAAGGAGATGGGGATGATGGTCAAAAAATGCATCATGGACAGTGAAATAAACAGGAAAATCATGTAACTATTCAAAAAAACCCAACAACTTGCACTCTTCAGACTGAAAACAAAACCAATAAAGTTTTCCAGAAGAAAAATGCTCTTTATAAATAATCAGCAAAAACTGTCTAGTCACAGATTTTCTAATTAATACCTAGAGGAACATATTCCCAAGGAAAGTATGTATCTAGGCCTACAAGAAGCAAACCAAATGCCTCACACTGGTGAATGCTGAAAATAAAGGTGCTGACTATGCCAACTTTGAACACACAAACAAGCAAGCAAGAAATGCTGCTAGGAAGGCGTTGCTTTTAAACCCTGCATTTTGGGTTCCTCTATGGAAGGGCAATCCTGCACCCCTTTGTAATGTACCTTCTCCCTTACCCCCCACATCCAAGGCATTGCATGTGGAATCATTAGATATAATTTTCACAAGATTTCAAATCTCTTCCTGTCAACACATATTCTCTGCTGCTGGTGGCCTTTTGGAATTTTCCAGAAGTCTTAGCCAAGCTCAACAGGCAGCTAAAGTTTAAAAAATTTCAAATTTTTCTTCAGTGTTTTAACCCTGCATCACCTACAGACCAGAAGTTACTTACAGAACTGTTGTTATCATAGGAGATTATGCAGTTAAAACATTGTATCACTGAAAATTCAGAAGATATAATGATCATATGAAAATAACTGGAGTTGGGCTCCAGTTTAAATGGGTGTGTATTGAAAACCTAAATGTACTAACAAAGTGTGCAGAGCCAAGGGTGTGTATGAGTAATTGCTGGTTTTGCTACATGTATCCACCACTCTTTGTAGGAAAAAAAAAAACACAACAAAACGCTCAGATGCCTCTATATAAAAGGAAATCTTTAAACCTAACCCAACTTTTGCAACACCTTCTTGGTGACATATTTCACAAGAGTATTTACCCTGAGCTAGATACAGTCTAACAGAGGACATCCATTTTATATACCTTATTGCCATATTCTGTCTATCTTCCATGTTACTAGCCTTCAGCACAATTCAGCACAACCTGATTGATCTGACTGTGAGAAGGGGTAGGATTTATCCTTGGCTATGCTAGCAAAATGTATCTCAAAACTAACAAATCAGTTTTTGCTCAATTTTCCGAAACCTGTGGCTATTTTCTTATAAAACTATTTTTAAAGTACATGTCCTCACAGTTAGCCATGAAATTAGCCACAGTTTAAAACAGCTGCTGGGTGACTGGAATAAAGTTTCTCTCCCTTATGTCTTTCATTTCTGGCTGCTGTTGCACCCTTTTCTGTGGTGACTTCTCAGACAAATTCATCCTAAGAAGGAATTTATATTTTTATGTAACTTTGCTCCTCATCAGTCTTCTTTGCCTGAGGATTAGTACATTATGTATAGACATAAATTCATATAAGTTAGCAGGGACCTCTGGAAGTTGTCTCATCCCACTTGCTCAAAGAAGAGTTAATTTAGCTTAGGTTGCTCAAGGTTAGAGCATCCAGAAATGGTGTCCTGCAATTGATTATTGTCTAAATGTTTGTGAAAGATAGAAAATTGTTGCATATGAAGAAATTTTCTGCCCTTTCTAATTGTCCTTTGCACTACAAATTGTATGTATTTTTCTTTTAGTTTTGGGAGAAGATCTTCACATTAGGTCTTGAAAAAGTGTGCATTGAGTTGCAGGAGCTTTTGTCAATTGTCCAGCACAACTTATATTCATGGTTTCAGGAAAAAAAAAAAAATAATCAAAGAGATTATATGAAAAGTGTTTAGTTGTTGTGTTCACACTGCTATTAACACTGTCTCCAGCAATTACACTCTGGGTTACCTTGGACAGACAAAAGATAGCACTTTCTGTTTTGTATAAAAGCTTAAAAATCAGATGGTAAGAGATAATTAAAGTCTGGGAAAAGTGAGGTAAGATATCAATTTATGAAGCAATGAAGGATGAATGTCCAGAATGCAACATGTAAAAGCACTTAAGAAGTTACACTCCCAGCTCTCTCTGCTGAGTGGGATTGACTGTCTGACATAAAGATCTGACATCCAAGCTTTCATGTACAGCACTTGTGACCTGATCCATTAATATCTTACTTGAGTTAAAAGAAAATCTTTCTAAAGGAGCCCTTTTCTCAAGACAATACTGCCCGAAAGCAGCTACCCTTTGATATACTGAATGCTGGTAGGGCAAGAGAAGATGGAGGGTGAACAATGAGAAGAGGACACTGAGCCACAACTCCACAGTAAGAGCATGAACAAAGGAATGCTACAGTGATTGCAATCAGGACTACGTTCTTTCAGGCAAAGATGGAGGTGTGAATAAATAGGGGATGCACAGTATCTTACATGAGCTGAATCTTGATAGGACTACTGTTCAGAAAATTATTCACACTTCATCAATCTGTTCTTGCTGTTTAGACTTAAAAGATATTTTGCAATTATTTTTCAACCACTGAACTGTGTTAACATGAAATGCTGTGGAAGGAGTCCTGCAATTGCTGTGCAGCTGTATATTCTAAATTTTTTGAGTCATATCTTTTCTAGCTGCTTAAAGGTTTTAAAGTGTTAAATATTATTAAAAGTGTTACTTCTATATCTGCCAAGAGCGTCTTAACATTGAATATTAAAAAGCAGTTGTTTTTTCTTAGTAATTGACTATTTTTGCTAAATATTTTATTGAAATACAATTTTACTGTATTAATGAACACTTTATTTTTATAAAATGGCATATTCTTAGTCAAAAAGTAAAGTATTTCCATAGATGTCTCTTTACTGCTTAGCACATTAAAGATTTATCAAAACATTTGATTTTTATTCATTGTTAAGTGCAACACTTCCAATGTTGCAGAATAAAACATTTTTCATTAGAAGGTGCTATTTCACCTACAGTGCAATATTCTGTATTAAATATTAAGCAGCTATTTGTTTAGCCTCTTCTGCTGCTGAACACATTTTTTTACCAGGTGTTTCAAAAAGTTACTGAACTTGTTTATATTTGAACTAATAACTGTGATGAAGTATTGCACACAGCCCTGTATATTTTCATGACTAGCTGTAGAAAAAATGTAATATTTAAATAAACAAACATAAGAAAAGAACCTTATCAAGGTAATTTTTTTAATTTTTGTGTAACACCTGAAATCATTAGGACTCTATGACTTGCAATTGGATTCGATCTAATTCCTTGCAATATTTTGAAACTTGCAACTAATACTTCTCACTTATTCCTGATTGCTTAACTATGTGATGTTTTGCCCCATATGAGAGCATCTGAGAAAAGCTTTCTTTTTTTCCCTTTTTTAAAAATTTCTTTTTGTTCTATAATTTCATATCACTTTTATATAATTTAGCAACAAATAAGACTTTGTTCTGGTTAGCACTCTCTAAATTACATGAAGTAGCACTGGATTACAATATTCCCCAAACATCCCCTAGTGTCAAGAGAGATGACACATGAGCAGTGAGGGAAAAGTCCAGATCATACAGGAAGAGGAAAGTTTATGGAATTTTGAAAGTTAATTGCCTGTATTTTAAGAGAACAGCAGCATGTGAGGCAGTCGTGGGATAGGCAAGTCAGGAATTAGGCGTAACATGAAGGTGAGTAAAGACTGGTGGGAACAAACTGGGAGGAAAACAGTGAAAAAAAGTCAAGTAATAAAGAGAGAACATTGAAAAGCTGATCTCCTGCTTAATTTTTTTTTTCTTTTGAAAATACTTTCATGATGTTATAAGGTATCATTGATTTGTTTATGGACCTGAAATGTAAAAACAGACATTAAACTCACAGGGATTGATTGAAAAACAGAAGTTTTGTTGCTAATCAGCTACCATAATAAATAATAAACAAAGCCTAGAAACATTCCTAAAGAATTACATATTAATTGACCCAAAGCAACCCAGCTTCCTTAGTTGAACAGCTGGTTGGTTGGGTTTTTTTCTTTTTCTCAATCTATTGAGTATTTTAAAATTTTTACAGCCACCATGAACATTGCAGAGCACAATGTGCTCACACCTTTACACATTGTGGGGCAGCTCCTTGCATTTTTCTAGCCGCCTGGAGAGCTAGTTTCTGACTCTTGGGTCTCTTTTTCTTTGCATGTTCTTTCTCACTCTGCTCTATGGGTTTCTGTTCCTGGAATATCTAGGTTGCCCTGTACCTCCTTCTCAGTGAGGTATATGTCTTTCTCCTGGTCTGTTATTTTACTGTATATACTGTATTTAATCTATGTTTACTTCAAGCAGCTTACACCACTCTAAGATCAGCTGTGGGGAAGGTAAGATTTCAGTTCCTTGTAGAAGGTCTGGAAGGTGCACTGTGATCTAGTGGATCTATTAAAATGAAGACTGATGAGGGTGGCAGAGGGTTTTAGACTTGTACTATCATGAAGAGTAGAAGGAGTATCTGGTATCTAACCAAAAAGACTTCCAAATATTGACCCTGTCATCTGAACATACTCAGTACATTGTGCAATTTAAGCAATGAAGAATGTATGAAAAAGTATCTTTGATTTTCAGGTGTGGAACTTTTTCCTTTTGTGACTGTACTTCTTCTAAGCACATAAATACACTTCTAAATATCTAAATCACTAAAAGTAATACGGAGATTTGAAAAAAAATAACAAGGACTAAAGAAAGCTACAATAACCTTTGGCTGGAACAAATAAAAGGAAATAGGACCAAATGTGTTTTTCTTTAATATATTGTAAATGCAAAAGTGGGCCAAATAAAATAAATAACTAATTTTGAGCAAACCCTAAGGATGGCTGTATGCCTTCACAGATACTATGTTCTTCAGAAATGTAAGGGTTAGCTTTAAGGAATTTAGCTAAACATAAGTAAACAAGAGTAAGTAAATTTAATTCATATTGCCTGTCGCTTCTGATGTTTGCAAGGATAATGTGTAATTTGTATGTGAAAAGGACCACGCAAAATCTATCCTGCATTTTGCTATTCAAAGTTCAATTAAGTTGGTCTGAATGTCTTACAATATTAATTAAACTAATATTTTTTTACTGACATTTTCTAAAATGTTTGTTGTTTCATGTTTGTATTGTCTTGCAAACTTCTCTGTAATTTGATTTAGACTTTCTTGTGAGGATGACTGTTCACAGGATTTTCTCTACCTTCAGAATTCTCCTTTTGTCACTTCATCATCTGGACAAAATGAAATTTCAATGAGTTATGAAGACATTTATGTTTATAAAGCTTTAGGAAAAAAAATTGACTTAGACAACTACAAAACAGAAAAAAGAATATCTAAATTAGTTACATGTTATAACTTACATACAGCTTCTGTATATGCACAGTCATGAAAGCCTTCTTGGAACTTAAACACAGTTCAGTTTGTAAAGGATGACACTACAGTATGTGGTAAACCTCAGGATACAAACTGTAGACATGAACATTATGAAACCTTTCCTTGGCTAATAAGAGCTGGTTAGGAATGGCGCCACTGGATTGACTGGCACACAGTAGAAAGTCCAGCAGATTTAATTTCTGCACTTCCTTGCCATAGTAAATAATGAAAATTATTTCATCCATTTTTCATTCAGCAGACAGAAAAATCCTACCTAATATAAACAAGGCAAGCAAACCCACATTTCTAACAACGTGCTGCAGCACTAGCTTTGGGGTTTTCTATTGTTCTACAAAAGTGTCTAACCCATGTGAAGAAAAACACCCAAACCCTATATTTTCTACATATTTGTTAGTAAGTTTACTAGGTCCAGTACATTTCAATCAGTTAGAAAAAAAAAAAATGATAGTAAATGTTACTTGGGGATTTGTTTCAAAACTGGACAGATTATACACTAAAAAGTAATATGATACCACAGAACTTTTTCAAATACATGTATTTCAAAATTATCTTAAAATGTCTTAAAATATGTTCTATTTTACATAAGATATTTTTTCAGAAACATAAAATCTCATAGCACCTGTTGAATCTTTCACCCCTCTTCAGCTAATGAATGACTTGTTGGTATTTCTACTGTTCAGTAAATCTCTGTGGTCAAAAATGTACGGTTTATTTGCAAAGAATGACTCTAGGCTTCAGCATGACACAGTATGTTCACTAGGGAAGAATGAACAATTTGATTTTATATAAAGAAAGATCAACAAATTATAAATAGTGTTTCAAGGCAGAGTTTAAAGATCCTTGTTTTTGTTGTTTATATTAAAATAATCAGACTTTCCCATAAGTAACACAAATAACATGTTCCAGTCTGCTTGGATACCATTGACCTTAAAATATGAGTTCTTCAGTGGTAGCCACATCAACATAAGTCTTTATTTTCCTGTGGTGGTGTCTTCCATTTTTCTTCCTTTCCTTCTTTTCTTTTAGTTGTTTCTTATCTTTCTCCCATGAAATATTTTTCCTTTACCCTCTTCCAAAACTCCACTGCAAGTCTGTGACAAGTAGGGGAACAAAGCCTCGTCACTGAGAGATGAAGTGGTTTCAGTAGTTAAGACTGTACAAAAAGTGTGTGGAAGTTATACTGTCTCTTATTCTGCCTGTTCTTTTGCCTACCACTGTAACTCCATCTGTCAAAGAGAGACATTGCCACTTGTGTGACTTTGGAAGAACAACCTCAATAAAACCCAAAGCCAGGCCTGAATGGCTGTGTCAGAGATCAAGAATATTCTGAAGAAAAATATGAGGTCATTGAAGACGCTTATGGGACAAAGAAACCTAATGAACTTGCATTTTTTAAAATAACAGATTTTAGATGAGGAGCAATTAGAGTAGGCTGGGCAAGAACCAGATTTTCCATTTGTCCTGGTTTCACCTGGAATAGAGATGATTTTCTTCCTAGTAGCTGAAATAGTTCTGTGATTTGGATTTAGTACAAGAATAATGTTGATAACAAAATGATGTTGTAGTTGTTGCTAAACAATGCTCATACTGCTTCGGAATTTTCAGCTTCTCATGTCCTGTCAGTGAAGAGGCTGGAGAGGCACTAGAAGCTAGGAGAGGGCACAGACAGGACAGCTGGACCCAACTGGCCAAAGTAATATTCTGTATCATATGACATTCTGTATCATTCTCAGCATACGAAGTGGAGGGAGTTGGCCAGAGAGCAGACGCTGCCTGGGGACTGACTGGGGATTGGTCAGTGGGTGGTGAGCAATTGCACTGTGCATAATTTGTTTTGCATATTGTTATTATTATGATTATTACTACTACTTTTCCTTCATTTTCTGTCATATTCAACTCTCTGCATCTCAACCCATGAGTTGTACCCTTTTTTTCCTGATTCTCTCCTCCATCCCACTTGAGCAGAGTAAGTGAACAGTGATGTAGTATTTAGATGCTTGACAGGCCAAACCACAGCATCATTTCACAAAAATTTCCATGATTTTAACACCTTTTCTTTCAAACTAGAAACATTTTAAAAATATTTCAAAGCAAGTTAAAACCCGAAAAGGTCCAAGTCTACCAAATCAACACATTTTTGTCAAACCTAAGCTTTTAATTCCAGTTTAAGGAAAGGATTTCAATTTGAGAATTTATATCACTGGGAAAAAAATCTGATTTATAAAATATGGAATTAAGAAAATTACATTATTTGTACAAGAAAAAAATGAAATATTTCTGATAATTTATATCCTGGTATATTAAACAGCTACTTGTGTCAGTAGAACTGAAGTGATCTTTAGCTGATTATTTTGGAATTCATCGTACGACGACAGTATTTTTCCCACCCAGATTAAATCACACATGGAAATATTTTGAGTATAGTAGTGGAATATGTCCATAAATGACTTTACTAATGAATTGATGCACCTTTCCTTGAGTAGATGCAAGTAGAAGTGAATGACTGATACGATAGACTAGAACAAGCACAAGACTTCCTTTAAACACCTCCACCATTACACAGATTTCTTTTCCCTGTCGTATCTCTCTTGCAAGGGTATCTGCTTTCACTAACATAGAAATAATCATATGTGTCAAACCATGTGTCAAATTTTTCAAATGAACAAATGGCCAAGATTAATAGCAAAAAATGAGTTTGTGGTTTAAGCACATAAATTTAGAAATTAAATGGCAGGAAGAGCAATAACATCTCAAGTTCTACCATTTCTTTTTTTTTAAATTGCTTGTAACTGTGTTGCAAACTGTGACATCAAAATGCCTGCAATCTTGAAGTGTATGTTTCTGACAAAAGCTGAAATAAAGAAATAAAAATGTCAGTGAAGAAATCAATCTGGCTGATGTGCCAAAAATCTTAACTAATCCTATGCACTGTGGGAACCCAGGTGTGCCTCCAAGTTCCGGAGGTGGGCCTATGGCTTATCTGTGACCTGACTGTATGGCAGATTGAGGTTCACAGTCCTGCCCTTCCTTATCATATCTGAGTTTCCATGGGAGTAAAATCAAGCTGTGCAGTCTAGAAAACTGATATGCCCTGCTTCAACAGGTCTTCTGATCTGAATAATGTGGGGCACAGGAAGACCAAGTATGACTGACCAAACCTGTCACATAGCACATAATCATTGATGGCTTGGCTTAACAGCGATCAGTATGATTTGCAGAAGTGACTAAATTACTTTATACAAGTTTGAAAAGAAATGGAACATTGACGCCTGCTTGCAGCCTAAGTATTGGCATTATGACAGTTAGGCCCAGTCCATAGAAAGGGTGTCTTGCTATTTGAGGATAATTACAGAAGACAGAACAGGAATTTTCAGGTTTTATTCTGAGAATAGAATAACATTTACAGAGCACAGGAGAGTTATTTAGCTCAAAAGGTTACAGATATATTGCTCAATCTACCCCATGTGCTGTGTTCCAAAGCATGTAATCCACTTTCTCCTAGCCTTGGATAATGACTTCAGAAACACTTCAACAGACGTAAGGATTAGGAGTCTTTATGCCCTTGCAGAGTGGTGTAAGTGAAAGATTTCAGCAAGAAATGCTTCAGCAAGAGTGTCTGGCAGAGGAGAATTCAGAAGTTCTGTAAGTAAAAACCTGCCATCTTTAGGACAAAACAAGTAACAAGTTTTGAAGTATTCTTTGCTCCTTAGGTGGCTTTGTTGTGAGGGGCAGTAGTACTTGAGCAATGCCTTTTGCACATCTACCTTTCCATGTAGTAAAGAACTAGTAGGTATTATCTGTAGCAAAGCAAATCAAAATAGGCCACAAAGAGCATCAGAAGATGTTTAATCCTCTCTTGTATTTTCCATGGCAACAGACACAAGCTAGAACCTAGCTTTTCAGATCCAATCTGGAATTTTGAAAAGCAAAAGCACATTGGAGATTTGTTTATTTACTTCATTATTTTTACTTTTTGGAAATACTGAACATCTACTTTGGTACATATATTTTTTTTCCACCAATTATCATCTGTAAAACTGATTTGTTAATATGGTTTACTCTTGGCCACCCAAATGATTCTGTCAATACTCACACTTCTAAAATTTGCTTCTAAGCTGAGATACTGCATGCCAAATTTCAGCTCACAGGAAACCCTCTGTTGAATGTTAACAGCAGATTGCAGTGATGCAGTTATACTTGGAACTATACTATGAATGTTGACACCATCCTCTACTTGGAGGTTGTTTGAGCCTAAAGTCTTTCAAGTATGATGGTACAAGTTTCTACATGAGGAAGTCCCAGGGAAGCTTATGGGAAGAGATTATGGCACATGATGGGAAGATTCCTCAGGGATGAAGAAAATGTGGTTGTTATATTTTAGTGAAACACAACTAGCATATTGTATTACATTCCCCCATATAGAAAAAACCTTCAGTATGGAATTATTTGTTATTTTCAGGATGGAAGAATGAGAAGTGGAGGCATTTAGGCAGGGGAAAGAAGAAAAAAAGATGTGGTAATGTTCCTGAACTAGGCAAGGAGAAATACACAGTTGCCAGCACATATGGAATCACAACGTTGTTGGCAAAATGAAACATGCAAGCTGCAGAACAAGTTTAATTTAGCATTTTTATAGGGTATCCTATAAACTGAAAAACAGAAAAGCACCAAAATAAGGCTTTGTTTTATTTTAAAAAAGTAATTTCTACCTTTAGTTCTATTATGCCGCAGGTACTTTTTGACTTTTAATTGATTCACAATAACATCCTTAATCCTGTTCATTCATATTCTTGTAAAATTTTGTGTGTTTTTCAGTGTTAATTTATATTGAACCAATAACTCCTTGACTGTTCTCAAACCATGATGCCTTCAGTGCCATCTGTTCCAGTCATACTTTTCAGGCTTTGATTTTTGTATGTGATGATTTAGCTTGGGCCTGACCCCAGTTTTTTTAAAGTAAATTAAGTGTCTGGTGTAATTAAAGAGGAGTTAAACTACTAGAGTATGGCTGAAATAGTCAACCATCTGCTGTATTTTTTGGTTCCTAAGCAGGGTAGAAAATAATGTGCAGATTTGCCATGACAGTTACTTATATAAAACAGGAAACAAGAAACATTTTTACAAATGTTAACGCCTCTTTCAAAGCATTCCCTTAAACTCTTCCTGGTGTAATAATGACTAAACAAAACATAAACTCCCTCAGTAATGAGTAGGGCAGCTGGTGTGCTGTGACCATATCCTGTCATATTGACTTTCTCTAGAAGTCCCTGTTCCAGTTCTGGATGTCTCTTCTGCAGCTGGGTTGAAGACTCTGCTCAGAAGTACTGTGCATCTCTGGGGACTGGATTACTGTTCAGAAACTTCTGCTTGCCATAGTGAGACACATACAGTAGCCCAAATAAGACTGGGTAAGACTAAAAGGAGATAAGTTGTCTTATAACCTAGGGATATAATTTTAGATCAATGGAAGCGTATATTATTAACTACATATTTTTGACAATAGAGAAAGGTTTGTCAGCCACAAGAGCTAAGACTTCTGGCTCACACTTCTTGCATGTTAAAAAAAAAAGATACTATTTTTTCCAAAACATGTCAAGTTATCTGTTTTGAACTTTTAGATCAGGGTGGTCTAAATTCTTCCATAAGCATTAGTGTTCTGAATGGGTTAGGAAAGGAGAAGGAAGCACTAATTCTCTGCTCTCTATAGAGCTGTTTAGTAGATGGGTAAATAATCCCTCCTCTGGTTGGCTTGTGCAAATCTCTAACTTACTCCCAAGGGAACAGGAATAAAATCAGTGCTTCTTACAATTTTAGTCTAACAAACCAGCCCTTTTTTGTTGAAAACAAGATTTAACTGCCAAAGATGTGTGAATGTGTGTGAGGCTTTGGAGCTTCACATCATAGAACAGCACATTGGCAATCATAGTCTTAGTATGGGTCCAGGTTAGGTAATAGCATCTCTGTTAACATTTTCCTGGAGCACTCCTAGTGCTCCACACAGTTCCTGTAATATGCTTCAAACTCTCACAGGTAATGGATATCTAGCTTAATAATGTCTGGGGTATTATCAGAAAACATCTTGAAATGGTACTTTATATATCCATTCACAAGCTGCTTGTTTTTCTTGCCTCTGCCAAATTGTGATGTCAAGACAAGCACTGGCTAACGAAGCAGGAGAAGAACAGAGAGCTGTTTGCTCTTGTTCTGATTTGGCTCCAGTTCCAATTTTGTCCAAAGACTCATGGTGTTCCATCCTAAAGAGTGACAATATGGGTAAAGACTCTGCTGCAGAAAAGGAGAGAAGGCCTGAGCACCAAGGTGTCCCTGTCTCCTGATTTCACATTGACCCCATATTTGAGAAACGGTGGGAAGTTCGTTTTGGGTTTCTGCCTCTGTGGTTCAGCTAGTTTAGAAATGGATCCAGCTGGAAAGCTTCCAGGCCAACTGTTGAGTTACTTACATTACTGAATTAGATACACTGCAATACACTGTCTTGTACAAGAGGGGACCCCACCTGGAGTATTGCATCCAGTTCTGGAGCCCCCAGTGTAAGAAGGACATGGACCCATTGGAATAAGTCTAGAGGAGAGCCATGAAGATGGTAAGAAGGCTGGAGTACCTCTCCTATGAAGAAAGGCTGAGAGAGTTGGGAAAAAGTGACAGGGAAGGTGGGGAGGGACTCATCAGCGATAGGACAAGAGGTAACAGTTTTGAACTGAAAGAGTGTAGATTTAGATTAGCTATTAGGAAGAAATTCTTTATTATCAGAGTTGCGAGACACTGGAACAAATTGTCCAGAGAAGTTGTGGGTCCCTGGAAGTGGTCCAGGTTGGATGTGGCTTTGTGTAAAACTTGGTCTCATGGTAAGTATCCCTGTCCACTGCAGGGGAGCTGGAACCAGATGATCTTTAAGGTCCCTTCCAACCCAAACCATTCTATGATTCTATGGTACTTATGAAGGTACTCAAAATCATCATCTTCTTCTCCTGTTAATTAAGAACTAGGAGAAGTTCTAGAATTTTTCTGATGTAAAATACTATCCCAAAAGCCTAGATTTATGGTTCACTACTCTCTCTGTCTTCTCTATATTATAACTCCATGCTTCTTACAGTATAATTCTTTTTGAATTTTGTATTTTGGACTCATCCTGAGATACCTTCTTCTCACACATCATAGGGAAAATTCATATACACAGCACGTACGTCTAAGAATCAACTCTTTCACTTCATCTGGTTGCTTTGCAGGAATGACATGTGAGATGTGACATTTCTGTCTATTTATCATAGCCAGCTTTTCACATTTTTGTCCTCGATTTACGATATTCTACGTTGCTTCCTTCTACATCTGAACAAGGAAATGGCACACAGCTTTTTTTTTTTTTCAGCCTCAGACATTCCTCAACTCTACATTTTTAATCTGTCCTGGGTTTATGTCTGTTATCGTGAGTGCTATACTAAGAAACAGCACTTGTGCTCCCCTTATACCTGTACCTCAGTGAGTCCTTCATCAGGTCTCACATACTTTTTGATCTTAGCTTACATTTAAGATAATTTAGAAAAGTTGTAAGCTACATCATACCTCTAAGTGTAACTTTCTTTTTAAAAATCTCTGTAATAGATATTTTTCTTGTTTTTCAGAAATAGATCACTATCTAAAAGCCAATGTGTGAAATTATTTGCCTAGGTCAGTGTTTACAGGATCAGCACCTAAACCAATATTAATTAAATCCAAATTGCCTCACATACTTTCTAGCTATTTTTCCTCCTGAATAAATAAGTAATTCAAACTTGTCTTTTTGTTTTCTATTACACAGGGGGAATTATCTATTTACTTTAAAAAATAGAGACATAATTACAGATTGCTCAATACAACAAACAGTGATGAATTCAAAATAATTTTGCTAGTACAAACAAAAATCGTGTCTCTAATGACAATGATTTCTTCTCCATGATAAAATTACTGTGGTTTTTTGGATTAGAAAGAGTATTTATGGTACATTATATGTTTGAAACTTAAATGAAATGTTTTATAAGTCAGTGGTAATAAATATGCAAGCACAAGACATACAGGTATTCATCATACCCATGTGAAAAATATTTCTATGTGTCAAATAAACAGTTTGATTCGTGTTAAAGCCCTATATTCAAATTTTAATAAAATTATTTACTCTTAGTACAGTGTATCTGCACTTAATTTTGGGTCCAAGTAAATAAATTGGACAAGATATGTGAATAGTTATGGAAGATCTTTAACAGCTTTCAGACAAAACACTTCATATAGGGAAAAAATTATGAAGAGATTTAAGGTTTCCTTTAACAGGGCTTGAGTTTTTTTTTTTTTCACTCTGGAATGTGACGTAAGAGGTCAGAGCCTGAAAGCTTGACATTTGGTTGTTTTGTTTTAAGTTTTTCCAGTTCTCCATCTGCCAGAGGGAGAGGAAAAAGCTTATATTCCTTCTGTCTTCTTGCAGTCTTTCTGTAATCACGGAAATCGTTTTCAGATTTTTTCAGGCTCTCTGTTGTAATCTGGAAACTTACATTTCAAGTCAAATGAGTTATAAACCCTGTCAGCTTACTGAACTAAAAGGCGAAGTTGTTATTTAGGTATGTATCATTTTTAACTCTCTGAGCAATGAAAAAATTAGGAAAATTCTCAAGTTTTTCTTCACAACATTTTTACGCTGCTCAACTAGCTGTCTATCAGTGTAAACATTCTGTCAAGTACAAATATATTAGAGTAGATTTACTTAAGCTGGCAGAAAACTTAACATTGTTAATGAGTATTTAGGGAATAGTGTAGTTTAAGGACACCTTCCTGCAGAGGTTGACTGTGCCATTATGTGAAACGAGTTTCCTTTTCCATTAAGTTAAAGGTAGAAAATCAAATGAATGTACAGAGAAAAAAAAAGAAATCATCAGTGTGGAGTACAAATTTAGATTAAAGTTGAATTTATAAAGACTTCTTATATGAAGATGTAAAAAAATCAACATAGGTTTTTTATAAAAGGATCTACTAAGATTCTTTATGACATATGCTTGGGGTCTCATCTTTTTTTTTTTTTTTAAGGATTTTCTTTCAGAAGGAAATAAATCGAGACTTGAGTTTAAAGTTAAAACACAGGAGGTGAAAAGTCAGGTTGAATTTTCCACAGCTGAGTTATGAAATTTCAAGCCGAGCAAGACTTTGAATTTTAAAACTATTTATTATAATATGTATATTTATTATAATTTGTAATAAAATCCACATTTCCACATGAAGTTACTTATTTGAAAAGCCTTATTTACTATTTGTCCAATTTATACACCTAGAAAAATAATAATTATGTGAAAATTCTATTTAAGTAAATGAATATTTACAGTAGTTGCTATCATTCATTGAAGTACACGTTTGTAACACTGAACTTTTCTCTTGGACTTACTTAGTGAAGTTTTAGAGTAGTTTTCTTGAATGTATATTGTGTATTATGGTCACACTGGAAAATGGAGGGAGAGTTCTTGATCTTATTAATCTGAGGATACTTTAAGCGGGAATGAGACACAAAAACTGACTTAAGGAGAAAAGCATTAAGAAGAAATTCTTTGGTACAGAACATAAGAAAATAAGCACAAAGATCCAGTATCTCTACGCAGACAAATAACTATTCATATTTTAAACATGATTTGATATTTTGGGAAACATAAGACATTGCAAACAGAAAGTTCATAGTAACTTCCCCTGAAATCGAATCAGTGGTAAACCCAATCCAATTCAATGTATCTACAAATGGCAGATATCTGATGTCAAGAAACCTGGAAACAGACTCATAACTGAATAGGGAAAATGTCTTCAAATTCCCAGGAGACTTTGATTGGTTCATGTCTTGAATCATGAAGGATCTATTTTATTCCACAATCGTAATAAATTTATCAATTTGATAATCTCCTATTATTTTATTTTCTGAGACACTTGTGGCTATTTTGTGACCATTGTGTGGCCACTTGAATGCTTTAGATTAACTGTATAAGAAGAAAAATTCTTACCAGTTTTGAAGTTTTCACCTTCACATTTTACTGAAGGAATTGATAAATAGAAATCTCCAATTTACATTCGAGTGCTCATTATTTTTATTAACTGTTATTCTATTCCTCATATCTTATTAATTTACACTCTGAATTACATTCAGCAGTTTCCATTTCTCAGTCATCAGTAATTACTGTTGACTCTTGCCTTAGACCTTCTGTCTCTAATGGCTCCAGAGACACAAGGTTAATAAAGGACAACAAATAAAATTTTTTTTGGAATGGCATAAAATAAATCCAATAGAAACAGAAATACGTAACTGCAGCATTATGCAAGGATGCATTTATTACTTGGTCAAAGATTGGGCTAGGATAAGATGCTGAGGGAAAAAGAGCAATGAGCAAAATATGATGTAAATTGGGTAGTCATGAAAAAAAAAGAAAGGTATAAGTCTAGTATCAAAGAACAAAACAGTGGCTGGAGTAGGCCTACATTAGAATATCTAAGTGAGTACAGCAATGAAAGAAGTCCAGCTACAGCAGTCCATGTTGGTTTGATACTTCTGTTTCCTATTCAGTCATTAGATCAAGCTTGGAAGCTGAAGGACAAGATAGGACAACCTCTCTGTCTTCCCTCCACCAAACCCCCAACAACCCGCTCTACCTCTCCCTCCCAGACCAAAGCAGTGTTCCTGCCACTGTTGTGTGCCACACGGAAAACTTAAAATTACTGCCTTGCTTGGGTATCTCTGCATTCAGTGGGATAGCAGATGTTATTGAAATTTTCCTTTGTCCTAAATGTAGAAAGAAATTGGGGATACACATATGAAGATTTGCTATTCAGAACTGATCTACTGATAAAAGCACAATAATCCCTCTCAATTTAAAAGCAAGCTGATAAACTCAGCCCATTAAGAACTATACAAGGTTACTTCACTTTGCTAGGAAATATCACACAAATTTCAACTGTAGCTTTTTCTGGTTCTGTCCTTCATTAGCAACAAGGATAACAACTCTTTCGTACTTTTTCAATTCACTTTCTTCAGTGGTTCATTGGTAGTCTTTAAAACTGTATTCCAAGGTTCCTACACATTAAAAACATCTTTTCAGAAGAAAGCATCAGTCTTCTGGCTTTCCAGTGAAGGTCTATTTTCCTGTCCCTTGCCCTGTCCTTTCTCCTGAGGACAACAGTGTTAAAGACTGGGCACTTAGATCTACTGCAGGTGAGCACCAACGAGTCACTAATGAGATGAGATTGTCATGATGATCAGAGATAGATAGGTTCACAAGCTGCCCTTTTGTATTGTTAGTTCTCAGAAGAGTCTCAGGGGCAAAATTCCTCAAACAGGGCAGAATAAAGGCTAGGAAAAGTTCCTGATATGTTCCTTCTTTTTCCAGTTCTGCTTAGACAGCCTGTTCTGGCTGCCAAGTTTTTACAGTAGGGGAAGAAATGTGAAGAAGGATTTAATTTTAAAAGTCATCATTATTTAAGAGTGATACTTGGGAGGAGATTCTCAAGAAACCTCATATAATTAGTTCTTTGGGATGTTTTCCATCTCTGGGTCCAGACACAATGGCATTTGTGCCCTTTTTTCAATTTACTTTCAAAAACCATACACACACCCAGTGCTTTTTGGGGAAGATTTTCCAGACTTCCCTTGTGTTTTAAACCTCTGTCACAGAAAGTCACTGATCACTGTTATTATAGAAACCTTACCCCTATTGCCTCTTCTAGCTCATTCCTCATTATTTCTACTGTGTTTGGCTAGAAGACATGAAAGATCTTCCATTTCTCTACAGAGAAAATTCTTATTGTAACCTAGTTTATCAGCCTGTCTGCCTCCTCCTTTTCCTGGTCAACCTACATTTTGAGACTTTTTTCCTTCTCTGGAGACTGCAGGCTACATGTTATTACTTTAAATTGACCTTAGCAGACCCTGCCTTATTCTCTTATTTTTACTGGTGTTCCATGTGTGTAATTCAGTACTGCATGAGATCCTGCTAATTTACCCATACATAAATGGAAAGACAATCAGAGTGTGGTTGTCTATAATCTATCCGAGCAGCATAATATTTCTGCATATCTACCAGATAGACTGTAGAATTTTGACAATAATATTAAAGTTACAGAAGAAGTCAAGGCACCTCTTCTGTCAAGATTACCTAGTTTGGGAAAATGAGCTGCTGTTGTTACCTTTGTATTACCATATGAGGTTGCTGTAAGCAACTTTCTTCTAAAAAATGAGTACTTACCGTGTTCAGGCACTGAAGAAGCCAACTGTCATAGGATTATTCAGTCCCTGATTTATTATAAGTATTATCTAAATTTACAGCTCTAGTGTAGATTCATTTATGTAGGTAAATCTAGAAAGATTAACTTTTAAAAATTATAAATGTTCTGGTTTTTGAACTGTTATGTGCCTGGCCAGGCTAGACTTTTTCTCACAAGTCAGAAGAAAATTCCACTTCAAGAATTAAAAGGTTAAACTGGTATAATGGAGTCTACTTACTGCCAACTTCTCATATATATTCATTGGTCCTGCATGCAATGCCTGAGTAATTCAACTAGATAGAAGCACATCACTGAGTAAAGTGATTGTCCATTATGTTTCTTTATCAGTTTAAAAGATTTTTTTGTGAAAAATTTCAGCAGAAGTCTTGACTCCTGTTTATGAACTCCACAGCACAGAATTGCTTTTCTGAAATGCTGAGAAGCCTGGTGTGGCAATGGAATCTGACACTGGGCACTGTACACACAAAAAAAAAGGTAATTCTGTGCCACTTCTTTAAAAAGGACTTGTTCTAGCTATGAAAGAGTTCTAATTCACATCTTTTAAGAATTACTGATTTTTTAAATTTTTTTTTTAGATTGTTTGTATGATGAATGAGAATAGAATAAGGTTTAGGTAGACATGGCTTTAAAACTCAGATGAGCTTTTTTAAACCTAATTGAGCCACTAACTAGTTTGTTAGTCTGATTCATTCAAACTAAACATGTTAAAAATGCAGTATCAGAAAGTACCATCTTTGAGTTGAGAATTAGGAATCTGGGAATGTCCTTATTACTTTCAAAGTTCAAAGTAACATTTCAGAAGTCAAATGTGTAAACAGTACTGCTAGAGGTTAGCTAGAGCATATAGAGCATGAGATCACACTGGTATAGGGTAAAAAGAACATATAAAGTGCTTTACTTCCAAAACTGTAATTTCTAATATTCGTGAGTTGTACCTGGTGTATAAGAAGAACTAAACCAAATCAAGCACGTCAGTTTTACAGTCTATGTACATTGACTGTATGGAATATTTCAACAGTGCTAAAAAAGTTGTGTACAACATGTAAATCATTTAGCATGGCTATAATGTGTAGAATAAAGAAATAAATATTATAATAAATTTTAAGAAGCCTGCGGCAAGGTGTTGTCTCATCCTGCTGAAGAGAACTCTAAGAATTTTAGTAGATGATTCTCTGTACTTGCTATTCCACCTGGAAGGAAGGACAGAATAGGTTGGTAAGGAAGCATTTCAGAACTGCAAGTGACTGTCTCGTTGGCTGCAGTGAGGTCAAATGTGCCAAAAGATGGAGATGGAGACTGACCATTAGTTGTAGCTGGAGACAAATGGGATGTCCTCAGACCACACACTAGAACTCGGGTCAGTCACTTTATGGTACATGGTACAGTCAATTTGTATACTAGAAGATCAGAAAGTCAATTTTTGGTCAGAACTTTGTGAAGAAATTCCCAATCTGCACAGTTCCATCTCGAACAAAGGGAGAGAATGATAGCCCAGAGCTTCAGCAAGGCTTGCATCCAAGGCTTGCATGAGCAAGGATGTCAACATTCCTTTCTCCAGGTGTATTCTGCATCTGAATGTTTTACAAAAATTATGAGTATTTTGGGATGATATACTTGGCACTAAATGAATGCTTCGTTCTTATGAACAGCAGTATGAAAAAAGATGACTACTACTCTAATGTATAAATATGATAGTATAAGTATGTATAAGTATGTATCTCTAGAGCTGTTAACTGTAATTTACTGGAAATATTTGAATTAATACTGTTCAGATAAAATAATTCACAGTTTTTATTTTGAGTGACATATTTGCAGTAAAAAGCATTTTGTCTTGTGAACATATAAAGTTAGTGCTTCCATGGTTTTGTGTGAATAAAATTTAATGTTTCAGTGACTCAGTCTGACCCATGGAGCTATGGCATGTTTTAGAAAAAACAGAATCTGAGTTTTTGTCCAAGTTCCTACTCAACCAATCTCACCTCAAAGCAATATTTAAAAGCTTAAGCAATAAAATTTTAGTTCACTACAAGCAAACTACTTACAATTCAATATATTGAATTAACAAAGCAGAAAAGGAGTTCATGTTTGGAAAACAACTTGAAGGATGACCTACAATCAGGCAAAAAGAATATTCAAGCTAGCCAAGGCTAATTAAAAAAAATAAATTATTCTTGTATATGTTTGGTTAATTATTAAAAATATGTTGTGTGTTCACATTATTCTAACCATCATGCAAATAATAACTTGGCACAAATTGATCTCTGTTGGATGGAGAAAAGTAGAAAAGCATATCTTGATGAGGGTTTCAGGTATGATTAAGAGAAAAACAGTGGGCTTAAGTTTTCTTAAGGACCTATTAGGTCCTTAAGGACCCTTAGCAAACTTATTATAGTACAGTTGGCAAATGTCAGAATTTGTTTATGCAAAGGATTGTTTGCCTTGTTCAGAACAACATATGTGTAAGTTTTTTTTGTAGCTAATTTAACTCATCTTTTAAATGGATTCTTGAAGATTCAGAAATTCTTCATTATCAATATTTACAAAAAGTGGATAAAACCCATGAATATGTCTTTTCACCTTCAGGAGGATTCTAGCTGTAATTTATTTAGTCATGTTATCAGTGCTTTTTTCCTTTTATTTTCTTTCCCTCTCCCCCCCCCCCCGCCCCCTGCCCCGCCTTTCTCTTGCTGTAGAGCCTATTATTGGAATCACACTCTGTGAATATTTAAGCTATTTCTTAAAGCAGCTTGGAAACCCCTGTGCTTGATTTGCATTCCATTTTGCCTCAGTTGATGTGGATATGAAAGAAAGGTGAAACAGGTCTTCCAGGTGGGAGGAAAGCACTGAAGAGAGGACGACAATTTGCTGATTTATTAATCACACATAATTAACCAACAATCAGTGAATTATACATTCAGAATCAGTATCAACAAAACAAAAGATAAAGTCCATTAATAAGACACTTACAAAATGTTTCTATAGACCTAAAAATCTCGAAGCACCATTCAGGAATTAATCACAAATAATTCTCATTCCACACATCCTCAGGCATGCAGTTATATTCACTTTCTGGCCCCTTTGGGTTACCAACACACACACACCCTTTCCTGGCACAGCAGGTTCACTGTGTACACACACCTCTTGCGTGTGCTCCAGGGTTCCGTGTACCTCCATGGAAGTGCTTTGGTGTTCAGTGTATCTGTACACCTCCCTGCAGCCTGCTAACCCATGTGCTGGTGAGAAGTTATCCCAGGAGGTCACAAACACCGAACGAGTGGTACAACCAGTTCATTTGCTGGAGTGCCGAGGTTCCTGGTGTCCAGCAGGGAGGAAGAGCTTACATCTGCACAGAGGACACAGGGACAGTGGGGAAACTTCTGGCAGTGCCCAATCTCAGCCCAATCTCATTTGGTCTGCTTCTCTTTCCTCTCCGAGGTCTATAGCCATGCTTATGAATTCTCACATTTCTTTTATGTTGCTTGATAATCTGGCACATTTGTTTCTGAAGCTCCTTTGTAACTCCCTGGTTCCCACAGGGCAGCTTCCTCCTTCTCCCCCCTTTCATGGCTGTCACTCAGCTGTCATCTTAACCTACAGGAAGTCTGCACCTGGGGCCATAGGCACTGCAGAGGTCACCTGCCTTGCAGTCTAGGCCAGACCCAGTCCTAAGAGAAGGCCCATAGGACACACACAAAAAGTGATCTTCAAAAAAAAAAACAAACCAAACCCAGAACTAACTAGCTTAATTTCTCAGGAAACAAGTTTATATTTAAATTTGCTAGGTACTTGCTTGGACCTAAGGAGCAATCAAGCCTTGACAGCTAAACTATCCATCTCAGTAGCAGTCCTTCATGTAACAATCCTTCACAGATACTTGCTGACCTGCTGATTTGCATTAACAGAGTATTAGATGAAGACATAAAATGCCACACAAGCAAACTAGTCTGTTTTTACTCAGGTTTCAATATGGGCAAACACTTTTTTAAGGCTTCAGTTTGAAAAGCTAGAATGGATAACAGCTGGCACAAATCATAACAGGTGTATTGCAGTAAATCTTTCATAAAAAGCAGAGCATGAAGACGAAGAGGTTTCAGAAGAATATTACAATTTCTTTATTATGAAGTTGTACTGAAAGAAATCCCACACTTATACAGGTGAAAATGGGATATCAAGTGTGCCATACCACTGAATATACAAGTTTGATACTAGCTCAGTAACAAAGAACATAAGAATTCTTCTATAGAAATGTAGTAAAGAAATAACAGAGTAAAACTAGGAAAGGAGGATAAAGAACTAGTAGAATAAGCATAGAAAAAATATGCTGAAAAATGCACAAGGCAAACATACTTCAAATTCACTTAATAGTGAGTGAATTTTAAATAAATTTCTGTTTTATTCTTACATTTACTTCTTTATAATGTTTGAACTGAAACTTGAAGACTGTTATGTGTTAGTGTTTCAGTTGGGGAAAGCATAAACCGTTGCAGAATTACTCAATTATTATGAAAGGTCCTACTGGGATTGGTGGTGGTTATAGTTATAAATGAGAAGGATAGTCCAGAGCTTTGAAAAAAAAATCTCTTGAAGTGGAATTTATGCTTCAGAGTATTCTTGAGGGAAAGAGCTGACATAAACCACAACAATCTCACAGAAAGAAACATGTTTGCATAAGATATCCAAAAGCAAACATGACCAAATTCATTTTTGAAAAGGACAATATTTAATTTTAATATTTTTCATGGAAATGAAAAAAAGATGAGCACAGTAAAAGTGATAATTGTTTTGATCTTATAAACCACAGATTTTATCTTATGCATAACAAAGATGATATTGTGAATGTTTAGGACTCTACTGAGAAAAGAGCTTTAAGCCTAGCATGGCATTTCTGTACAGTAAGTCTTTCTGCTTCTTTGTTTAAACTGAAACAGTTGCCTACCATAGGAAAATGAATAAAACAACAAAGGATAATTGTGATGTACAAATAAGAATCAAAAGATTATGCAAAAGATATGTCAGTCCTCCTTTGCAGTGTAAAAATTATCACTGTTTTCTGTTATCAACCAAGCTTACTTATAACTGCATAGAAAATTCTTGAGGGAGGGTTTTTACACAACATTCAGTAAATCAAACATTTCACTGAATCTTTATTCAGCTGTATTCTCAAATGCATACAAGAAATGTAGATAGTTTGAGAAATAACATATGAATCCTAACACAGTTAAGGGATTTCAGTGAGAAGTGTCTGATATAAAAGAGTCAAAGTAGTTAAGATACAGAAAGTACTCTCACATAAAGTTTCACATCTTATATTGTTATAAAACTGAGTAGATACATATGTGTCTATAATTAAGAACAAAAGTCCTCAAGCATATCTTAATAAATATTTCTCGAAAAAAATATATGAAAAATGAAATTCTGGTGCATGCAGGTAGAGAATAGACCACACTCTCACATAATCATGGCAAAGATGTAGCATAAAGTCACATTTTTGCCTTCTTAGAATTTTAAAAATACTACCATTGCTATTTTCAATTCTATGGTAGCAGTCACTTGTCTTAGAAAAGGACCAGTGATCGTGAACTACTGTGTCCGTAACAAAAGTTAGGCATGCACGTCATAGGAAATAATTTCCTGTATTTTGCAAGTTTGAACTCAAAATTTTCCTGAATTACTAATACATGATTTCATTCCTACTCATGTCAATATTGCTACATTTGAAGAAGCTAATATGTCATCCTTAGAGACACTGATGTTCTTTGAAATGTTATTGGGTTGTAAATGTTACAATATCAGTGTCTTCTGCAGTCTCGGGAATTGCTGACTTAACACACACTAGAAAAACATGAAAGTGGACTTTTTAGTCTTTCCAGTCTTTAATTTCTGTCCTAACTTTTCAAATTCATGTTTTGGTGGTTTTTTTTTTTGGTTTTTTTTTTTTTTGTTTTTTTTTTAAGTTAGGTAATATAGATTTTGAGGCATCAAATAAGTAAAAGTGATTTCACCATTTTATAATCAGGAAAAGGAGGTTGGAAGCTGTGGTCAGGAAAATGTATCAAGTAAATTTGAAACACAACAGGATCATGGAACAAAATGAAGTTTCACAGACCAGGAAGGATATTTCTGTGATAGAATTAGATCCAGCTGATAACGAATATAATAGATCATTTGTTGTTCTAATATTTTTTCCAAGTTTATTAGTTCTTCATCCTGTTAAGTATGTAAAAAGTTCATTTGGCTAATATCATTAAACAAAAATTAAAGTGTAAACAACTCCAAATGATTTCAAAGACTCTAGTGTGAGATAGGTACAATCCAGGGAAAGAATGAATTACATTGTTTGCTCTGGAATTTGCACTCTACTAATCAGCATAGATGACACACAAGGTTGCTTGAAAACATAAAATGCTGAGGATCAGCCTCAGTGAATGCCTAGCCATGAATGTTCTTTTTTTATTTTTTTTTTATTTTTCCCTCTAGAGTAAAGAAATTTAGGGATTTTTGCAATAATTACTTAGAACACACCTATAATCATGCCAACTAAAACTGCAGGCACAATCTATGTTGAACCTCTATTTAACAAGAATCAACTCTATGCAATAGTATCCTATGCCAGTAATTTTTAACTCTTATTGCAAGATATCATTAAGGAGAACAGAAGTGTGAACTTCTAAGCATTCCCACAAGTCCTTATTTGCCGTGTCCTTGAATCCCTCTCTGTAAATAAAGGTAAGATAAAATTTCTTACTGCTAATAGGATTTCCATGCCATCAAAGGAGGACAGAAACTTCAGTTTTGTAAAAGATTGTAGAAGTAGATGCAATGAACAAGTTACAGTTTATGCAGAATGGCTTCTCTCAGCATCTCTCTTTATGGAGACAATTTCTGTATCAGACTCCTGAACAATAGTTTTCTGGTTGGTTCTGTTATAAATATCAAGCTCCAGTAGATGGTCAAACAAGTACCTCACATTTACATCACTGACTTTATCACCATGTGTGGGTCTGCCAATCATTAATATTCTTGTGAGTAATACCAGCATATGATTTTGGGAGTGAACAATTGTGGTCAGAACACTAATGGAATCTGACAAGATAGCATAAAACCAAGCTTTGTTGAAACAGTAAGAAAGATGAGCAATGATCTGCCCATACGGTGACTCACTCAATCACCGATAGTGAACAAGGGATTATAAGTAATGCCATAGCTCTGGTGGACCAGCAGGGACACTTGGTGTCTGCATCATCTGTCAGCGACAGCCAATTGTACAAATACCTTTTGGCTGCACCAATGGTAGTGTGATATGAGAGAATCGTAACGTACATGGATAATGCGGGGAGCCTTCTGTCAAGTACGGTCAGAGGGTGGGGTGTCAGGAGGCTGTAGGTTCACACTCTGCACTGCTGGTAATGGTTAAAGACCAAGTTGTCAAGAATGTGGGAAGGAAGGATTCAGAGAGTATTGAAGGGTTTTGCCTACATAATGGATTAGACAAAGTACTTTTTTAAAAGACATTCTTCAAGACCTTATTTTATTATGAAGGTATTCCCATTAGAAGAATTCAGTGTTTGCATACAATGGTATGTTTTATACATATGTATGCATGTACGTGAGTATATTTAAATATATACATCAGCCTGTATTCTTGTTTACTATACACTGGAATTAAACATAACAATGATACCAGATGAAAAATACATTTTTAATGAATTAATAATTAAGGTTTTTTTTCCTAATTGAAAACCTTGTAATCATCTGCAAGCTTGGGGATTAGTGGCTGGAAAGATGCTCAGCAGAAAAGGACCCGGGAGTGTTGGTTGACACATGGCTGAAGATGAGCCAGCAGGCAGCCAAGAAAGCCAAGAGCATCCTGTCGTGTATCAGAAATAGTGTGGCCAGCAGGACTAAGGAAGTGATTATCACCCTGTGCTCAGCACTAGTGAGGCCACATCTTGAATAGTGGGCCCATCATTACAGCAAAAACATTGAGGTGCTGGAGTGTGTCCAAAGAAGAGCAACAAAGCTTGAAAAGGGTCCAGAGCACAAGTCCTATGAGGAGCAACTGAGGGAACTGTGGTTGTTTAGTTTGGAGAAAAGGAGGTGCAGGGGAGACCTTATCACTCTCTACAACTACCTCAAAGGAAGCTGTAGAGGTGGGGATTGGTCTCTTCTCCCAAGTAACAAGTCTTAGCATAGGAGGTAATGGTCTCAAGCTGTGACAGGGGAGGTTTAGATTAGATATTAGGAAAAAATTATTCACTGAAAAGTTTGTCAGGCATTGGAAAAGGCTGTCCAGGGAAGTGGTCGAATCACCATGCCTGGAGGTATTTAAGAGACGTGTAGATGTGGTGCTTAGGGACACGGCTTAGTAGTGGACTTGGCAGTGTCAGGTTAACAGTTGGATTCAATGATCTTAAAGGTCTTTCCAACCTAGATGATTCTATGATCTACAAAATCTAAATATGAGTGATATGGAGGAGGGATCACCAATATGCAAAAAGAATAATAGAAGTCTCAGCCTAGCATAAAGAACTCAAAACAGGAGCAAAGACTTAACTAAATCAGTAGAAAAAAACAATTTTAAAAAAAAGTATGCCCAGTTCTTAATAAGAGATCTTTGCAATGACTTGATACCGTGAAAGATCCAAAGCAGTTAAAACATCTGTTTAAGATGGTCCCAAAGGGTGTGGGTCATGTTGCATTAAATGAAGATATTTTTAGTTCAGGTAAATTAGACTTGTAAATATCAAAAAATACCACCTTCCTCAAAACCTCCATCAACAAATATCATGTTCCTCCAAATCCTTCAAACCATGCATGTGCCAAGACACAAAGAAATAGACGCAAGTAAGTTAGATATATTTGATGAAAACTTGGTGAAGTTCTGTCTATTAATGATTATCCGGGTTAGCTGAAGATACAGTTTCTTCTGTAGTTCCTTACAAACACAGGAAGCACAATAAGCAAAATATCAGGATCTACTGAGAAGAGAAATATACAAACATAAAATATTTCATCAGTGGAAAAAATATCATCTGGGCCTTTGAGCAAGGCAAACTGTCTCTGAATTCAACTACCAGAACCAGAACTGTGTTCCAGCATTCGTTACTATTATTCTGTTTACAACATAAATAACATCTGAATCTTATTTTGATTTACAATGTTGATCTACATTTATTTGATTTGCTGAGAGTTTATTTCAAATTCTGTGTTTCCTGTGCTTTTTCCTGTTCCGTGTGCTTGCATTACGTTATTTTGTTGCTAGTCATATCAAGAAATCCTCTAGATTAAGAATTACAAGCTCCTTGCAGTACATTTTAAAATCAAGCTACATATTCTGGGTTTAACATTTTGCAGTACTAACATCTTTTTTGAGGTCTACATTCTATTTAGGATAATGTTATTTAATTAAGGATAATTCAGATGAGAATGAAAATGTGGTTATCTTTTCCTCTGCTAGTTAGTAAAGCTAGTACTTAAGAAGGAAAAAAAAATTAACCTAATCCTTATAAGTGCTACTGATCAGCTAATTGGTAGCTTGGCAAAGCAGACCACTAAATTGTTATTCTGAGGGATACACTGAAGAAACTTCATTGTCTGAAAGTGTAAACCTAAATAATTCCTTTCGTGATTCCTCTGTTATTAGTAGAGACACAGACACCAAAGGAAGAGGGAGTTGTTTAATCCTAAAAGCCTCTGTCTCCACTGGGGGTTAAAAGAGGTATCCACCTCAGATGTACCACTTTTAGGTGTCTGAAATGACTAGATGATCTCCAGAGGTCCTTTCCAACCTGATGTGACTTTGTGATTCTGTGATTCTGTGAAATGGGAAAGACAAATGCAACTCACTGTTTCTTTAAGAATATGGTGCTGAGAAAGGACGATAATATGATGTATAAAGGTCCTTTCCTTTATAAAATGATGATCCATTTTCAGATCTATTTTATGGTTTAATATCTGATTTCTGCATTCAAGTGTCACTTTCATATATATATATATAATTCTCTGACGTATGACATCCTTTAGAAATTAATTTCATTATGCGATCTGGAAATGCTGTGGGTTGCACCCTTCCTGTACTCCCACATGTTTATACTTCCCTTCTGAATCTGCAATGAATCACAAACGGATAGTTTTCTCATGGAAGGAGAGACAATTTTTTGACATCTGTATACATCACAATACCATTTGAAAAACCTAGTATCAGGCTGCTAGTTGGTATTGCTTTAGCCCATATATAAAAATACAGGGTTATAAAATACATATTCTGAATAGAAAATCTTCAATGCATGAATAATTTTCAACCTAGGATATTTCTTCCTAAGTCAAAACATAACTTCTGAGTTGCAGAGAGCCACAGAGTATCAGGGACTGAGAACAGTCCAGATTCTGAGAAAGATGAAACATCCTCTCAAAAAAAGAGCAATGGCTAATTTTATTGTTGTTCCTTTCTTATGATGTGAAAACAATTGAAGACATTCATTTTGGCTAGAGCAGGATATTAGGTGGAAGTCCAATGGAGAAAGTTTTTCCTTCTCAGTTTCCTTTAATTGGTTGCATAGGAACCTATAGAAATCCTCAAGAACAACTAGAGCTGTTGAAAAAAATACTCCTAAAAAATATTTCTTGTGGCATCTTATACATGGGGCTTAAAGGTGTACCAGTTTGTGTCTATTCACTTGTTTTCCACCAAGTCAAATGAATTAAATTCTGAAGATCTCTATGGAAAATACAGTAAGTCATGATCAATGACAAGAACTGTCATTGGTCTATTTTATAGCATGATTGCTCCTGTAACACTTTTAACCTAAGGATTTATTCTCTAGAATGGCACAGCAAAGACTGGGAACACTGTGAATACATCAGGTTCCACTCTGAGCCTCTCCAAAGTTGAATTGAATTTTGTCTCCAAGGACTGATGAATCTGAAGAAAGTTATTTAATTTTTGCTGTGCTGGAAGGCTAATGATATTGATCTAAAAATGCAAGACAAAAATGTTTAAAGTAAAGAATGTGATTTACTGATGTTTATGGCTTAAAATCTCCTAAAATGTTGAACATTTTTCTTCATTTTGAGCAGAAGTTGTGAAAGAACAGTGGAGAAAGAGGTCATTTGCAGAAACAGTGAAAAAAAGTGAAGCCTAAAAATTCCTTTACAGCTCCGGAGGAAATGGCGAAAAACAACCAAGTATTTGCATATTATATTTTTAACTATGATGTACTTTTACCTCTCTCCGATATCTGTCACATAAAGTATGCCCAGATTTAAAGTCTGGTTCACATGTTAAAGAAACAGATATTTTTGTTTGTTTCAAGAACAGGGAAACATTCTCTTTGTTAAAGCCTCAGGGCAAAGAAATAAAGATCTCTTTGCATTTGTTTATGTGTTTTGCAGAAATCTGCTGAGATTACAACTATTGTTAGCCTGAGAATACTTTGTAAATCTTTTATTTTCATCTCTTGTTCAGTTTTAAAAGATATTTAAAGTATAAATTATGTATTATGTTACATTTATGAACTTAAATTTACATTTATATTAATTGAAAATTAATTCAATGATTGATCAACATGAACACTATTCATAAAATTATCTTTGAGTCAGAAAATTTCATTGAAACACTTTGGGTTTAGGTAAAAATATTTTACAAAAACTGAAGTTGTGCAAACATTGTAAAAATGAACCCCACCATTAAAAGTCAATTTTCATGCTTCATTGATCAAAGATATGAAAGACCTGTATATCCAACCCCAAAACTCAAATAATTAATGCCACCTGTGAAAACCAAGGAAGAAGTTATATCATTTCTTTGTGTTGAAAGAACTTGAAGTTCTTTTTTTTTGTATTTATTTTCACCTTATTCTTTTTTCCCCACAAGAAAGCAGTAATGCATTAGAATTTACTGTGGCTGTGAATGAAAATAGATGCAAGTTCAGAATGCTGATTGTATATTACACTCTCTCCAATACTCTGCATTCAATTCCTAAGGTGCAGCTTTTCATGGGCTCCTTTAGCTTCTGGTATTTTTTATTAGAAATGTTCCTCTTCATTAACTTCTAATGTATTTCCCTTAGTATCATTGCAATCCGAGTGTAGTCAAGAGTCTTCTGGACTAAAAGTAACTGAAAAGTCTGAAAATTGAGTCAAAGTCATGGAGATCTTCTATGGAATTTTCAGTTTCCATTCAGGAATGAAAACCCCTGAATTTTTGGTCCATGTCCTATATAATGCTTTTAACAATTGTGGAAAGCGAATATGATGAAACGCAGCAAGTCATGTTTTTATTAAGGGGAAATACTCTAGAATTTTCCTAGAATGCAAGTAAGATTAAAGAAAGTCTCAGCTGTCCTTTGATGGTAAACAGTACTACATTTTTATTGTGGATCGGACAGTACTTTCTGGCTTGAAGGGATGAGATGTACTACTCTCCCTGTTCCCTTCCAGACAGAGCAGGGTTAAAGGGCACTACCTCTTCCCACACTATCCTTTTGAAGCAAAGGAGATCCAGACGCACTACTTACAAGCAAGGCATGGCATGTTTTGGGACTCTTTGAGACACCTAATATCTCTATATATTACAGGACCAGGACAAAAAGGTGATCTACATAACTAACAATTCCCTGTCTCGGTGACAAAGAGACAAAGGAACTCGGTGACCCTGGGAAAGTCTTCTTGGGAGACATTTTGTTGAATCTGGTGTTTACACATGAGCACAGTAGTTAAAATATCCCTTATACAAAGTGCACCAGATCAGTGCTTCAAAGATATATATGCGATCTTTTAAAACAGAGACTGCAGGAGTAAGAGCTTCTGAACAGGAGTATCTGATCTTCAGTCAGAACTTCCACTTTGCTTTGACAGCAATATAGATTAGATATCGAATGACATAGGAGATTTTGCCTTTTTCCTCTTTGAGAGTCAACAGGTTACTTAAAAATACATAAACCAGGCCCATCAGTTCAGGGTAGACATATTTTTATGTGACAACTAGGCCCTAAGACTGAAACACAACAGATAATGAGAACAGATTTAATTTTCTGCTTGCAAAAGAAGGTCTCCCTGTAGGCAAAGTACAATGCACCAGCCTAATCTTGCCTATCATTTACATTACATTAAAAATTAATAAATATATTTGTATAAATTTAGATCATTCATTATGAAGTATAGAGTATGCAGCGGTAGTAGTCGTCCCGCTGTTTGGATGAAGTGCACAATCAATAGCCTTTCTTTTAAAGTCTCATTTTCTTTTCAGCATGATTTTGAAAGCATGGAAAGTATGTGTTCAGCCTCAACAGTTTTCTTTGTAAGCTTACAAAAATAATGAGAAAAATTTAAAAAAAGTTGTGAGGTTAGTATCAGTATAAAAATGAAAAAGATGTTATTACTTTATATGAAATCCTGAAAAGACTGAATCCTTAGCTTTTCTACAGATCTTCTCAATGTCATTACTGCTGTAAACCAATACATTCTGATTTTCTTTTTCTTATGTTGCAGAACTTATGAAATCAAGTATTGATGACATACAGTAAGACTGTGAGGTATGCCAGTTATATGAGTTATAATGCAGCTGAGCTTTCCTGAACTGAAGGTTGGGTAAGAAGGTCAGAAGATCAAGTGAAAAAAATTTGAAACCATTACTATAGTACCGTAATGTCTATTTCAAGACAGAAACCTGCTTATAAACAAGGCTACTTATATAGAACCCTGTATGCTGAAAAAAAAAAAAAATGTTCTTAATTTTATAACAGAGTGTTAATTCTGCATGAGGGAGTCCACATTTTGGTGAGATAGACTATATATAATTCCTTTTTGGTCCCATCATTTACATTCAGTAATTCGAATACCCTGACAAATAATTCAGAATGAAACCAAGCATGTAAATTAATGCCCAGAGCTGCTAACATTTCAGTCTTAGAAACAAAGCTACCACTTTCATAAAGAGTAACAATTACAGAAGGAAAAATATTTATTTGAACAAATTATACATTACAAATTATTTCTCAGTCCTTTTGTTCTCACTTTCCTGTACTTTCCTTCCACTGTGACTATTTGACCTATTTCTCAGTTTTGAATATCAGGAGTTTGCTTCATTGTGATAAGTATGGTAAACAGCTGCATTCACGTCTTTCTTTAAAATAGAATTTCAGACAATTTTTTAAGTTCACTTTCACAAAGAGCCCATGGAATATTTCCCCTTATGTAACTCTTCTTCACAATAAAAACATCATTGGAATTTTTTTCAAAAATTCTGTTTTAACTCCTCATAGACAAAAGTAAACTTACTGTTCTCTGAAACTGTACCATGTGAGGTTCATAGATCTCTTTGATCTAGCAGAGGTACTTCTCTCATTATGCAAAGTATATATCTTTTTTGCCTATTTTTGCAGTCATCCAAATCTACAGCCCTGAAAAATCATACAAAAAAGCAATGAAAATATCAATATATATAACTTAGTGCTTCATTTAAGCAATCTTACTGTCATTCAGTCTCTGAATATTACTGCTGTTCACAATGTTGATGCAAACCAAACCAGTGTATCTTTCACAGTAATTTTGCAATCCTACAGTGGAACTAGCTGACCAGGATACTGTACAGTAGTACCGCTGATCAAGCTCTTCAGCCAACAGTACAACTGGACAGTTGTGCAGACTTTAACTCATTTATTTAATGAAATGAAATAAAACAAAACACCCCCCCCCAAAAAAAAAAAAAAAACCAAACCACCAAAAAACCCCTCAGGACCTTTGTGACATTCTAAATAGTAAAATCTGGGTTGGCTCTTTGAAACGGTGAAAAATTGACTCACGGGCACTAACTTGAAAGGAAAGTGAATGGGTATTTTCCTGCCTACACCATAGTAATATTCCCATATAGTGTTTCCTCAGGTTACAATGGAAGACTACTCACTGCCTGCAGATTCATTGACCACAACTTTCTCGTCTTATTTCCTGTTGACTGTACACTGACAGTGAAGTAAAATTGTAACAGTTTTGTAGTGCTTTTACTGAACTGGAGACAGTCTTGCACAGAGATGCATTAGAAGTTCTTCTGTTTGACTGGGGAGAATGTGCTGCACAAAAAACTTTTTTTCCTAGGGACACACTATGGTGCCTCAGCAGCAATCTTTTAGAAAAATCTTTAAATTGATTATCACTTTTTTAATGTGTACACATTCATGGGATTCCTTTCATCCTTCTTATTTAATACTAATATGTTTTTGAGAGAGAAAATTGTGTCTTGGCTTCCAGAGGACAGTACCCCGCTGCTCACGAAAGGAGACCTTTGTGACTTGTGCAACCAAACCCAATTTTCTTTGCTGTTCTAATTACAAGATTCTGTCTGGGGACTTGGCAAAAGAATTGAAGAATTACAAAGGCTCCACAATTCATTGATCGAGTACATTGTACCCTTCACCGGTCTGTTTCTGATACCTTCTTTTTAATCTGTGGTGGTTTTATTACTAGTATTCTGGTTGTGGGATGTCTCCGTGGACAAAATAATTTTTTTGGCCTTGGTTATCTATTTACGACAGTAAAAAGTTTTGGCCTGGATCAATACTTTCTTCATTATTTTTATTGTTTCAAAATGAATCATGTTTAAAGACTAATAAGAATCTTAACTAAAACTTCCAAGTGGTTTTCAGAGCTGTTTTCAGACTGGGTATCAAATGCTTTGAGCCAGTTGACCAGGCTTATGTATTGCACACTTTTCCACTTTCTTAGCCCACCGATACTAATGGTACATGCTACTCGACATTAATTTATTTTTATCTGTGATAGAGCATCCTTTCTCTAAACTAGCCTTAACAATTGTTAATTTTTGCCTCTTGAGATTTTGACATCATTGTTGTCAAAGTTTTTCGCTTGCGATTATTTTTTTCTGTCTCTAGTGAAATGAAGACTTTACAAATCACTGCTTTCCACCCTGACTACATCAACTCCTTTGAGTTTACAGGACAGAGTGGCTGAAGGAAATGTGGTGTGATTAGCTGAAAAATACATGAATGCTACCTGCAAATTAGGTACAGATTCTGGGAATCTACTTCATCATGGATGTCCTGGATGAACTATGCCATTGTGATTCCCCTATGAAAACTGTAATATTCCCTAGAAATAATTTGTGTTTCTTACCCTCTTTTCTTACCTTCTGATACATATAATATAGAAGTCTTACCTTTTCATATTATCTTTATAGATAATATTTTACATAGGATTACACAGTGAATAAAATACTTTCTTATATCTGCTTCTCTGAGATTCCTAGGAAAACAGATTGAAAGTAAGCATAAATCTACAGTAGCTTTTCTGTATTTTCTCCTTTTATTGAAATAAGTGGTATTCTCTTTGTTTTTTTCTGTGTGTAATTTTAAGAGCTTTGTGTCATAAGTAATTTTATTCCTGTTGTCTTGACCTAAATCCACTAGTCCAAATGGGCAGACGCTTCTGATTATCGCAGATTATTGAAGATTTTTGCAGATTCTGTGATTTTAATCCAATTACACTTTTCTTATTTTTATTCTAGATTTTACATAATTTTTTGAGTTATGAGGAAGTTTTCTGTTTGTAAAAATGTGTGGAATTTGCCTCTTGCATCATCAAGATAACATAATTTATTTAAAAAGATAACAAACAAAACAAAACAAATCCTAGCAAATGAATAAAATTCAGCAGGTATCAGTGTAAGTAACGTAAAATGCTTTTTCCCTTGCTGTGTGCCTCTCCTTCTCCCTGCTTCCTCACTTCCTCCCGCTCTGCTTGCTGCTAAAACAGGTTCTCTACCATTCTCCATTCTGTAGAGTAAGCATCTGGCTTCACACCTGGAAAGCATGCTGAGTTGACTCATCTTGTTAATGAAATCTGTGGAGGATACTGCTCGTATCTTCTTTTCTAGAAAGTATTTTACCTTATGCTTGTGAGGTTTGGACTGATTAAAATCAGTGTGCTTATTGCAAATGAGGAGGTTGCCTCTTTTTATGTGGCGATGACGGGCCAGGTCAGCATTTTTGTATGTTGTTTCCAAGAGCTATCCCAGCCCACATACACTGTAGGTCCTTGTGTTATGACTTATTTGTATCTACACTGATTGGTGGTTGAGTCTGTCAGTCATGACGTGTCTCACAAGCCCTTACAACATAGCCAACAAACATTTAATGCTAGACGTGCAGATTCCCTTACAGTTTTGGTGAAAACTGAGTGGGAATGTTAGATGTGGCTTAATTCCCCATGGGTTTTCAAAGTAAAACTACACACAATGTAGCAACAGGACCTGAAAGGAACAGCTGACTGAAAGTAGAAACAGTCATGATAGAAATAAATTATGAACAATTAATGCAGAAGGGGGACAAGTATGTTCATATGACCAACAGGTATATACCAAAGTTGCAAAGGAGGTGGGCATCATACCTACAGAGAGCAGAGCTGATGTTTTTCTGCTGAACTTGCCCCAGCGACTGTTAGCCATATTGACTTCAATAATAATGAAAATCCGGGGGATTTTCACTGGAGGAAATATGTGTTATATGCATCTGTATATCATACATATATGGTCTCTGCTTCCAGAGTGTGCACTGATTTTGTGCTGTAAATGGGATCCAGTGCTGCTAGGTGGGTATATGGCTGGTAGACCTCTCCAAGGTTGATGAACATGGAGACTTCACTGATGTTGATCCATTGTGCTGCAACAATTTGCCTATGCAGAGCACTGTCGCCTTTTGTTCCTTCCCTCATTCCCCATGTCACAAGCTCTGCATGTTGCAGCAAGCTCTCTTAGTGAGCTCAATACGCATGCTGAAAGGCTACATGAGCTGAAACCCTAGCTCAGTGCATGTCACATATGGCTCAGGCAACTGAAAGCACAATGAGCAATAGGAGGTCATCACCACTTGTATCAAGAAAGCTTTTGGTGTATCCGTGACTCCTGGGATGCGGCATAGTGCAGCAGCTGTCAGGTTGTTTGGAGACAATATAGGGTCTAGGAACTGCGGCTTTGATGATGATGAGTCACGATAGTCTGGGACGCAGACTCAACACTCCTCATGAAAGATCTATTAGAGCTGTCTACATGTGGCAATGTAGCAGTGTAATGTAGGCTAACTATTAGGTTTTTTATTTAAGCTCCAATTCACTCACCAAATGTCTGTAACAAGGAAGATACTGAAGGAAATCTCCTAGCAAAACATTGTTTTTAAAAGTCTTCCTAAGATTTAAATTGTTGTCACCTAAGTTTCACTCTCTTAAGAGCTGGAAAGGTGAGAATATAGACCAGTGATCTATCTACTATATAGGCTGGGAGTAGAAAAAGGAATTTTGGTGTATCTGAGAACTATTTAATAAATCAGAATTAAATAAACGCTGGAGCTAAACACTTAGGAAAACATATTTATCAACCAGATAAAGATATTTTCAAGCTGTTCTTTGAAGAGGACCAAGCAAAGGAAAACTATCTACATAGCTTGTGAAAGCTTAAACACATACAATTTTGAGTTCTAAAGTCACTTTTCACACTAATATTTAACACTCACTAGTAAAATCTTAGGCTTCCAGCAGCTGTTGCTGAGCTATTGAGACAGTCATCAGTGCAATAGCTTTGAAGTATTAGCTCATAAAGTCTGGTCTGGATAATTTTACCATTTATAGGATACATTTTGATTCTTTGCAGATCTATAAGTTGCATTATGCAAACTATCAAAAGCTGTTAGTAGAATGCTTATTGTCTGTATTTACGTAATAAAGATTAGGATTTTGAATCCAGAATTGAAGCAGAATTAATTGCTATACCATGAATGAAAATAAAATAGTAATGTATTGGTTTTGAAGAGTTAAACTTTGTGAATTCTTTTCTTATGATCTTATGATCTTACCGTCTTTTCATTAATGTTTAATTTGAGTTATTAAATAATTACATGATTTTTATTTAATGCATATGTGCAAATGTTTTCAATGCTTGTAGCAGTCACAGTTTCTCATTCTTATTGGTGCTGTTCTCTGAAAATAACCTGCTTTCAAAGGCCGCTGAGATAAATTTTTTATTATTCACTGTTTACTGCATTCGTGTTGTCTCTGGATTTTAAAACTTCTCTGCCAATTCCCCAATTTAAATCATTTCACCCCTGATGTCAGACACATAGTAAATTATGAACAATACTTCCTTTCATTAAGAGAAATGTTACTTCATGAAGAGATGAGCCATAGAGGGGAATGGAATGGTACTCCTCCACTGGGAATACTCAGATACCTTGTTTATTAGAAAACATGCTGAACTAATTGGGACTCCATTTTTCTATCACTGTCAGATGTAGGGTGACATTTTGAAAATCTTTCTTTATCAACTGTGCAAAGCTCAGTGAATAGTTTTGTTAGACTCCATCGTGACAGTTCTAAGTGCTCCTTCATATTTTCCTGATTCAGATATAACCCCCCAGATGTCACAATACAGAGGTCTAATTCAGCAAACCTTTACAACATTTTTTTTTTTTACCTCTTTACAGATGTATTTCCTAGCACCTTTGCTAATTTTTTTTTATTGCTGTATGCCACTTCTGTGAAGCAGTGAGGGACTGGGATTTCAGTCATCTAGAAATCTTAAATGTTGATATGATAGAGATGGCCTCTGTTAGAGTGAAAGATGGAGACTTAAACTTACTGTTCAAGTATTTCTGCTCCATAATTGTTTCCATCTTAACCAAGACAAAAGCTACTACTACATATTTTTTTTTTATTTTATCATACATGAAGAGACCAGGAAGGTCTGTGACCCAATCCAACACATCACAGACACATTTTTTCTTTCAAAAGGCATGTTAAATGTCTTCACTTATAAGGACAAACAATCTGATCAGTGAATTGCCAGTTTTGTCTTGAGCAGGTGGTACGAAAGCAGACATGTCACTTCTACATTGTCCAGTGCCAAGGCCAGGTAAATTCCACAGGTTCCTGGAGACTCAATTACAAGGCCAGATCAAATTTCCAGGGCCATGTAAAGCAACATATAAGTGTCACATCTGAGCCTAAGTTGCCAGCTGTTGTCTTTCTGACACCATGGCAGAAGAAAACAATCCAAGTGGCACTGTTTGCCCTGTACACACTGTAAATAGCTGTGCTTTTGAATACATACACTTGCATTAGGGAATAGCAGAAGCCTAATTATTATTCTTAGTGTGTTCTCAAAACGCTCATAGGAGTAAGAATTTATGTTTAGCAAATTTATGAAGAAAACAAGTTTGGGACTTCAATTTAGTCCTGAATCCGTGACAGAAGTATCACACTGAGTTATTCTAAAAAATTCTTGGATTTGCCAGAATGCTGTCTGGCAAAGGTATTTTTTCATGATACAGCTAAATTAATCTATTTAGAAACAGGAACTGGCAAGTTGAGGCTAGACTGAAACTGTGTACAACAACACTATCACTATATCTTCAATTACCCTAGAATCTACTTAGAGTTTTTCCTCATCAGGTTTGTGAGAAAAGTAACAGCACAGCAAGCAGGACAGTGTCTGCATTGACAGAGGACACAGTCCCACAGTATTCATATGCAAAAAGCAGACCAGGTCTGGTGATGATGACCATGGGCAGCCACCACAGTCCAGCTGCCAAGTCCACAGTGACAAGAGAGGTCCCAGGTCAATCCAGGAAGACAAGTCAGTAGGTCAAGGTTAAGTCAAAGTAAATAGCCAGGCACAAACACTCCTACCACACTGCTGCGGCAAGAACCAAAGGTAAGTGAAAGCAAAGGTAAGGGAAAAAGTAAAAAGAAAAAGCCTCCACTGAAGCTCCCGACCACTCCCTGAGCTCTTTCAGCAGTTCTGATCCAAAGTTAAAACAGCTGCACTGTAACAGAGCTGGCACAGGCAGTAAGGCACCTGAGAGGGGAAGGTCCTAAGTAAGGACTGAGGGGATGAGCTTGCATTTGAGGCTCTGACTCTTCTCTCTGACTCCTATGTAACTTTGAATGACTAAAATACTGCTTTTATTTTGGAATCACTTTTGCAATCATGGTGATTTGGCTTAACTACAATGAAGCTGTTGGATACAACAGCTGCTCTTCACTCAGGATAGGTATAAAAATGATTGAATTCCTTTAAAAATAACTAGCTTAAATATCAAGAACAGCTACCCAAAATAGTTAAATCTGGAGAAGAAGTTAAATGTTACAAAGGCTTTTTAAAAATTTTTATAGCAAAAACAATTTAGGTACAGTGGTTGTTTTAGAATCTTCTTACAGATTTATGTGAAAGAAAATGTGTATGAGAAGAATCAGAAAGTCCAGAATACCCAAGAAAAAATCTTTAACCTTCTTTTTTTTTCCCCCCTTGCATTTTTAAAGAGTTAAAAATAAGTTGTTGAAATTCTTTATTTTCTGGATATTGGGGACGGATATTGGGGAAGATTCTAAAACATCTCAGTCACATCATTAAGAAGATAATCCAAAATTTGTTTTGAATTGGCAACATACAAATAATTGGATTTTTCCCTCGGAGTAGTTCAGAGTTGCCATCTATGTTTTCATTCTCACTTTCATCAAGAAAAGCAATAGAAAATATCAGTGAACTTGCTTTTCTAAGTACCAATCAATCTTGGGAACTGCAGGAAATTAATTCACTCACCCTGAAAGTGATATTGTCAGTCAGAAAATCAAAATGTGGGGTTCAAATAATATACACATGAAGCACTATACACACTACATATGCTTGAGATTTACTGAATGATTCATGATTTTTATATTTTCCCTCCTTACTAAGAAAATGAGGTAAAGTTTGAATGAATAATAGGTGGCTAAGGTGAATCTTCAGCAGACAACTTATTACTGATGCCAAAGAAAAGGAGGAATGAGTTTTTTCGTGAAGTCAAGATTTAATGGATAAAATAAACAACATTTGTTACCACAAATTTCAAAATTGTCAGATAAAAGGCTGATTGAATTAAGTAAGCAGTGACATAGATGCCAAAAATACCAAGGGGAAACCTTTTTGAGACTACAGAAAACATAGGAAAAATTACACAACTGGGGTCTGATCCAAGGAACTCTAAGTTTGGTTGCAAAACCCCCCAGGTTCTGATGAATCAGCTCACTAGCACACATATTTAAGAGCTGAATCCACTTGTAAAACTTCTAGTCCTGTACATGTAAATTGACCTCTTTCTTTCTCCTGTCTGGAAAGTTCTCCTGTGCCAATTGATACTGTGGTCCTGTAGGCTGAGCTGCCTTATCCCAGGAATTCACTTGGTTCAGTTTCTTTGCTGTCACTTGCTTTGCTGTGAATAATACACGTGTACAGACTAAGAATTAATTCTCCATTTTTCCTTTAAAATGAGCTAATTATTCAGGCTTGCTTGCTGTAGTTTAACACCATAAACTGGCAGCGTGAATAATTGTTAACTGAGAGTCCATTTAATGAGCTCAGAGATTCATGTTATGAGATCAGAATGTTGGTAAGTTTGTTTGAGGGTAATTGTTAACCAAATCAGCTATGTTCCTCATGTTGCAATTTCTCTCTAATATATAAACCATGCTGCCAGTCTGGTTTAAAAGGTATTCCCCCATACATCTTTTTCTTTCTTTCTTCTTTTTCTTTTTCTTCCCCCCTTTTCTTTCTGGATTCTAATTTGATAAGGTTTAGCAAATGTTGCATATCACAGGTAAATCCCTAGCTTTTATTGCAGATGCTTTAGAAGTTTTGAGTTTGCTGAAACGTGTAATGTTTATTTGCTGTTGGAAAACCTCAAAATCAATGAGGATTTATCATCTAAAGTTACACTTCAGAATTCAATAGCAGGGAACTTTGACAATATATAGAAGTATTGGACTAAAACTTCCATTAGCCATTGTATCCAGCTGCATTCTTGTGGCAGAGGACACATCCTCTATAGCTTTAATGGCAGATTTAGACCTAGATCCCCTCTGCAATACTTTGGTTTTTTAAGTCTATTTCTAACAAAAAAAGTTTGAACTGAACATGATCTGTGCCAGTGCCAACACAAACAGAAGCAGTTTTTCACCATCTTCATCTATAACGTGGATTCTTCATGTTCCTCAGAATCACAGGAACCTCTATGGGTAATTTCTAAGTCCTGTCTACATGATAACGAAAATGGGACTAGGTGGGATAAAAGCCTCTTTTAGCTAGTAATGTCACTGATGTGCTGTTGGTAGAACTAAAACTTCTTGGCAAATCTTGGTAAAACTTTTTTTCTGGAAGCCTGAAAAATATCAGTAAAAGCATATTTTGAAAACTGAGCTTAAGTGTATGAAGATTTATTCTTCATTTGGAGCTCTTCCTTAAGACCTCTCAGTTTTCAAATAATATTCACCATAATTTTCCTGATGTCTGTAATTGAACCTTATTTGTTTTCTCTTCAGTTGAGATAAATGTCATTCTCAAACCTGATCCAGATGATAATGTCTGAAACTGAGGAAAAATAGCAAAGAGGAGGAACTCATTTACAGCACATCTGTATTGTGTTCCTTGTGACTCACAGAACAGTTCCAGGACTTGAGAAAACATGCTTTCTAATTTAAATAATTACTTGTTTAAGTTTATTTGGCTGGAAAATGCCTTTTAAAATCTCAGTATGATAGGATGTCTTGTGAAGAAGTAACTTCCTTCTTAGTTTTCAATTTTTTTTTGTTCCAAAACACACTGAAAGTTTGAAGAAAGAAAAAAGGCTTGGTCAGTTAATTATCATTGTAACTCAATTTAACAACAGAAATGAGATGAAAGTCTAATCACTTGTATAAAGGACTAAATAATAAATTGAAAACAAGAGAAATCAAATTAAAAGTTGTTATCTCGTAACCTACTGTGAGTGTGTCAGTGATGTGTTCACTTTTTGGAGTCAGTTTGACCTGTAAGTGTGACTACTACCTCCCTGTAAAGCTTTGAGTGCCTTTAGATGTACTCTGAAGAATGTATGTAGAATATGTATGTTATGCATTTACTCCTGCTCTCCTCTCTGCAAGAATATCAACTTTATGTTGACTGCTTTGTCACTTTGTCAAAGTAGAGTTGTGCAAGGTGACCTTTTTCTGTGTGATGTTATATTGCTAAGATCCTAAATAGACCTTTCTGTAATGCCACCATTCTGGTCAGCACAGTCACTGTACTCTGAAGGAGATTTCCCTAGTGAATGAAATAACACTCTATAAGCTTTATGTCTTTGGAAATGTTTTAAATGTCTGATTGAAATAAAAAGAGAGAACACAAGAGCATTTCCCTTTCCTCCTAGCTGTTGGAATCTTCAAGGAAGACTTAACCAGGCTGAACCTCATTTACAGACTGAATCTGAAGAAACATTCAAAAAGGAGCTAAGAGTCATATATATCTGAGTAGTTACTGCATAATTTATTGTGCACTCTGTGTTCCATTATGTTTACCTCTCTGCTTTCAACAATCTTGATTTCAGCATGTTTTTTATGTTCTGTATTTCCTTCCATCTTTCCTCCTATTCCTTCATCTTTCCATTTAGCACATTTTTCCCTGACATTCTTTGACTGATAGTATTTAAACATCCAAATCTGTCTTTTCCAAATCACAGAAATAAATAATCCTCTATAAACCACCAATTTTGTTTTTATTCTGACTCTGCTTTCCAACCCAGTCTCCCTTGTATCTGATTTTATGTTAAACTACAAGGGCTTAGGACTCTGTAGTTTTGCATTGACAGGATCCTTGTGCAACGTTCTAGATCATTAATCACTGACATAACAACAAACAAAGAAACTGTCAGACACAAATGACTATGGAAATGGACTTATTTCCAAGACTTATATGTGAGCTTCATAAAGTTAGTGTGAATTTCTAGTGCAAATGAAATGTATTAATATCCTTACATCAGTTTCAGTTCAAGCATTTGCATGCCAACATTTATTTGTTACACAGAGACGCTATATCCAATAGAGTCCTCTGTGGCTGCTACCTTGAAAAGACAGAAAAATAGTGGGAAAAATCTCTCTGAATCAGTTCCTGAAAGTATTACATGCAGCAATTTTTTTTTATATTTGCAAGATGCTTAAAATTCAAGTTCAATTCCTTACAACATACTTGCAATTCACAAAATCTAAAATTTTCAGAATGCAAAATGGGTGCAAACTGCTTATTGTATGCTTACTTTTTTTCTCTACTTGCTGTTAGTGGGCTCTGTAGTAGGGCAGATTTCCTAAGTCACATGGTAGTCATTTGGTTGCCTGCCTGCCTGAATTACATCACCAATAACTTGAAATAGTGCACAAATGGAAAGATGATGGCATAAGTTTATGACAACATAAGTCTTGGGGAACATTTGAAAGTTCATGAACAAATTCATAAGTACATGACTGTTGCTTGAACTGTCATAAATAATGGAAAACACCATGAAGAACTGCATCAGAATTATAACCTGAAGTTCCTCAATTCGATTTTTCATTTGTTTGTTGACTCTACTGTATTATAATGACCTAAGAATGTATGAGCATAGGAGATTTTTTTGTGGCTTGATTTTCAGTCCTGTGGAAGTAGTGCTGCAGTGACCTTGAAAACTAATGGTGCAAGTTATGTGTCTTCTGTGGTCTCTATAGAATGCTACTAAACTAGCAAGTAGCAGAAATGACTGCATTATAATTAAAGTTTTTATAGACTGTGATTTGCAAAATATTAGAATGTAAATTTATAATGGCAATTTAATGGACTTTCTAAGCAAAAATACAGAGACATTCCAATCTGTTCACCAATAATAGTTAAAAGGATTCTGTAATCAGAATGATACTCTACTAGCATGCCATGAACTCACAGGCAATTAAACCACAGGGACAGTACAGAGAAGTGGTAGAAGCCACCAAAGAAATAGGAAAGTGCTTGACATATATTTAGAAGTTCATCTGGTCTTTTAGGTTAATTTGATGAACTTCCCCTCCTTGGTGTACAGGAATCAGCAGCAAGGTACAGTCTAAAAGACAGCACTTCAGAAGCAGAATACTGTTGCTTTGAAGTATTTTATCGATAAATACCTTAGAGAAATATTAGGTGAATTTTGGGGAATATACATGATAAATATGGATTTCTTTTTTCTTACCTCTGGGGAGCAATGAATTCTCAAAAACTCAAATTCTCTCTTGTGCAGAAGAATTTTTCTGCAAATTAAGAATACTGGGAGTTGAATTTTCTTACCAAAAATTACCTCTAACTCAAATTAGGGGCTGTCAGTGTCAGTTCAAGACTGAGAAGAGAAATCCATCCAGGTGGACTTAATCTGAGGCAAAGTGAATTAGTGAAAAGCCAGACCATAGCTAGAGGCATTCCATGATGTCTTTTCTGTTATGCTAGGTTTTAATATATTTGTATCCAAAAAGATGATTTTCCTTCTGATAACACCAAAGAACACATAGAATAATCAGTCATGGTTGAATTTGTCCACTTTCTTATAACACACTCTGAAGTAAATTATGGTCAGCTTTGAGAATTAACTCTTTTAAATAGGGTATTTCTATTTCAGTCAGAAAAGAGCCTGCTATCAATTTCAGTGGGATTAAGGCACCACATACAGAGTAATTCTAGTGAGAAATGGATATAAACTGCAATATGATCATTTAATGTTGGAATATTTTCACTGAGGTATACTTTCTAATAATCTTGAGTTGCTGCAAGAATTCAGGCAAGAGAAGATCCCATCCCCAAATGCTGGGTAAAATTGTGCTTATGTCTTGCTATCTACTGCCACAAATAAAAATAGCAAAAATCAGGAAAAAAGGTAGTAAGTTAAAGGCAGCATCAATGGGAATTTAGACAGTAGGAAACTATTTAGTTGTAAGCCAAAAGAGGGCTTTTCCCAGTAACCCGAATCTTATTGACCTCTTGGATCTAGGTAACATGCACCGAAGTAACTTTGAATTTTATTATTCTGGAAACACATAGGTTGGCTTTTGCCAATAACAACTGGAAAAGATTTTACGTGCTTTTGGAACCAATCTTGGCTGTCTTTTTATTCATTACAAAAACAGGTCTCTGATCCTTGACTGGACCTCTGGGCTCTACTACAGCACAAATAATAAAATAATGGCTTATATGGTACTGAACTTTATCTAAAAGAATCAGTGTATTAGCGCACAGTGTATCCCACTCCCCTTCTCTCTCCCTTCACTCAAGAAGACGACATTCAAGCTTAGCAAAGCATTTTTTAAATGCAAGGGAAAAAAATTCAATACCTTCATAAAATATATATCACACTAGGGAATTCCCTCAGCTCCTCTTCTCACCTCATTTACGTTGAATGTACTGGGAAAGGCAGATATCCAAGTTCATGCAATTTTGCTGACGTGAGGCATATCAGATATTTGCACAAGGGGGGTAAAGAAAAGGAAGAGAAATAATTAAAAATGTATCCACTACTTATTGGGATGGATTTAACAATCCTAGTTTCAAATGTCAATCAAGTCAGTCTTTTTCTACTTTTCACTAATGTCATAAAGGTTCCAGATAAACTTAGTTTAAGTCGAGAGCATAAAAAAGATTCTCCTGCTTTCTTTTTGATAAAAAAGATTCTCCTGTTTTCTTTTTGATACATTACTGAAAGGAAAAAGAGAAAGAAAGAGCGAGGGGGAGAGGAAAAGAGAATTTTATGCATCACACCAAATATTTTAAACCTTAAAAAGAAAACTAAACACACCCTGCCCCAATCTTTCACCAGGTAAAGCAGTATAAATGTGTTCCGCTATAGGGTAGTATTGTTTGTGGAGAGAAATTCATTTTACCTCATCTAAGAATCAGGAATGAGATTCCTGAAGTTACACCTATCAAATAATTTTGTGTGAACTAAATTAGTGCTTATCAAACCTTATCAAAACTTATGCAGATAATGGGTCAATTAACTAAATGCAAATATTTTTGCCACTTTCTTATATATCAAATTATTAGTGAAAGAATAGGTTTCTATAATCATTCAATTCCTTCCTTGATAGACTGCAATTTTGCATGCATTAAGAAGGAAATATGTTGGAAACTGAGGGGGAAACCAATAATGAAATAGCTGATACAGAAGACTTCATTTTATCATAATCCAGTCAAAACTAGAACTTTTTGGAACATTCAGATCACACAGAATTATTATCTCTTCTTCATTCCCCCATGTAAGGAAATTAAATCTGTGGCATCTGTCTCACTGTGATCTCTTTTGCCTCTTCTGTGTTTTGTGTATATATATATTATTTTATATATATATACATATGTAATGGATTTGAAAAGTCCCACAGCATACAAGATTTAGTTAGAGTAGACAACCTTGAAGACTTATTGTAGACCTCTGCAATATAGCTATTACTGTAAAACATTCTGAAATTAAGTTTCCGTGATCTAAAGAAAAATTAAATTGGTATATTTTCTTTACAAATTTAAATTTTATTCCCTTAGTTAAATAAGCCCTTCTTTAACATAAATAAAACATAATGAAAACTTTTTTTCTATTTCTTACTCTGCCATAATAATTTCTTCTTGGCATCAGCTGATCAGCAGCATAAGTCTTTTTAGACCTTTTCAATAACTGCACAAACTTTTGTTTCTACTATTCATTTTACTGCTCTCTTAGTTTTCAAGTAGCATTCCTATAAAAGCCTTTTCAAATACCCTCTTTTGTCAGAAGTCCAAATGAGACCATAAGATTCTTCTCATTCCAAAAACAGGTGTGACAAAACTAGTCAAAATACTCTTAAAAATCCTTGGTGGTTTTAGTCAGGTTTATTAAGTTACTTTAACTTAAACCTAACAAAATTGTATGGTATTAGATTCCATAAAGTTCATTTAAGTACTATAGAAGTGATAATAACTATTTCTGTGAGAAACTCTGCATTATGTGGAATATGAGTATAGAGGATAATTGTAGGTTTTCTCACCCTTAAAAAGGTACTAATGAATATTATAAATGCTTGAAGTATTCTTTCTAAAAAGTACAAGAAATACTGACTTTCCATATTCTTATATCAACAAATATGTTTTATGTAACATGAATGAATTGACAGACACTCAGACTATACTTAAAATTTGGTAAAAATAATATCAAAAATATATTGGAAAAGAGAAATGTTTAGTTATCATCTGTAGTTTAAAATGTTCTAGTAATGTTCGTATTGAGTGGAGTACATTTTTCTAATCCAGCTATCTTTAGCATACGCATTTTCAGAGAGTTTACATATGGACAAGACTGCATCAACCTCTGCTGAGCTGACTTACTGTGTTATAGAAAACAAAAATAAGCATAATTGAAATATCAAGCAAGAAAATATGAATTTGGAAAAAAAAAGTAGAAGAAAGAAAGAAACAACAATAAAACATGACCAATTTACCAATCAAAAAACCTAGTAATTTTTTCAGCTTGGCTATGACACAAATCTGATTTTAATCTTATAGTGTCATCTCTGTTCTCTTAGTAGGATCGTTAAAGATTCTTGATATCTTCCTGAGATTTACTATCTTTTCCTGCTCTGTGTTAAGACATACATGTATTAATGTGATAGAGGTGTTTCTTTCCACTGAGCTGTTAATCTTGAAAATATTACAAAGCTGATCCTAGATTATTATATAATCTTCCTTCTTCATTCACAAAGTTTTATTCCAATTTCTTTGGACAGTGCTGATACTAATATTATTTAGGAGCAAAGATTCTTCTCAAGTCTGTGTTAGATACATTTATAATACACTATAGCCTGAACTGCAGCGAAGATGTTCACTGGGGAATAAAATGACGACATGAATTTATTTTCTATCACATCAGAGTTGATATGGATCAGGATTTGCAGGTGGCCTGGAAGTAATATATCTCCTTAGTAGATTCTGATTTTTCTTTCTTAGTGCCTAGTCTGTTACATGTCTTTAATAAGTAAAAAAAAAAAAAAAGAAGATTTTCTGTGTTAGAATTAAAAAGATTATTTGAGCTGAGCTGAGGTTTAATGCTCTGGTGGAAATGTGTCTGAAGCCTCAGAAAAAAGTTTGGAGTCTTGTAATAGCCTAAGAGAACTTTCTAAACATTTCATGCTCATGAAAGTTGAAAAAAAACAAGTTTGAACAAGAAAAAAGCTGTAATCCTATTGGGTAAATGTATAACATCTTGATTTTGTTTCAGGCATTGAAGGAATATATGTTCTTGCAAGGTTATTTTCAATACAAAATATTCTGCTTTATACAGAAAAAATTATCTGTTACAGTGTATCAAATTTCTCATTAGGTTATCTTAATCCATTTAAAAAAATGCTTCAAAGACCCCCCAGAAAACACTTTCGTTGAAGAAGATCAGCATTTGTCAATAATATATTTATTTGGCCAGATAGATTTGGAAAACTCCAAAAACTGCGGCCATCACTTACCCCAAGAAATAAGACTTAGCCCATCTTTTGTACAAACGACTTCAGGGAAAGTAGGTGAGGGGCCTGGGGAAAAAAGTTCTCATACTTCTAAGGTATCTTTTCTGTTTAGGGACAGGTAAATTCTCTGTGGGCTGAGTTAAGAATTGCAAATAGAGAAATAAGACATAATTCTCTCTGACACAGGTTACCTAGCGGGTGACATTCTGTCACATAACCTCCCCCTCTTGAGATTCTTATTTGTAGGATTAATTTTTTAAAAATCATTAATTATCTTACAAAATGGTTGAGAATACTGGTTGAAAGTGTATGAAAGATGAACTGGAAAATTATCTATACTGCAACTATTATTATAAATATTTTACTTTACTATATATCCTCAATGTGTTTTGTTAAGCATTTCACATTCCTTTAGTTTTTGGTTTATCAGGGAGAAAGACTTTTCTGTCTTTAGTGGAAGAGGTCTGTATGCCTTTTTGCAGAGCTGGGGTTGCTCCTATACATTTCATACACCGATGTCAAGTGCTCTGCCTAGGCAAGAAATTCATCAAACCTTTCCGTGTTTGTGATTTACATCATCATAGCACAGTTATGTACCATAGAGTTTGTAGGAAATACTGTTGCCACAATGTATCAGCAATGTAGGAAATACCCCTGCCAGATGTCATAGGAGAGGAAGGTGATTTTATTTAAAATGCGAAGCAAACCAGCTTTCACTCAGTTACCCTCACTCTTCCAAAGTCCCATACTCACAAGCAGCAGTCCAAGAGGCCTGTCCAGCAATCAGACTTATCCAGACATGAAGTACAGGATGACATGAAGTCCATTGTGATGACATGGTGGAAAAGGGACATGAACTGTCAAGTCCTCTTCATGTCTCCTGGATTTCTCCTAGGTTGGTGACTGCATGCAGGTTATGGGCATACCTTTTTCTGCTGAGATCCTGATGAGGGATGATGGATGGCTGATCTGGGAGCCATTCAGAGAGCCCTGCCCATATCACATCTCTTCTGATGCCTCTGCATGCAGACATCCCCATCCATTCTTCATTCACACCAATCTTAGCCTTTCTGTTACAATTCTTTACAAGTTTACAGAATCAGTGAAATATCAATAAGTAACGTGACAACCCATTTTTCAGAAAATGTATTCCAGTCTTCCTTATTATACTATAACACCCTTTTTGGCAAATATGCTTCTATGGTTCTGTTTTACATTACTTAAGGAAAAATTTTGGTGAATATACATAAGTCATACACTAGAATACAGAACTGCAGATGTGGAACAGAGTATCTGAATGAGAAGCAGCAAACCTGTGAGACTTATTTTCCCCTTGAGACAAACTTGTTCTTTCTAAACAGAATCACTCTCACACAGCTGTATGCTGGCCAATTTAAATTATTTTTGCAAGGAGATTTTATTTCACCTGTATCTGAATAATTTCAGTCTCTGCGTGGCTGTTTCCTTGAAAGTTTTTCTGTTTCTTACGAAATGGAATACAATATATCAGATCTCAGCATCATGGAAATTAACATCTTAAAAAACGTGGAAAGGCTGTGGAATATTAGCTATCACTTCTAGATAGCAACATTTTGAACTCCAGAATTTCTTTTGTGCAAAACCCCAAACTTCCCCAGAGCAAACCTGTGCGGAAAAAAAATCTACTACCCCCCGAAACCAAACATCTGAAGGAATAACTTCTATTAGAAAGAAACACCTCTGGGGAAATATTCTTTAGAGGATTTAGCTCTTACTTTCAAATCTGTAGCTCCTCAGATGAGGATTGTGTAATTGTAGGAAATATTCAAAGAGTGCAGGCCTCAGTAGCAGCTGGGTCAACATCTACTTGATTTCCTCTGGCCTATTGATGAAATAGTCTCCCAGTGAATAAAAAGTTTCCTTAACTCAGGTTTTCCTACATTCTGAGTAATGATTCATTCTTTCTGAGAAAGAGATTAGCAGGTTAAAATTCATACACGCTTTCTCTCTCTTTTTTTTGGGTGGGGGGTGGGGCAGGGGGTGGTGGTGGTGTTTGTTGCTGTCTTAAGATATTCTATCTACTTTCATCCATTCCATAATTCAAGTTCTGAAAATCATCACCTGAGCCAAATCAAATAGAAAAAAATTCCCTCTTCATTTGTTTTAATTAATCCCCATCTCCAAGTGTGGTTAGAAAAGGAAACTCTGCTGTTCTCTTTAATGTAGCTTTTTCAGATACAGGATTGAATATTTTCTCACTATCTGACAGACTTGAGCTGGATGTCTTTTCTGCCTGAAGGTACTCAAACTCCTACCCCCCGCGAGAGTCATGAGGCCAGAAGACTATAGATAAAAAGGGACCACATTTCTTTTCATTGAATCTCTTCCACTATGCATCAAAAATCTATACTTCACTAGGGCAGAGAGAAGGGACAAAAACAAGCAAGAGTGCATATATGAGTTGTTGGGGATTGGCCTTTCAGCTAGAGGGGAACTTTCCAGGCCATGATTCAGGGGCTGTGCATTTTCCATTAAACAGTGATTGGAAAAGGCCACAAAAATATTCCTCCAAACAGGAACCAGGGTTTGTAGTGAAGTAGGTGAATGTCCCAAAGAAAGACCTATCAGATCTCCAGTTATTCTAAGCAGAAAGGAATAGTTCCAGCAGAGGATTCAAACCTTCCTCTGCTTCCTGTCCTGTACAGCCTGTAGTACAGAGCTGAGGGAGACCTTTTGGGAAACAAATATGAGATCACACTCCTTTAGTCTGGGGCAAGCATTTGCTATACACTCTACCACCGGGTAAAACAAAGTACCAGTGGGACCAGTAGCTTTTCCTTCAGAGGTCTTGTGAAATATAGTTATTGCTTCATGTGTGTCAGCCATCCTGGGCAGGCTGGCTTTCAGACACTGAGAGAGGCTAAATAGAAATAAAAAACCTGAAGTCTCTAGGATTAGGTGGTAACTGAGTGAGGATTTTGGATCTCGCCATTTGTACATAAGAGTAAGAGGAATGAAGTGGGAATTCTCCAACTCCTTCTGCATATGTATCCTGGCTGTTTTAAATGTTAACTCTGACTCACACGACTACACCTGTAACATTTTACAAGGCACTTCCCCCCCCCCCCCCTGCTGCTGGGAGTTAATGGATTTTCAGCATCAGAAATTGGTAATGAGCAAAGAACTCGCTTTGCAGAAGCACGTGACAGAAGTGCAGCCTCCTTGGCTTCAGACTTTAAGCTGAAATTGCCAGTAAATTTCAGATGAAAATGGAGACTGCTGACTGTGGTGATGGTAGTTTATATAATTCAGATTTGTCATCAAGAGCCCTAATCCTACTTCCAAAATACAATGCATAGTTGCCAGTTAGTAAACAAGCTGTGCAATTTTAAGAGCAATTTGAAAGATTACCTTTTGTTGTAAGGCTATGTCAGGGACAGTGTTAGGGAAATTTCCCACTTAAAATATGGTCATCATATTACAGAGGTTTTGGACTGAGTAATTACCCACACCTTTGTTCCGTTTGACTTCAATGTCATCTGTCAAGCAATACTAAAGTGAATTGGCTAACCACCCCATCTCACATATTTCACTTATTGACTGATCAATACTTGGATAGATTTTAAACTTGGTGCATTTAACCAAAAGTGACAACAGGACAACCTTGCTTAACTCTTTTTAAAAGGGCTGTTAAAACACCCTTTAAGTTGGAGGAAGCTTGGGAATAATAGGTCATGCTTTCCCATTACATACTGATTTCTAGCGAAGAAGTGAAAGGCAATGAGAGGAAAATAATAATGTTGAGACACATTAAAACTCATTGCAATCTTTACAGAAAGAATTTATATTAGTTATTTTCAGTGTTTCTAAAATATATATCTATCTGGAACTGGGGATGGACAGGATTGAAAATATAAGTGTATATCATACTGATATGTCAATCATAGTTAACAAGCACTGTTGGGAGGTAATCTCTTTCAATCAGTCTCTTGCAGTCTGGGAGACAGCATTAATTACTGTGCAAATGAACCCACTAGCTGGTTTTTGCAGGCGGTGACATGAGTTAAAAAGCTGGTTAAATGGGGTCACCAAGGGAGTGTAAGTATCTCTAAAGGTTAAGATGGATAGTAGGACACTAAAAATATCCTGTGTAGGTTTTTTTCTTGAAGAATAAAATTGGATAATAGAGGAGAAAAACTGTTTTTCTCAAAAAATAGTTTTGGGTACCTTGGGTTCTCTGAGATATATGAAAAAGTATGTTTTAAGATAAAAGTATTGTGTTTGTAATAAGTTCTTCCTCTCTTCCTCCAGTACTCCCTCCCCCCTTTTGTTGTTTCCTTCCTTCCGTGGTTGAATAGCAGTAATTCCTTAACAGTTCCCAAGTGTGTTTCTAAGCAAATATCTTACCTGTTCTCTGGCTGCCTCATGCAGATGCATACTGCATTGCACTATTGACCCTAAAATCTAACTCACTGAAAGGAATAGTGCCTGCTTTGAAACACGGTCTTTTTCCTTTGAAGAGTCGTTTTCTCTTCTCACTGTGTCTTATGTAGAGCTAACCTAAAAGCTTTTTCTGATATATCAGCATAAAACAAGGCATGTATCTTTATTGGCCTTCTTTTCCTGGGAAAGCCATAGAACAGATATAATTATCACATCATTTTATACTTTGGCCAGTACAGTTTCTTGTGCTTGCCAAACCATTGCAATCAATATGGTTGAATATAATCCCAGCATAATTATACTGGCAAAATATTTAAGTGTTGTCTGGCAAAAGCTAAGCTCTATTTCTCCATTTCATGGTTATTACAATTTGGGAAGAGAAGGAAAAGAAAAGAAATAATGCGTTTCCCTGTACCTTACACAAGCTGCATGGAGAGAAGGCTAAATCCATGGGAGGACACACATTGCACATTAACTGTTTCCACAGGGTTATGACTAACAAGCTTTGTCAAGGGATATAAAGATGTCAGTGGTGGTAATATGACAAATTTTAAAAGTCGAAAAGCTTATGTGATTGCTACATGTGAAGAAAGGATGTATTTCTTAAATTAAAAAAATTAATTTTGCTCATATGCATTTATCTTTGGTATTAGCACTAGGTTCTTACCTCCTTCAGGCTTGCCATCAAAGGCCAGTAGTGTATATTAATTTCCTACTTTCTATGTTTCAGGAAAATTCTGATTCAGAAACACAGTGGGATTTTTTATTCCCATCCACAAGGTTGGGCTGGGCCATTGTTGCAGCTGAAAGCAATGCTATGCTGCATAGCCAAGTCTGAAAATATGAAAGTTTCAATCACCATATTTGTTGTTAATGCTAGTCATTTCTTTATTGTATTTCCATAAAAATAGACCTGTTCTCTCTGTAGAGTAGATGTTTATTAGGTTTCCCATTGAATTATATAACTGGAGAGAGTAAATGTACATGTTCATGTAAATGAACATGTCCCAGAGTAACTTTTGGTAATTGGGATTTTCTTTTTCTGCAAGACATTCATGTTTCTGTTCAAAGCATGCAAAACCATGCAACTTTCCATGAGTTAATTTCAATGCAAAAGTCATTTTTGCTCCAAGGGTTGTGGATTCCTACAAGAAATTTCTGTTCTTTCTCATGGGAGCATCCTCACTGTATTCAAGCGATAGCACTGTGAGATTCAGAAAATGATATAAAAAGCAGTAAAATTATTAGAATACTTCATTTTCGAGGCATTCGGATAAGTCAGAGGAATATAGCCTAGAGCTCTTGCTTGATTTAACTCTCCTGTGGTTTTGTGTGCTGCTTTTTCCACTAAATTAAAACAATAAAGTTTTGACTAAAGTAGGCTGGGAAGGGGGTTTACTTCTTTACAAAACATGTTCAAATAAAAAATAAAAAGATGAACTGTACATGAGAACAAACTTCTAATCCATCACTCATATTGTAAGTGATACAGAGACATTTTTCAGTTTGCAAATAACTCAGTTATAAGTTTCAGCCCTGTAACTACTCTGGGTATATCCCAGTTGCCTACAATAAATTTATAGCATATCTTGAAATGCCTATTGTGAACACCCTACTGTTTGGTAATAAGATAGCTTTCACTGATCTAATCAATAACCAAGAATAAATTTTCAATGGGAAATATAAAATAACTGCACAAGCAAGGAGATAAATGGTTTGACCATTCATGTATGTGGTAGGCAAGGCAGAGTTAAATTCTATATATTTCCTAGGTTACAAAATAAAAATGAAGCTGTAATTCAGAATACAAATTACACTAGATATGTTAACAGTGAACATTCACTGTTCTGTTCACTGAACTGTTCACATGTTCACACCATGAACATTCACTGAAAATGAGATGTTCCAATAAAAAACAATAATTAGACTTTGAATATTTTCAGGTTAAAGTTATCAGCCGGCTCTAACTGGAATAATTTTTAAAATAGTTCACCTGTTTTTTTGGGTTAGGCCAGTCATCAGTATAAGAGAAAAGAAACTATCATAAATGATCTTCCAATGCTTTCAACTTTGTAATGATCCTCACAGGAATAAAATGCTTTTAAAAAGTCTTAGTTGATTCTATGCTCTGGCTTCCTTTAAATGACATTTGCTTCTACTGTTAAATTTTCTTAAACTAGTATCTAAATATTGCCATCAATGTGATTTGGTAGAAAAGTATTTATCAAATTAATAAATTCATTTTAATTATATTCTTAAGAAAAAAAATTTTGGAAAAAAATATATTTATTCTCCAGTCTTTCACTCATCTTCTTCTTTGCAGCAGACATAAACTTATCTCAGTAAAGGATTTTAGTGAATGCAAATTGAGGGGTAAGAATGTTTATTAGTTAAAGACAAAATGAAAGTCTCATGTAATTTGAAAAGTTTTGAAAGAATTTTTGTATTCACTGGTCATTTGTTCCCTCCCAGAGCCCAACTGCTAGTCACTAAAACAAGGAAACTTTTCTTACACATCTTTCACATTTCTTACACATCTTTCAGTCCGGAGGCCGACTACCCCCTGTCCAGATGTAATGTTCTATGTGGTTGGGAAAAAATTTGAGCCTAGTTTCAGATGTCTACATTTTAGTATGAGGTTAAATTTAATTAAATGTAGACATCTACTTTAGGATGACATTCATTGCACTGTTTATTCAGTTGAGTACAGTAATGATATCTCCATAGACTGTAAAAAATATCTAAGAGGACAATTTCAAATGTAGAAATATTCATGTGAGAAACCCACAATAAGTCAGATAAATCCTAGTGCTTGTCTGTGGTGTAAATGATCTATTTCAAGGCTGAACACCCAAGACTTGAACTACAGTCTATCACTACGAAGTGATAAAGGCACTTTGAGTCATCCTGCTATCTCCAAACCTTGACATCCAAAGTTCATCAGATGAATCAGGTTCTAAAGGTTTTACACTGTAGAACCCTACATTTGATTAAATTATTCCCTGATGTAAATATAATAAAAAATTATAAAAATTATATATAATAAATTAAATAATGTTTAAATGTAATGATGGAAATTAAAGATTGAATTGATATAAATTATATAGATTATATGAATGACAGACAAACAGGTACAAGAGGTGAAATTTTGGTAAAACCCCAAGACAACCCAGACAACCCTCAACTCTCATCCCATTGCAGTTGCTTAGGCAGCTTCCCCAAAGCAGTAGAGAATGTCCAAGTGGTGGCTGTCTATGCTCTTCTCTCTCTTTTGTCAGCTGAGGTCTTGATAGATTTTTCTTGTAAATAAAGTTGCTAATAAATTATATTCACTTGAAAGAGCTGTCTGACTGCCTGACTAGTAGTCTTAATGTAATATATTCCAAAATCATTGTTGCAGAACTGTGGATCAAGGTGCATAACACTTAACATACACACTTAAAATCAATAATTTAATCAATACAGTTAATGTGTCTATACATGAGGCTACAAAAAGCTTCTCCAGGGATTACTTGCACTGCAGAAACTGCTGTTATGGTGGAGATTAACACCAACATAGACAAAACATCAGATGACAAAAGGATTTTTCAGTTACCTTCTCTTCATTGTCACCACCACCAACATAAAGTATTCTCATAAAAAATTTTCACTTTATGTTACTGAGTCCACAACATGAATATGATTGGCATAGTGATGGCAGATATAACTTTTTTTAGCAAAATATGTGACCACATAATTTTGTCCACAGTAATTTATAATGTACCTTGCACATCTGCAAATATAAAACAAAAGGTTACTTGTCATTACCGAGTATTGTGAAGGCCAACTTATGTCTCATGCATGGATAGAACTTTTTTGTCTTTATGAGTGGCACACAAAGATGAAAGTGAAAGAACAGGTCCTTCTGTAGTTATTAATATAGCTTATATTAAAATCTCCCAGTCATTCCACTTGCAGTCCTCATTCTTTCACATTTACTTGACAACAAAAATGAAGAAATATTAAAAAGTGACAGATAATTGCCCTTTTAACTTCTCATTCTTATAAAATCTTCTGATGAAAGTTTGAGGAAAGACTATTTCATCAGTAACTGCACACTTTAATATCAAACCTCTGAAAAGTTTTGTGCAGTATGTATGGAAAATTAGACCACAGAAAATAAGCTTTTCTAATTAATATCTCAGCGTTCAGACATATGTTCAAAATTCTAAAGAGGCATAGGCCCTGCCATGACAAAAATAATTTGTCCTATTAATTGTGCATTCTGTGAAGATATTAAAGATATATGTTCCAAAATATAACAAAAGGAAGAAACTACTAGAAAACATAAAGGAAATTAAACAGCATTAAGAATTATTTTTTTCTAGTAAATAGACTGTGGAATATTACTATTTTTAATGGAATTTCTAATAACCATCATGCATTGATTCTGTTGTGGCCCTTTTAAGAAATGAAACAGCAAGAAAAGATTTTAAAGAAGAATTATTGCTTCTAGTAGAATAACTAGAGAGTGAGAGCAAAAGAGCAAAGTGATTTATTGTTTATAGAACAATCTTAAATGAAAAAGAATAAAATAAATTTCATATATAGCAAGTTAGCGAAATATCAAAGTCTTTAAAGATTTCATACAGCGAAAAAAATAAATAACTAAAAAAATAAAATTACCTCTGCCTGAAAATTTAGATAGAGAAAAAAGGGAAAAGTAGAGGCTTAAAATAGTAAGCAGGTGAAAAAGGCAAGCATTTTTACACCTAAACAAAATTTTTGTGATACAATAAAAATTAAGGGGAATGAGCTGCTTTTGCTACTGGTGACTTTAATTTTCAGGCCATTGGAATGTCTCTTTTTAACTAAGAGACTAAAAGTCAATTCATTGCTATGTTCTTTTGCAGTAGCTGTTGCTGTTAGAAAAATGGAACTGTGGTTAAAATTATATGACAGATATCATTCTGGTGCAGAAAATGAAAACTGTTTTTCATTTCCAAGAGAAACTTCCAGGTTAAAAGATTACATAATCAAATTAATTTTTCTTTCTTATCTTAGCTTCTTTTCATCTCATTCTTTTGTTTGTTCATATTAGACAGCTGTTGTTTTTCCCACTGCTATAAAAATGTAAGGTATTCTTGTTTTATATTTTGCCACCACTAATAACAATCTTCATATACATAAACGTATGTATGTATATCATGCCAGTGATATATTACTGAATTAAAATGAACATAATCAAGTAAACAGAGATACTAAAGAAGTAAAATTATCATTCAGTATTCATTAATCCTTAAGACAGTTAACTCCATTGTGTAACCTTAACTTGAATCTTTTCATTTAAGTCATATTTCTTTGCATTATAGTACAATTTTTATTTATATTCAGAGCTCATATTTTCTGTTCCTGAAGTCATAATGGCCTCTTGAAATGAAGAATTATATATATATTCCTGTTTGTTATCTTCTGCCGTGGAACAGGCATTTTGAAAAATGTAAATTCTGTCTCTGGGAATTCAACTCTCAAATTCTTCCCATTCATATTGAAAATGTGAGAAAAATGCAGTTTTCAGAGATATGCAATTGATCCAAATTTTAGTTTATTTTCACTAGGAGAAGTTTTATTATGACTGGAGTTCAAATTCATGCTTTGAAACAGAAATGGTACGGTATCTTCACAAAACGATTGTATTGACTTTTTCAGTAAGGGCAAAACAATACATTTTTCTTCTCTGATCTTATTCTCAGAAACATCTGAACTCTTTTAAGTGATGTTTTCAAAGACGTTTCAGCCTGAGGCACAGTCATTCTGCATGGAATTATCAAGTTGAGTGGTTCTAGTTCAGCAAAGCAAATTAAAACAGTGTTTTATGGGAAGGGTTGCTTAATATTAACCATAGACTATGTTAGTCATGTCTCTGATCCCGTGTGAAAAAAAAGATACATAATTCTAATATTTTAATTCCTTCAGTGTTTATCTTCTCTTCCAAAGGATAGTTTAGAGTTATGTTGAAACTGAATCCAGCTTACATAATAGTGTATGTGCACTGCCAAGGTAATGTTTTCTTCCTCTTGTAATTAACCCTGAATTTTAACAATAACTAGTTGAATAATATTAATGTCAGATAGATCTAAAGAAATCAGAGATTAAGCTGTTTATTGCCTACAGTACTTAGTCATTATCTTGATGAGTCTTGTCAATCTCATTCAGCAAGGTGACAGCTTGATTTATTCCTCTTTATTATCTGAATTCTGAAAACATTCAACATAAAATTAAAGTAACTAAAAAGAGAAGATGGAAACAGTGTCACAAGGAGCTTTAACTACTAGGAAATTAACTCCTGTATGAAAAACTAAATCAAAGTTAAATCTAGGATTTAGCTCTTCCGTAACAACAAGCCTAGTTAGAATATAATTCTGTGAAGTACAGAGCTGAAAATACTTAATAATTCGGAGGCTTGGTTTCACCCAGCATATGATCTGGGTCTGACTGCATTTATATACCCATATAAGCTATGCTGTAGGATGAAGCACAGCTATGATCTTTTTCTTGCTCTTCCATGCTTTACAAAGTGCTGCTTGATCCATTCTTCTTTCTATTGTTAAAAATTTTCACAAGTTGACAATACTGGACCAAGGGCAAAGCTTGCCGTCAAATATTTACCAGGCTATCTGTGGAAGCTCTATCTCTTCATGCTATGCCCATCTACTGTGATGTTCTTCCCTGACAAAGAAAGAGCCAGACAGTTTCCCAGCCCTATGTTTACTGAGCTAACCCTGTTCTGTTGTGTTCTGAACAGTGGTAAAAATTTTGGCTACAATAATAGGTAGGAATTAAATAAATTTGTATTTATTTTAAGAATCACCTTAAATTGGTTCATAAAATGTCTTCTGATAGAAAGAAATTTTTTAACTAAGTGAAACGTGTGTGTCCCGTTTGTGTAACTGAGGGAGAAGAAAGAAGTTTTATGAGGTAAATTAAGACCTGTTAAAAAAAATCTGTGTATTAAAAATGCCTCTTATTTATTCAAAACTATAACAACAAAAGTCTACTTCTCAGACGACATGTTGATTAGGAATTTTTACTCTTGTTTTTCATGGGAGCTATAGCTGTCTATATATTGTCTCCTTCCTCCGTATGTTGGCTTTTACTGATAACTACTATTTGTGCTAAAGCATCATGGCTGGCGATGTCCGTGGCAGTCTGCAGCAGTCCAGGAAACACAGCAACTGTGTGGTGGGAGGTATAGTCCATTCAGGAAACATAATCTATAGAAAGAAGTAGTTGAAAATGACAAAAGTATACAGCACAACAGTAGCACATCACGGAAACTGCCCATGGGAAATATTTAGCTAGAATTCTTTAGGGCTTTTTTCCCCAGAAATCAAATGCTACAATTCAAAATATTGTGGACCCAGAAAGAAGTCACACACTGGTTTTAATAAATACTTTTTATCTGAACAAGTTGCTTACAGTGTCCAGTTTAGACCGTTGCTGGCATATCTCAGTGAAACCTGGAGCAATATTCTTGCTTTTTTGCTCTAGGCCATGCTTTTTCTAAGGGCCTTGAGTGCAGCAGTATTTAACTGCCCTAAACTATTTTTCTTTGTACTCATCCTTTGCAATCTCCTAACAGCCCTTTCAGGGATTTAGCTGACACTATTCAAAGTTTGCTCTGATGTGGTGCAGCTGTGTAACCTTGGATCAGACTACTGGGAAAATAAAGAAGCAATAACAAGAGATAAAGTGACCCTCCCCTTGCTTGGATGATGATTTACAGCAGAGATTGCTGTGCCTGTGCCTTGCACCTCCCTGGCCCTGACTTGTCTTTGCTGAGTTGCGTCTCTGGCTTGACATGGGACCTGCACCCCTGCTGTGGACCTGCTTGGCCAGCTGGGCTGTGGCCAGCCCTGGTCTCTGTCACCAGACCTACTCTGCTCTGCTTGTTTGGGTATGGTGGGATTGTGTCCCTTGTCGGGGAGGCCTTGCTGTCACCCTCAGCTCCTCTTCCTTTCTGGAGGCTCCCCTTCCTTACTTAATGGATGGGAAATGTATTATTTGCATAAAAAGTTATTTCAAAAAGTGCGTATACTACATGAAAATTAATATCCCAATTCAACTTGCCGTTTTCTGTGTCCTTGATGAAAAAAAACACAATATCTTTTTGATTTAGTATAATGATCTCTGCTCAGAATTTTGAATTTAATTTTTAATTTGGCTTTAGAATAAAGAATAAAACCTCATTTTTCAGTGTAGAAGAAATCAGGTGTAAATGACAACATAAAATTTACTGGGTACAGGTACATCTTCAAGTTTCCTTGTCCAAACATTCCTGAACTTTGCAAGGCTTTTAGAGGTTTTGATGATTTGAGGCTTTTGGATCTAAGAGTAGATTATTTCTGCCATCAAATGCATGAGCACATCAACTTGGTGTTCTTGGCTTAGCTGAGAAAAATTTTGTGTTCCTTATGTGTACACAACAATGTATAGGCATATGAAAACTGATACCTCTATAACATCTTTATTATTTAATTGTGCTAGTGACATATTGTTTCACACCTATGTGATTTAGCCAGGATTAAATTGTCTGTAAGAATTCCTACCTTTTACATATGCTATGGCATGAACTAAAGATCAATGAGGGGTTCACACATGTGGAAATGAAACCTTGAAAGTGTGTGCTATTTTGTTATCTTAGGTTAAAAATATGTAACACAATTGCTTTGAATAATTATTTTCCCTACAATTGGTATGACAAACAGTGTATTCTCCTTTTTTGTAAGTGAACATTTCCCCAGATGTTCTAAAAGAAAGGTAAATTAAAAGACACCCCTTCAGCTTAAATGCATTCTCTTTGCATCCTTTTGTGCTACTTATAGCATTTGGCAGTTGGAAACTGACATAGTAGCTACAAAGCAAAAGAAGAAAAAAATAATTAGTAAAGCCACCTATTCCTCTGTGAATTTTCTATCAAGTCTTAAGATTTATTTGATAATTTCTAAAGGGAGTTTGCTGCACGACCTTTTATAAGAAACTTATTAGTGTTATGGCTGCTATAACTATAACAGTCATATCTGTTATGGTGTGTTCATTTGTTCATTTGTTCATTGTACACATCTGTACATTTCATAAAAATCTCCATTGATTTGTGTTTTCATCTTCTGTAAGTGATGATAAATAGCTACTAGAGACAATTAAAAATCAGTGCTGATCAATCATTCCTGTGAAATTCAACATACTCTCTCTCATCACCTGCAGTCATTTTATAGTGTTCTATCACAAGACATGCAAGTGGTTATTCTATTTGCATTAAATGGAGGAAAAGTATGCAATAGGATTATAGGTCCTTAATAGTCAAAAGACAATCAGGTTCTCAACTCCACAGAAGAATCCAGCTGATGCACAGCAACATAAATATTTTAATTATGGAATACAAAATGCAATGGGTGGAGCAGGGTAAAGAATTTATATATTTTTAAATCATTCTATTTTTATAGATCACTACATTCTCAGTGGTCAAATTTGACTATATACGGATTTCCTTATTACGCTAAATGATCACCAGTGCCCTCTTGGCAGCCTCTAGCTGGATGACAGCACATCAGTAGAAAAGCCTCCTGAAATGTGCTACGAAAGAAGAGATCAAGGCAGACTGCTGCTGAAGAAGCTGACATATAGACATATAGACAATTGTTTTTTTTTTTTTTTATTTTCAGTGTGTACAATACTAATATTGGTTGATGTTTGGCAAATTTACCCTCTAAGTAAATGCAGATAAGACACGCTGTCTACACTGGAGACTGCGGGTGAGTTCTGGGGAGGACTACTCTCCTAGATGTGGTTATTTATTGTGCCATTAAATTCTGCCCATATTTACACTCCATTAGAAGTTGACATGCAGGAGAACCAGCTGGTGATTAGCTTAAATCAGAGCGATTTTAATAGTGCTGTGATGGTTTTCATAACAGTGAAAATATTTGCTGAATGTGGAAACTGTGTTTCATGATATTGGAATCAATAGAAAGCAGTTATGTAAAATTTCTCCTATTGGGATAGACATTTCATGATTCTGAACTCTGGCAGATGTTTGAATGTATCTCTCTGCAGATACATGGGCCCCAAATAGGTTTTTCTCTTAGAGAATAGTAAAGTTTGGCACCTATTCCTCATCATCTACAGGGATGAATATCTCTCTTTTACAGGGAAGCATCTTATTCTTTATTTCTTGAAGGTCTCCAGTTTCTCAGACTTATTTAGCAGTGGAGGCTGACCTTTTCTAACCATAAAGGTTTTTTTCAGTAATTTCCCTTAACTTTTCAGGAGTTTTGATACTCTTACTATTGGGAATCCACAGGGTGGGTGTTCATTTTCCCCTGAAAATTGTATTTGTCTGGAATAAATGTAGTGACTAAGACTGTGACCATGTTTAAACTTGAAACACTTGCCAGTGTGGCAATATTGGTTAGACATCCGACTTACAAAACATTTTCCTGGAAGAAACTGCATATTCATTAAGATATTTATATCACATAAATGTTTTCTGCTAATGTAGCTTTCTTCATCTAAAGAGCTAGGATAAATAATATCGGCAAAACTGATCTTCTCACAGTATAAATTACACCTACACTAGATAGATATGCTCAGATACCCTCAAATCTTGTCATAGTTTTTTGAATTCTATGGGCTTATATTATTGATATCTTCATATATAATCAACAAAGCAGAGGAATAAATCAGTTGCACAATAAGTAACAAATGATCCATGCTTCAGTAGCACACAAAAGAAGGCTTGGTTTGTGTCTACTAAGATGATTATATAACTCTGTAGTTCTTTATAGCAGTAGTTCTAATTATATAAAAGCCAGATTTTCTTCAATACTCCCCACTGGTGTATTATTACATGCATGTATCAGCAGCTTGCACTGAAGATGAATCAGGATAATCAGAACAGGCATCCCACTAGATTGACTTATTGGAACATTACTACATCTGACTGAGGCCTCACGAGGATTTATATCTCAAAGGTAACAAGGAGGCAGCCAAATCGAGATTGCATTTAGCTGAAGAACAAATGCCATGTTTGTTCCTGATTTCCCCCAGAGTGTATTTCTGTTTCTGAACCTCTGACATGCTGGAAATAATGAAAAAAGGCTGAAAGTCATTACAAGGAATCTACTTTGTTTAAAATACGTAATATTGCAATATTTAGTTTTGCAATAACAGTACTAATTCCTCAGTATAAATCTTTTGTAAACCATATTGCTTACTCTAAAAAAGGAAAAAAGAAAATGTACTACAGTTTCAGTTATTTAAACTGCTATGCTAATAGCGAGTATTTGCTATTAGTCACCCTGTGAATTCAGCCTGATAGCACAAGAACAATTTAATTATTCTTTAAAACTTATATCAGGGGCCTATTGAAATATTTCATTCTAAGTCTTCAGATATGCTTTTTAATAGATTCCTTTCTGTATGTTTCATCATTATAAGCATTTTTGTGTATGCTAATTTATATTTTCAGAATTGTGTCCTGTAAAACTGAAGTAAAAGGCCTGGAGTGGTTCCTGGTTGATGCTCCTGCTCTTGACCTGAGAGGACAAACTAGATTCTGCTATAGCCTGCTTCACTCCTGCAGGGGAGACATTTCTTTTTTATAATATGCTATTGCAATATGACGGGAAAAAAGGCTTAATCAGAGGGTGCAACCATTCCAGTGCAAGCTTCCAACTGTTTCAAACACTTCCACGGATTGCAAGGGACTTGGCAACTTTTTTCCAAGGTTGTGCCTACACCAGCAGGTGCAGGGCGATCTGAGGTGGTTCTGTCTGGATTACTGAAGGAAATGCAGAAATGGGTAGGTATGTACCTCCTCTGTGACTGGAATGAGTCAGCTGAGGCTGAATGAATTAGCCAGATGCCCTGCAAAGGCAGGATGGTTGAGCTCAGATGTCTTTTTTGGCTATCCTTTTCTTACCATTTTATCAAGAAATTAATGGGAAGTAGGAATAAACTTTTATCCTTGCAATCTCTTTACAAGTGATTAATAAAATGAATTCTAATTTTATAGCCTGTCTGAAAACATCATGTCTGATGATCTGGTAAGAAATTAGAAGTGAAAGAGTATGAATAAGATAGGAAAGAAAGAGTTAAATTATTACTTACAAAAATAGCTGCTTGTGAAGTTTTGGATACATAAGAGCATATTCCAATCACAGAGAAACAGAGGATTAGTATTTATTTGCTATCCAGTCATTTTCACATTTTCAATAGCTTCTTCTTTTAAAAGCAATTTGGTAAAATCTTCATATGGATTTTTTTTTTCTTTTTTACAATAAAGCCTTCAACAGCATAACAAATTGGCAAATAGGGTTTAAGTGTAATCCCTAACAGAAGTATTGGAAACTTTCAGAAGCTCAACAGAATGGCGAAAACAGAAGCAAACAGAAAATGCATTTCAAAACATCCATGAGCTGAGGAGAATTAAAGGCTGTAATAAAAAAAAGACATCACTAAAGTTCTTTGGACTTTCTTCATCAAAAAAAAAAGGGGAAAAAAAATAAAATAAACAAACCGAACCTTTTGTTTTTCATTACCTTTTTAATCCTTATTGATTCTTTTCCAGGCAGCAGAAAATTTTTACCCTTTGTAAATTAAATTCAGTGGTGAGTAGATGTCAGTCACTAGACTGGTCCAGCCAAGGAGAACACTCAGGCTGTTGTGGCCTGAAATGTGCATGTTTCCTGCTTCAGAATCCATGTTACCTGCTACCTAATTTGCCACCTTTGATGAAATGGCATAGATATGAAATGAGGAAGAATCTTCCTGTGTGTGAACTAAACTAAATGCCAGACAAGTGAGAGGTAGTTTCTTTCAGAATTATCTCTTTCCCTTTTGAGTGTTCTAGAGTCAGGTTTTTAATAAAGGATCATCTTCATGAGCTTTCTACCTGAACACTGAATGTGAATATTCAAAAAAGATACTATCCTGCATTAACACCCTTAGAAAGTTAGTCCTTATATGTGTGCTCTGTCCTTCAAGATGCTCCCAATTGGAGTTTTAACTTTCTCTCTTCAAGAAATCTGGAACTTTGTAAAATGTCCATTGCAACCATCAGTTTGTTTACCTTATCAAAATAAATTTTAAAATATGCAGTTGCTGATGATAGTTTTTGATCTCATTATGACTTCTCTCATCTGGCAAGTATATATCATGTGCTGATACAAGTCTTTGGCAGGAATACCAACAATTTAAAGGGCATCAAAGACTACTATTTTCCCTCTTCCTATCTTGGTATCTAACTCTTGAGTTTTGCAGGATCCACAGAAGACAACACAAAAATATTCGAAGGAGGAGAATTAGAATATATCACTTCAAACATTTTAGCAGACAGTTTAAATTTTATTTCTTTTAGTCCTATGATTAAAAAAAGGCATAAGACATCTAGGCACATTGTGAAATCTTTTGTCTGTTCTTACTCGATAAGGCAGAAAGACAGGTTTTTTACAGATCACTATAGTGTATGCAACAGGTTTATAAGCGTTTCTGGCCCAATACGAATGCATATCAATAGGCATTAGAATTCCTTTTTTTTGTTTTCAGTTCCATCTTCTTTTTTTTTTTTATAATTTTCTTTTTTCTTTTTATTTTTTTCCTCCTCAGTTCAATCTCTTTTCTGGTTTTAAATCAGTTTTAATTAGGAAATTTTACAGTCCTTTATAATACCATCAAATAACTTTGTATAGAATGTAAAATTTCAATGATTGCAGTTTGCTCTAGTAGCTGCCACAATAGTGTCTTTAGAAATGGTAGATAATTGTTAATGTTTTATGCATCATCTGTCCTGATCTTTGTTATTTATGTTCATTGACTTCATGTGAGGATGATTAGCTATTTAGGTATTCCTTTTCTTAAATATGATGTTCTTAAATATTTGTAGTCATGCTTTTTTAATTTAAAAGAAGACCACACTGCATATAGTTAGGTCTTTCTTTACTGCCTTTACATCAAATTATGATTATACAGTCTCTACCCTATTTTAGAACATCTATTTGACAGACTCTTTTTATGGATGTAGAAATGACAACAAGGGCAAGTGGAGTGATTTGTCTGAGGTGACGAAGCAATCTAGAGCAGCAGAATCACTAAGGTAACAGAAGTCTTCTGACACGCATGCCACTTCATCTGTTCATGTGCTCCGTCCTTTCGCTGGCGCAAATTGCTGATTCTCGTGCCTTTTGTTGCAATGCAGAACCAATGAAGCTCTCAGGGAATGAACAGGGCTCAATTCCAGCTGGCACATCATCAACTAAATTCCTAACAAGAGTCAGATTGCAGCGTCTTTGTAGGAGACGTGTGAGCCAGAGAAAACTCTGCTTCACTTTCAGAGACTAGGATGAGTTTGAGAACAGAAAAGTTAGAGGGAAATACCACAGCTTTTTTGTGTTTAGATTGAAAACTGAGCAGATGTAATATGGAAATCATTGAGAGACAATAAACAAGAAAACCCCCAACCCTTACTTATTTATTTATTTGTTTGTTGGTCTTAGTTTAATGCAACCAGTTAAGAGGGCAAAACCCTGCTTTAAGTACTGCAACTGTCTTGGTCTAACTATATGTACTTATCTCTCCTCTCCAGCCTACTAACTCTACACATGAAAAATGGAATCCTCAAGATGTCAAGGGATGTTTGCCAAAAAAGCTCGAAAACTATTTGACTGTATTTCTAATAATATTTCAGTAAAACAAAGAAAAAATCAAAACTACAGTCTACTTTTTATTTTATCTGTTGTTTGTTTAGAGACAAGTTAAATATTTTTAGGAACAGCTTATCTGACAAATTTAGCTCTCGTTGTATCATTCATGGAAAGAATATATATTCTTTAATGATTTGTTCACTATTCAGAATTGACTTGACTTTTTATAAGAGTAAATGTAAAACTGTGGTTTATGACAGCTGCCAAGACCAAATGTTCAATGATCTTTTAAATCACGAGGTTTTAAGGTGATGAGTGGGAAAAACAAAATGTTTTTGCTCTGTTTTTCTTTCTAGTTTTGTCTTTTCAAAGTTGACCTAAATGATGTTTATAAACTTTCTCCAAAACTGTAAAGATTAAATTAAAAAAGATTATTTTTTATATATACACACATAGTTATGTATGGATATAAGATATATGTTATTTTATATAAATATATGCAAATGTATTAGGGTAAAATATGTAATGAAACATGAGATTATTTCATCTTTACTTGTTTTCAAGGTAGGGAATTTAAAACATTAAATACTGAGTGTTAGGAAAAAAAACAGATGTTGGCAATTTAGAGGACATCATAAACACTTAAGTTTATTATTCTCTTATCAGTCATGTTAGTCATTGATCAGCTTAGTGAAATTACAATTTCTCTTTCCAGATACGTGCAATAGTAATAGAGGGCAGTTGTAAGCAATCCACTGGACTGCAAGAAAGGAAGTAAGTATTGTGCAGATCTCTGTGGGCGATGTTTCTGTTTGGTTTTTTTGGTTGGTTGGTTGGTTTTGGTTTTTTTGTTGGTTTACTAGGGGTTTTTTGTTATTTTTTCTGTGTCAATATTACACGTTAAACATCTGTTCAAACCTGTGTGCTACTGGAAGAAATGAAGAACCAATTTGATCCAGATGGACCTGGACAATCACTTTTATTTTGTCCAATTAGCCAGAACACATGATATCAAATTTATGCCAACTTTTATGTTTTTATGTTCCTTGCAGAACAGACAAAGCTTGATTTGGCATGAAGCTGCTGATAAAAACTTAATTCATTGGGGTGCTTGAGGATATCTGAAACATCAGAATAGAAGTGATCTGGACCAGCACTTTGCAACATTTAGCCACGCTACTTTTGATCTGTCACCAGCAGCCAGGCAGACAATTTAACATATTGTCACCCCATGGCCAGATACAGCTTAGAATGAGATAGTTGGAGGGCTGGAGGCAACGCAGTCATCCCTGTGCAGCTGTACCAGCATTGTGCCAATAGCACTAGCTCCCTTCTGGGCACTTAATATTTCAGCTTGACACCTCACTGAGATATGTGGACATGCAGTGTTCTGGGGCCTGGCTGGACAACTTGATTTTGGCTACATGGTACCAAAAGAGCATGAGATTTCACTTTGGTGTCTCAGACTATCTTTCCTCATAGCTGGAACACACAGGTTTGCATTCTGCCTTCAGACAGAATATTTTGAGCATACAAAATAAGATCGGGACCAGACCTGCTTTATTTCTTTCTGTTGTCTTTATCCAAAAGTACTGGACTCTTACAATGTTAAAGGAAAAAAAAAAAAAGAACAACACCAAAACAACACATTCTTCTTTATACAATGAGAACTACTTGAATTTTTGAAATGATTAGTGTGAAATGATGCTGATTACCTGTCACAAGCCTTAGTGACATTGCTAACAGCTGTTTGATGCAACTGATTTTATACTTCAAACGATTCCCAGAAACTGCATTATCTCTATGCAGATAAAATAAGTAAACAAAGATAAATCATGATCATACTTAAAAGTTAGAGTGATCCAGTGAGGGAAGGGAAACAATACCTGATGTTTCTATGATTTATTAGAAACTGTAAATATTTAATACTTAATGGCTGAAATAGACAATACCTAATTGAAATCACTTCATGCAATTTATCCCAGGCATCTGTACAGAACATAATGAACATTTTTAATCAGAAGCAGCTTGAAAATTCTTTAAGAACAGAAATCTTAGTTTTTATTAAATAATATATTCACTAACAGTTTTTTCATCTGCTTCTCACTGTGGCTGGAAATTTTATTGTGTCAGTGGAATAGGTGAAGGGAATCACAACCTCGACCTTATACTTCCATTGTTCATAGTCTCACACACACAGAGTATATTGTTGCTCATAAGCATATCTGTAAATCTTCAGGAGTATTTTTAACATATATTAGAAGTTGTGCTTTTGTTTAGAGCTAAAAACTGAAAGTTAGAGCCATAAACCAAAAAAGGACCAACAATACAATCATCATTCTTAAGATATTGTCAGGAATCCAGAGCTCTGATTTTAACATGCAGCTCATGCATAAATAAAGTTACCAATAATTTCTGCCTCATCCTCTTCCCCAGTGACTTACTTCCTGAATTTTAGTCAGATTAGAAAACCTACTAAAGTGGTCATTATAATCCTTTTTGTTTTACAGTAAATGACATTTCCTGGTTTTCAAAAATTTTACTTTTTAACAGTGGGAGAATTTATGAAACACTGAAACACTCACATTCTGTTGAAACATTTCTGCTTATGCTAAATTGTGAAATGACCATTTCTTTGTGTTAAAACACTTTAACATTTTGACTGTACAGCAGAATAACAAAAGTTAGTCTGAAATATGTGCTGCATGTGTCATACAGAAGTTACCGATTATGACAGGATCAATATTTTTTCCCTTCCTGTTCTGACTGCTGTGGAAAAGGTTAATTGACCATTATCCAAAAGCCTAGACATCTATTTTTTATTCAATGGCACAGAGTGTGTTCTTTTCTTGGCATAAGATTTGATGAATCTCCAGCACCTGGCTTATATCCCTTCTCTGTGAGATAAAGTATACATCCAAAATGTTGAACCAGTGCTTTCAGTGATGCAGCTATTCAGTAGTCAGCAGACAGCTCTTGTAACATAACTCGTCAGTTTCTAGAACTTTTTCTTCTTCCTGCCTTGTTTAGGGAATGACTTTGGTCAATGTCTAACTCAGTCTCAACAATACAAATGGTAATTTGATCCAGTTGAGTGCTTCTGCCTTCATTGTAATGAAATACTTCAAAATATGAAACAGAGATCGCTGTGATGGGTTTTGTTTAGATGCTGACATTCTGCCAACATACTGAAGACGGAAGCCTACTTTGTGAAAATAATTGATCTTGAAAGGGGTCAAACTGCTTATTACCTTTTGATATTAGGCTGATTTAATTTGTTAGTGCATTTGTACTGCTTAAACAAATGTTTCAAATAGGATGTTCTGATTTTAGATGGGTTTTTTATTGGAGCTCCCCCAACAGGGGTTGCATGGCACAAGTTCTTCATTTACAGTCAGTTTAAATACTGCATGGCACTGTTTTCTTTGCTGTTTTCAGGATATTATACACATTTCGGAATCATGGGCTTTTTATGCTTTTTGCAACTGAGCCTCAAAGCTTCTCAGCTGAATGTGATTGAATTTAAGAAAATCTTGAAGGGTTGTCTACATTTATTTGGGATACTACCCTACTAGCAGTAGCTCACTGTACAGAGTGGGACAGAGGTGACACATCTGTTCATGTACTCTTATGGCCAAACCACAAGCAGTAAACCAATATTTAATGATGTAACAAATATTTAATGATGTATTTCATGTTGGTGCTTAATATGACAGGGAAAAATAGTTTCTCTCTTGGAGAAGGAAAGTTAACAGCAGAATTGGTTCAGCTGTACAGATCTGTGCAAGCTTCAACATCTGGCCCATTATGTGACTCTTGTACAGGTTTCAGCCATGGCCATTGATGTTTGTGGGAAGGGTCTCTCTTCTGCAATGAAAGGCTGATGTGGCAGAGCACAGCCAAGACATATGGTAAGGTGCAACAATCAGGCTTGTTATTAATTCTATAAAAAAAAAGAGTACCATGAAGCCGAAGTTAGCATATTCCTAGTGGAATGCATATCTTTGGTAAGTGGAATGCATATGTTTTGGTAAACTCTCTGTAAGGCGGTTCTAATATGGTTCTAGAAATCTAATTAAAAACTCTTTACTAGGATGTGTCCACCAAGACTGACTTACTTGCCTCATTAGCGTACCTGTTATCAACTTGGTGCAGGGCAGGGGACACAGGTTCTGACAGGTTATTTTCTTTGTTACCATAAATCAGTTCATAGAAGCACTTAATTTGGTGCTTCTTATCTCATATAGATCTATTTGCTTGGAGGATAGAGGCAAAAGGGGCAAATTCTATAACTTTGTATAGAGAAACAATCTCAAGGAAAGCAGAGCAGGAGAATAAAGTGTTCTCATTGCCTACACTCCCTATATCTAATCTATTGCATATAGTTTATGCACTATATATACTGCATATGGTGTATACAGCTGGATGCAAGTAGGATGGTGTCATTTCAGTATTAATTTGCAGCAAAGATGTTAACTACTTTTCTGAAATTCTAAAGGCTTCTAGAGATGTTTCTGAGTGTTGATTAGGTAGCTTTGGGACATGGAAAGAAAAGACAATCACATATGTCCATTTTAATATATAGAAACTCAAACGTGGCTACTAGTATTTTAGCCCCAACAGAATTGAAAACATAGTCTTGAGGAATGTAAGTTGTATTTTTTATTATTTTTTTTTAGTAACTGTGCTTATATTTCTCCTGGCAGTGTGGAGAGGATGAGATAATAGTATTCAAATTTCAGATTAATTGGAATGTTTTGATTTGGTGATAATTATCAGGTTTTTAGGATAATGCAGAGGTGGTTCTGCAGATCTTCCTGAACTCACATCAGCATATGCTTCATTAATTATGCTTTCTGTACTGTGTAACTGTTGTAAAGCTTTTTGGACATAATGTAAATTAACTTTAAAATATTTTTTTATATAAAATAGTTATGTAAAATGGTCATTCACTATAGTTCTTTGGTCTGCTGTAGGGCTCAAATGAGACAAGGAATATTTTTGTCATGTAAAAAAAACTAATTTTTTTTTCCAACAGTTTTGCTTTATGAGCTCTGAGGAGTAGATATATTATTTATTTTTCTCCACTATATTCAATCAGTTAAATGTCTATCTGTAGTTTAGTTAAATTTTTTTAGGTGATTGCTTTCCATTTTTGATGAACTAAATATTTTTTTATAATATAAGGTAAAATAAGGTAAATGCAACCCTTAAATCTGAGTGTTTAAAAATTCCTATTTATAAAAATAAAAAGGCTTTACTTATGATAATTTAATTAAAATATATTTTATTATTAAATATTTTATTAATATATAAACAATATACAATATGTAATATACTATATATACATTAATTTTTATTAATTAATATTTGGTTAAAATACAGAAAAGCCTCAGTTCATCATAGGTCCTTGATGCCACCTCTGGGAATATACACCTGTGATTAACCTGAACCCTGCTGTGAATCTTTGGTTTAGAAAACTCTCTACAGGGGAGTATTTTGAAACCAAAGATTTACATATATGGCTTGATATTTCTTAAAGGAATTGATATTAATCTTGGCAAAAACCCAACCCGACCCAAACAAAAAAGAAACAAAAAGCCCTCTTCATAAAAATTGTTCTGGAATCCCGCATCTCTAATAAAAATGAAGAAACAGACATGCAAATAATAATATTTTCCCAAAGGAAAACAGATAAATGAAAATACCTCCTACATTCGTATCTGAAATATTTTTAGTGAATTGCTAGCTATAATTGATACCATTGAAGCTAGCTTTTTCGTAACAGGCTTATTTTTAAAAAGTTTTTTTATTATTTTGCATTAATACTTTTGATTTTAGCGCGTTTCTTAAACATTATGATCTGTATTAAATTCACACACAAGCACACAAAAAAAAGTCTATTTAATCCATTAACTCCCCATGACAAATTGTTTAATACAGATGAAGTAGTCATTGGAATCTTTCCTGCAGCCACAAGAAGCTGCTAGCTTATCAACTGGAAACAAAGCAGATTCATAAAACATTTCTCAGCAAAGCCAAGGAGAATGATTTGATACCTAAACCCTCCAGTAATTGAAAACATATAACCCATATACTTCTGAATTATAGCTGTGACTAATCTCTTATGAAATAAGTTTTTTTCCTCCCAAGTACTTGCTATGCTGCAGCAAAAGTGCCTATCACTTAACAAGATGCTCTAAGATATAGCTATCATTCAGGATAATCAGTTGCTTCCTGGATTCCAGCTCCCTCCCCTCCCACCAGCACCCCGCAAAAGATAAAAGGCAAATCACAAACTGACTTAAAAAATTCATTTTGTGATCTTTCTTGAAGCCACATTTTAATTTTATTTATAATTTTATCCTCCAGGTGATTGCATTTATGAATAAATTAATCTGAAAGACAACAGTTACCAATATTTTGTCATTAGTCATTTCCTAATTCACATGAGATGGGGAACATGGTGATTCAGGTAGAACACTAAAACTTGCTTTTAGGTATATCAGTTTAACTTGAAGAATCATTAGCAGCAGAAAATTAGTCTGAAACTTGTTCTTTGGCCTGTACAGGATAAGTGAGTGGTCTTACCATGGGTCTACCTGCATCATGGAAAGTACTGTCACAACTGACAGCAGGTATGACAGATGAAGTTCCAAAGGCCCACTGTATAGTAGTATCCAGATAATTACAAGCTTCTCAGAGATTTCTGAACATCTTAGTACAGGAACTGGGATGCAAATCTCCTAAAAGACAACTTTCACACATTAATTTTTGTCAGACATTACTTTTTATGTAGGAAGCTCTACTTGGAATGATTTTAGGAACATGGGATTAGCAAGGATATCTTGGATCAGACTTTTCTGTCCTTGCTACAAGAGGCAACAAGCATTTATTCATATTCTCTACATAGCATAAAAACTGTCTCAGATTGTCTGTCTCTGTTAAGAGTCTTTCAAGACAATTTCACTGCTTCACTCTCTCAGTAGGACACCATCCTGTAATTTCCAGCACAATTTCCACTGTGTTATATATTACTGTGAAACAAGGACTTACAGTTTTGTACCAAGTATTGTTACTGATTAAGGATAGTTTCAAAACAGCTAAAAAAGTATACAAGATGTTATGTCTTTGTAACAGGATTCTTTTAGGTTTTTTTGTTAGTGCATTAGCATCAGGAGAGATATAGCGTGGGAATTTCTGCTTTCAAATTCTTTCAGAATTCTTTTTAAAAGAGACATATGGCAAACATATTTTTAAAACCCTAAAGCTCAAATATCAAAAGACGAATACAAATATTAACATAATTAGCAGATTTTTACAATCCTCACACTTGGCTTAATTAATTTTTATTGTGCTCACAATTTTATTATGTTTCATACTGGTAGTTTCCATTTTACAAAAAGAGTTTTGTTCAGTAATTTGAAAAGTGATTTAATTTTGTTGAAAAATACGCTTCATAAATGTATTTAAGTTATTAATATATTAATCTTTCAAATAAAGAAATGTAATTATATTGAAATCTACTCAAGGTATTTCTGAAATAGCTGGTGAAAATGACTGGAAATGGAACAAATTTCAACACAAGCTCTTTTAACACAACCTGAGAGCAGAATAACAGACTTCACTTGTAATTAAGTAAAATTCTAAGTCAGTAAAATTCTAAGGGGAAAATACAACAATGTAGGTTTTTTCTGCCCAGAATCTACTGTCCAGACATCTGTGAGTTTTCTCAAGGAAACGACCACAGGAAGGACCAGTTTTCCAGGAAAGACATTTTCTAAACAGTTAAGAATCAAGGAGTCTGAAAAAAATGGCAGCAGAGCTTCCTTTCAGACTAACTGAAGTTACATGCATTCTTAAAGGAACAGAAATGAAGGCATGAATGGAAGCTACTTTTTTCCATATTTTTTTTCTATTTTTTCTGTATTTTCTGTTTCCTGGTGTCCATCTATGCTCTTCAATGAATAAATCCCATTCCTATTAAATACTTCCTGAGATAACTGTAATTTTATTGGTATTGATAAAATGGTGGAGAATTGGCTCCACAACCTTTTGCTTCATGTTCAGTTATAGAAGTTGCATTGTACTTCAACTAAAAAAAAGCCCACAAAATAATAAAATAATATTGCAAAAAATCAGACACCTATTGCTCGCTACATTTTGAATAATATTTTCCCCTTCATGTCTCTTTATCCCTGCACTCAGACTTCCAGATACTCTGACCTAAGGGTTTATAGAAATAATACTGATCTATAGATTGTTAATTTTGTTTCCATGCTCCAGTTGAGAATTTCTGATGCTTAAAGAATGTGAAAGATTGAACTTAACTAATGACCCCCTAAATCATTCATCATTAGACAAGTATCAAAGTAAATGTTTAAGAACAAAACCTAGTTTTATCAAAAAGTATGACAAAACAGCTGCTATATTTAAGAGACAGGATAGGAAAATAGCCACTCCATGCTCATATATCTAGTAATGTGTTGCTTGGCTTTCCATTTTCCTTTGCTCACTTCAGTTCAGAAAATTGACAAATTAAGCCAACTCACAAGATGTTTCACACACCTCCTCAGGGGATGGAATATATTCTTTTGACAAGCCCTATCCCTGAGTTCATTTTCCCTGAAATGGATGTAGATTTGGGACATATATCTTCCTTCACGAACAGAATTTCTATTGAGTATAAATTCACCCCTGGGGCTTCAGACACCTTCTTCCTTGCTCCTGCCCTGCATGACCAAATTCAATACCATGGTGACGTGTCTCCTGACTCATGAATACTCTGTTGTGGGGATATAGACCCATAAATGTTGGTTAGTGTTGATTGTTGAAGATCTCTCCTAGCTGTCTGGGTTTCAGGAATGCTTAATAGTTATGTAAAAAAATTTATTTAGCCATTGCATTTTTTCCTTCCTGTTCATATTTGTATGATGATTGTTTTTTCAGTTCTGTATACTTAGAATATCAGGTTAGATCAATAAGCCTACCTTTAGAACAGATTAAAGACTTCAAAAAAAAAATTAGTAAATTGTTCAAAATTGTCTCTTACAAGACTTCTACAAGTCTGTTTTTATTGAAAATCATATTTTTCATTTATTCAACATTTTAATGTTAAAAGGTAACAGAATTTCTGTGAGCTTCTTTGACCTAGTTTAATTTAAGTGTTTAATTCAAAATAAATGTTAGGGGCAATAAAGAGGAACAGGATTTTACCAGCATAGAGATGTGAAATGTGAGACTACATGGATAGTGTTGGGAGTTCTGGCTGGGCTGAAACACTAACGTATTGGATAACATTTAAGCTTTGCAGAGTGAAAATGAAGAAGTAAATTTGATTTAGAGAATTCTGGCCAATTTTGAGTTTAAAAAATCCATTTCACTGTGGTGAGAAAATGGATTTGTGTTTAAAAGATCCCCTTCACTGTGTTGAATAAACAGAAGGAATCTATCCGATACAACTTTCTCCATAAAGGACTGGCTTTAATAGATGTATATTTGGTTGTGTGGGATTTTTAGGCATGTATATACGCATAGGTACATATATATATATATATGTATATGTATGTGTGCGTGTATGTATGTATGTAAAGTGAAAACACAAATACAAACCAGAACTGTTCCCAGATTTACTAAATTAAATAAGGTTCCAAATCAGTGACATGCTTTATGATTCTTATTCATACTCAAGAATGGCGATGGTGATAACATCTCCAGATTTACAATACTATTGTATGTGTGCTGTACCTAGGTGACAGCAGTTCCTGGCACTCTAACTTAGAACAAGGTGAAAAAGATGAATGTGATATAAGAAAAAAAGGGACGAATTATGGATAAATGCAATACATGATCATGTAGAGAAACCTTCTCTGTCCTTCCAAATGCCAAATCAGCAGTCCTTTGGGAACCGGGTTACCTTTAGACTTGTGTGATAGATATACTTGGTTTGGGCTCCCAAGGAAGTAAAGGCCTGTGTCATAGCTGGGCCAAGAACTCCTCTAGTTTCAATCTGTTCTCTGAAAACCCATAAAGGAACAGAGCGACACAGTAAGCATTGATGCATATGAGATTGGAACACTGGTCATGCAATTAATGCATGAATAGCAAGTGGCTTTTCCAAAGTTTATTTATCAAGGAACAAGGAAAGTTGTGGGCACAAGGAGTCTTATGCATACCTTTCTCATCGCATGTAATTTGGCAAAGACCCAACCACTTTACTCCATAAATATGACAACCTAAGCAAGTCTTCTTTGAGGTTCCCCTGCCAGGCAACATGTCTACATGGCAGTGATCTCCCCTTGAGCTGGGACACTTCTCAAGGTTGCTCCTTGAAGTAGAGAGACCTTTTGTCAATGGTTGATCTTTTGTAATTCAGTGATAGCATGCTGAATTAATACTAATGAAACATTATTAACCCATGTAGTTGTTCAATATTAATTCTTACAAATTTTATTTAGATAATTCCATTAGACACTACCATTGTCGAAGTCTGAGAATAAGATTGGATTTAGCCACGCCTAAGCTCCATCAGGATTTTAGAAAGGAAGGAGGTCCACTCTGAACCTTGTGACTCAATGGGAGCATCTTCCTTACTTTTTTGCATATCCAGTCTCTGTGTGTATCATTTTAACTCAATTATAACTAAATTTTCATTTTTTTGTATTTATTCCATGCAGTAATTAATAAGGTCAACCTTTCCATCAAATTTATTGAGCTTGGGAAAAAACTATTAACATATGTTAAGTCTCATCAAATATAATGAACTCTGCTAAATTATTATTTTAACTCAATAAAACATATTGCTGCTTCTCTCCTTTGGGTGAGATGTATTTTTTTTTTTTAAATGGGGATTTAAAATACTGGGGTTTAATTCCTCATGTTGTAAATATTAAGAGTATCATCACTTTCTGAGTGGATGAGACCTAGAAATATTCAACAGCTGAGTCTCTCAGGACTTGGGAATCTACGTTTCTCTGTTAAACAGTCTTCCAAGTGGGTTTTACATATAGTGGGATTTGGCTTTTTTTTTTTTTTTTAAATTATTATTTGTTTGCTTATTTATTGATCTGAGTCTCTGACTTAAATCTCTGTGGCATAAGTTTCTCTGATTTAAGTCTCTGGCATTATCTCCACTGACCTAGTCAGTTATTGTGTTTCCACTATCCTGTAAATTTTCATCTCTTTTAATAAGTATTTTTCCACCATTTTCTCCCACTTCCTCTTTGTTTTTATATAATTTATAATGAATATATTCTATGCCTTACAATAACCAGAAGAATGTCAGTAAAAAATTCTTATTGACATAATGTTCTATTTCAAAATTAAATGCAAAGAAAATTGAACTGCTTCATTTATAACAATAGAAATTGGACTATTAAGGGAATGGATACTTTTTCAGGACTTTCATTCTTAGTTTTGATAATCTGAAAGGCACATCGTATAAATGAGTTATTGAGCCATCAAATGGAAATATCAGAAAAACAGGTGAGTCTTTGGACCTCTACAACGTGATTAGAGAGGCTTGTGTGAAATTCTTATTAACAGCTCTGCAGCCTCATTAACAAATGTCAAAGTGATTTGGTCCACTTGTTATTACATGCTTTCAAGGGCAACTGCTAGTCCCATGTTTCCCCAAGGAATGAGCAGTCAAACAGAATATTTTTGGAAATTTTGTCTATAAAGTGTGCAAGAAACCTTGCACAATTTCATTTGAGGAATGATTTACCACCCGTACCAGAAATAGCCCGCTGTTCTTCTGGAGGTTTTGTTTTACATGACATTTCTCAGAAGAGGATTCTTCAACTCCCAGGCTGTAAATATTAAGTCCAGACTGGGTTCTGGACTTAATATTGGTATTGTAGGGGAAGAGGTATTGGAGGTATTGGGAACTCTAAGTTTTATCCAGTTGTAGTACGAGAAAACACACCAGAAAAGCTGTGAATGATGGAAATGGTTAGTCTATGCAAATAATATTATTCATTTAGGAAGTGTGATTTCCAATTTCTTATTCTTTCAGATGTTTTTTCTGTGTATAATTTCAGTATAATTTAATATTTTAAAACTTATTTGTCTAAAGGTTCTGTTAGAGATTATATGGGCTATCTTTCACTACGTTTGTAGCTACCTAGAAACTTCAAGACTTGTCTGTGTAACTATGGAAGAAAATGGAACTTCTTATTCAGAAACAATAGCTGACAAAGAAACAATAGGTCATTGACTTAAATCCCCACTAAGTACCAGTATGTAGCATTGTAAAAACAAAACATATAGCCAAATGTCATCCTATTAACATAGTTTGAATGATACAGACAATTAAATAAAAATTGTATTTTTAAAAACTTAAGTCAGGAGGATGGTAGAAATATCTGAACTGAAAAGTTTGTTTGATTTGGCAGCTTCTGTGTCCAGCGAAATTTAGGGAACCACTATCTTTTCTTCAAATGTTTTTCTTGCACTGAAGTATGACATAGACCTGCTTGCCACAAAATTATAGAGGCATACACATAGAGATATACATTATACTCAAATTGCGTTATAAGCAGTGTTTGTCTTCAGAATCCCAGTATACCATTGTATTTAATTTCATCAGAAAACAATGTTCCTTTGTTCCTTTCAGACTCAGAGGACTGCTCTACCCTCTGGGATGATGTGAATAGTTTGAAGGAATGCAGAACCACTATACCCAAAGGAAAAGATTGTGTCGTATTGCCCTGCAAATCAGAGTGTGTATTGCAAGATTGCTTGTACACCAACCCGCCTCATTCTGCCTTCAGCTTTAGGGAAGAAAAAGAACTTAGGGGATGGAACAAACATGGTCTTGCATGGTTTACAAAGACAACCTCATATTCAAGTATTGATAGTAGTCATCAGACAGATCACTTATGTATTATTGTGGCTTTCTGCTCATGTGTATACATCCCTGGGAAAACTCACACATCTGATTTCAAATTATGCATACCCTGAGCTCCCTCAGTCAATGACTTACCAAATATTTGCCGAAATTAAGCCTAGAAAAATGCTTTATACTGAAAGTCAAAAATTGAACAGACATATGGGTGACATACAGACTTACTGAAAAAGCTTTTTGCTTCAGATTTCTTTTTAAATCAGAATGGTAAAAACATTTATGGATTGGTGAAAGGGTCAACCAAATGATTTATTGGCCATGGTCTTAATCTTTATTGTTCATATTGACTAGTATGTTCCAGTTGCTTTGCACTGCTATGAGGAATGCAGAACAGCCATTAACAATAGTGGTCCATTAGTCTGGATAGGTGGAAAATTTTCTTTGTGGGGTTGCAAAACGCACCACAGCACAAAGTACCAATGAATCTGCACAGTGCAATGGAAGGAGCATATATAAAGCTGCAAACTCAGGACTGTAGATGGATTGGTTTCTCTGTGTCTTAGTCAGAAAGTTATTGTTTGTATATCTTTGTATCTTAGCCACACTGAGCTGGCATAAAAATGCCTGAGTGCTACTTCTATTTGTTCTTATTTTCTCTGTTGCAGACTATGGGACGAAGTACTTAAAAAGGGCTGCATTGATTTCCTTGTCAACAAATAGTCTGCATACAATTATAAAAATAATAGTAAAATAAAATATAAAGCTTAAATATTTCCAGATCTATCTCACATGCATTTTACATTCTGACTTTAGTGGAGTTACTCCAAAAATACATTGTTGGACATCACTAAAGCCACAGCATTGAATGCAGAGATAGTGGTTCTCTCCCAGAGAGCTTTGACTTACAAATTTAAAAATTAGAAGGATCATTTAAATCCATTACCCTTCTAGTCTGTGGAAGACAGAAATCTGGAACATTTTCTTTAAAAAGCTATTTCTATGCTATGGGCAATCTCTCCATGTACATAAAGGCAGTGGAGGGAAAAAAAAAGCATCATTTTGTGACTAATCTTAAAAAATTGAGTTAATTTACATTTGAGGTAGATATCTAGGACATTTTTACCTAAAATGAAGTGTTTAATATAATACCTGTAGTACTGTTATTATATAAATTTCAAAAAGTTACAAATTTCTGGAGTTCTCATAGTAGCAAGTTTTTTTTGTTTGTTTTATTTTTTGCTTGTTTTTAAAGAATATATTTTTTTTTAAATTTGGCAGCCTGTAGGGAAACCTCTTGTGCCCTATAATACACATTTACCAATATAAAATTTCATTTATGATACTGGATATTGTGAAAGGTTTTTTACAAGCTTCATAATCCCTTTCAAAATAAAGTACCTTCTCAGTTGGACGAGACCATGGAGCTGTTCAAAACATTGTAATAGACTCAAATTCCTGTATAAATCAGAGTTGTAGGGAAAGAAATATTTTAAGTGCTCATCTGTTTCTGTCTTTTCCCAGCAGTAGTCACAAATTCAAGCAAAGCCTGTTACACTGGTAATCTTATTTACTTATTTTTACAACCCATTTTAGAACAGTTATTCTAGATCACCACATGAAAATCTGTCTTGCTACTATATTTGGCCAGGACTAGAAGAGCAAGTCACAATAGCATAAGAAAACATATCTTTATTTCCAGGTAATTTTCAAAGCTGGAAATACCGTGTATAATGCTTTGGGAAAAGCTACAGAAACAGTCAGAACATGCCACCAGTACCAGACTGTATTATCCAAAATTTATTATCTAGAATGGTTTCTCTTGCCTCATCATATTCCTTTTAATGCAGTGGTTCTCAATATAAAGGCTGCAGAATTCCAAAACTGAATTGCCATCACAAATCCAACTCATTCTCTCTTTCTGGTTTTCCACTGGGGGAGGGAGGGGAGAGAAAAAAAGAAAATAAAAAGGTCTTTAACCGGTCTATGGTCCCAGGAAAAGATTACCCGACTGTACTGATTCCTTCAAAACTTCCTGAGAAGTGTCCGAAGCATTTAAAGCAAAACAAGTGTCAGATTCCCTCTGTGGAGCACTTACAAGCAAGCATATGGGGAAACAAAAAATGCAGAGTTGCAGATCTGTGCTCATAAAGCCTTTTATATATTGAAAAAAAAAATACTTTATTCAAGACACGCTTTTAAACCATGGGATAAAACTCCTCTGGCATTATAGGCACCTTCCCGTTTCTGTGCACATTAGGGGCTCAAGTATTTTGCTACTTTAGCAGTATGTAAATGCAACATTGGTTAGGCAAATTACTGTGTGCTATTACTATTGTTGCCACATGGACATTGTGTTGTTGCTTTAGTACATGGTATGGTATTTCCTGGTAATACCACAAACGGTTCCTGTCACCACTGGGTTATTAAGAGCTTTTGTGATAGTTAAATATTTTGTTGTTGGGTTTTTGTTCTCTTTTTTTTTAAAAAAAAATTTTTATTACTCTTTCTGTTTACACTTTGATAGCTTTTCTGAAGCAAATAATAAACAGAGATGTCTTTTGCACTATATACATAAAAGGAAAGGGCTTGCCTGCTGTATGTTCTAGCCTCCCAGGATTCAGATCAGAGAGTTGGCCTAATTCACTGTCATTTAAAACCAGATGTTTTTTCTGGCACACTGTCTTGCAAAAGCAACAATGTTATCCATCAGATGGTACTCAGGGAAGCTTTAGAGAGTTAAGTTAGGAACAAATAAGTAGGAACAATAAAGAACTGAAAATAAATCTTAAAAAGGAATCCAAATAAACAAGAAAGATTTTCCTCAACTGTCCACTAGATGTTCTGAGTTCAAACTTTTTTAGTGCAACTTTTGCAACGGGACAGAGAGCTGTTGTCGGCTTTAAAAATAGGTGCTGATGTTTTGTACACTAGTTTACACAGATCTAGTTATTGTTACACAAACAGATATATTCTTTGCTTCCAGGAAGAGGACAATGTAAAACTACATATATGGTTTTGGGAATGCAGGTTTTATACAGCTAGTTTATGTAGAAAATGAACTTTGTGTCGGATCTGTATGACTTCTGAGCTAGTGAACTTAAAGCAATCTGCCCTAGATCAGCCCCTGGACCCTCATATTCTCTACAGATAAAACAGGATAAAGTGAAATAGACTGGCATAAATGCAAGGGTGGTGGTGGTTTTTTTGTTGGGTTTTGGTTTTTTGTTTCACCCTCCTCCCCTATTCTCTAATAACATTTACATAGCCACCTCCATGTCAAGCTGAAGAATTCAAGTATAGCATCACAGATATATACAGGATACAAAATACATCTTATATTAGGTAGATGTCCTCACCAGTTACTTGATAAGCAACAGCTTGAAATAAATTCAAGTTAAAAAGCTGTAATTTAAAGATCAAGCTATCCACATAAACCAAGCAGCTTTACTAATTCATGAAAACTGAGAATTTACATCCAAAAGTATCAGACCTTTTAATTGTGTCATTCCTGAAAAATACCATTACTGAAAAGGTGACTGTAAGACTTTTATACTTGTGCTGGTGAGCAAATGAAAGTTCTAGCCTTCAGGCTAAGAGAAATATAATTTTATTCTCTAAATTGTATACACATTACCAGAATGTTTCCATTTAAAAAGAAAGTCTAACTAAACAAAAGAACTCAGACAATCGAGTAGCTGTGAATAATTTTAGGAAAATTAATAACAGAATTTGGGAAAAATTTCTAGCAGGAAACTTCTAAAGAATATCCTCCAATAAATAAAAATCAAGAAAGACAATTAGAAAACAACAAAAAAAAAATCTTTCAAAACTCTTTTTATAAGCATGGATTTTAACCCCAAATGGAGAAATGTTATAATCGCCACAATACAAATCGCCACTGTGCTAACTGATGAATATCCAAAGAGAAGCATACATGTAGTGTTCAACACTGCACAATTTGACAAAATTTACAAAGACAATATGTTACAAGAGGAATTTGCAACACTAACTCAATGGAAAAAATAACAGGCCTTTTTTCTTTTTTCTTTTCCCTTTACTGCACACAATCTGTTAACCCTCAGGAGGCAGATAATAGAATTAGGAGCCGCAGAGAGGATGAGGAATGGGAAGGAAAAGTCTGAAGGAAATGCCTGTGAGCATCGCTGGATTTTGTTCTGGAACATCTCCCATGCAATTTGATTGATTATAGCCTTGCCAGGAGTTAAGTATTCCTCTCATCTTTGTCTATCCCAATATTTTAACTCTCTTCCTTTTAAAGGCACTTTATTTTTCTGTTTTTTCCTCTGTATTTCACAGTGAGTGTTTCCTTCCCATATTGTTCTAATCTGTAGTAGTCCGTCTTTGCTTCCCCTCAGTCTCTGATCCTAACTCAAAAAATTCTAAAATACTTATTGGTCTCATCCTTCAGACATCATGTGAACAGCATGAAAGAAAGCTGCAACAATTCAAAGCAGGGTTTGTGGTACTGAGAATGGTGCAATATTTTCCCTCCCAGATACTAGGGTGTCAACAAATATATGCCAAAACATTTGCTCAGGTTTCTCAGATACCTCTCAACTCCTCCCACAAAGACTACCACTTTCTAGACATTGCATACAGTTGAGTAAGACTAAATGTGCCAGGGCCTCCATCATCCAAAAATCGTATGCAGGGAAGTGCCTCTTAAACTCGTAAGTACTTGTGGTTTTGAATATCTATGCCACATGATTACTACTGTACCCTCTGTCCTCGCTAGACATTGTTCAGATCCCTGGGTATTAATTCAGTTTGTTTATCTTGTACATATTTAGAACTAGTGAATCGGGGGAAAGGGGGGGGGAGAAGAAAAAAAGTTATAATTCTAGCACACTAGAGGGCACTAAGACCTCCGAGATAATCTTGGGCAAAATTTTGCTATATAACAAATGTGGAAATTAAAGAACCTTCTACTAATTTTGCTACTTTTAAACAATCTAGAGAAAAGGTCTACAAATTATTATCACTGATTAATAAAAAAAAATAAACATTTCTTTCTTTCCTCTTTATCTAAAGATTCATATATGACTAATCTAATCCATGATAGGGGACATTTGAAAAATACCTGAGATTTTTTAGATGCCAAGATACAAGAAGTGGAAAATGAACAAGGAAAAAAAAAAGACAGAAGAAAGGTAACTGAGCAGAAAATTTGGTTTAGTGTGATATTTCACGTGAAATACCTGGTAAAAACTCCCTCTCCAATAAATTTGATTTTTGCTAGATACAAACACCATCATCTGGACTGAAAATCCATTGGAAAACAATAAGAAAAGACTTTTAACAAAAAAATAAAATAATTGGCTTGTAAGAGAACATACTATGACACTTTATTACACATGTCAAGATACATTATGACTTATATGGATATTTAAAGAGACAGAATCAAGATTCTAATGACATTTACAAACTATCAATTGGAAATAGGTAAAAAAATGGTACAAATAATACAAATGAAAAAATATGGAAATCTGAACCCTAATAGCAAACAAAAAATTATTCCCACCCCCCACCCCCCCCCCAAAAAAAAAAAAGAAAAAAAACAACCCAGGAAATAACCCTTAATCTGGAGAAAGTAGTAATGCAGAAAAAAACCCAGTTATGACCAGAATTTCATAGTCTCCAAATAAGAACTTACATTAAAAAAAATAAAATAAAACATTTCTTGATACAGAACTGTTGACATTTTACTGAACAGAAAAGAAATTTTTCCTCTGTGTAATTCCAAAGCATATTATGAAGTCTACACACAAGTAGATTTGGATACCTTCTTGGGTACATGATTATTGGAGAAAAACTGAATAACTGAAGGGTAAGAGATGAGACATGAGTAACAAAAAGATCACGGTGCTGAAGTGAGTAACACTTAAAGGAAGATTAAAAGAGCAAAATGTGTGCAGTGTGTATAAAAGACAGTTAATAAAATAAATACTGGAAATACCCAAATAATGTGATTGTTTTGTTATGGAATATTTAATAACTCTTGTTTTACTTAAATTTTGTTTTCCATGTTACAGTATGGAAAATAATTAATAACAGTGATAATAGTGTTAATAATTTTCTATTGGTACCATACAATATGAGAGCTTGGTGAGATCTAGGATTATTTATTCAAGGAAGTATTATTCATAGGAATAGGACTTTACATTTTTAAGTCAAGAAAAAGAGAAGAGAATTGAGACAGGAGAGATTAGGGTTTATAAGTGACCATGGACCACCACAAAAAGATACTTGGTATCATTCTGTACTAGTTTTAGAAAGAAGCGAAGTCCTTCATTGGACCCTAGTTGTGTATTCCCTTCCATTCTGGCAACCTGGTATTTTTTCATAGCCATGGTATCCTTCAAGAACACCATTTTGACTCAGCATGGACAATCAGAAGTGTGAGGAGCTGTTAGAAAGGATCTAAATAATAATATTCAGGTCTATGAGAATCAGATGAAATTGGAACAATTCTTTCCAATGTCCTGGCCTAAAAAAAAGGTAAATTTATTAAGTCTTCTTGTCAGTGTTTCTGTGTTTTGTACCTAAGATCTTGAGGCATTCCTGGCAAGTATTTTTGACCAAGACCGTGTCTAGGATCAGGGGTGTGATTCTGCTTAGTTTCTAGCACAGCTGTACATGGACCCCTCCCATATCAGTTTTTTTTGCTATTGTAACAAAGGTGGTCTATAAATGATTTACTAGCATAGAATCTGATCTAAAGGAAATATGTAATCAGACAAACCATCTTGCAAGGAAGCAGAAGATATTGGAAGAAGCAGAAGAGCTAGCCTGAAGAGAAAAAGAAAAACATAAGAAATAAACCAAACCTCCAAATTTAATTTCAAGATGGGATGGTGGAAGAAACAGTGAAACAAACAACCTCAAAGTAAATTGATTAAGAATAGACTGACAACAACACTTTATTCTCCAGGGCATTCATCCCACTCAGTTTCCACTGTAAAGATAAAAAGGGGTCACCCAGAGAGTTCTGAACAGCACCTGACTTGGATGTTCTCACTCACACTCTGGAGCAGCCTTCACTGATTACAGACAGAGCCTAAGGAAGGTACCAGAGCGCTTAATGACAGCCATTAGTTGGAAAATTGCTGAAAGAAATATAACTTATCTTCTGAGATAAAGTTGAAGCAAAGAAGAAATAAGAAGCTGCCACGTAGTGATATACTTAGCTACCCATTATCTGTACCTGAATAGGCTAATAGGTGGGATTGGAGGGAACTACACCTTTCTCTGTTAGCAGGAGTTGCCAAAGCTTGCTCAGAGACTTCATTAGCTGGAGCAATATCTCAGCTAAATGGTTAGGAATATGGAGTTTCACTGAATACTTCCTGGTTAACAGAACCAGCAGCATCAGAAGCCAGTGTGCTCTGCAGAAATGTTAGTTTTCCACAGAAATCAGAAACTATGACATCAATTTTAAAAATGGCTAAAACTCACTAAAGACTTTTCATAAAACTTGAAATTTTTACTAAACACTAAACTTTTTCAACTCCTGACAAACACCTGGCCAAAAAAGGCAGTCAACTTCCCAACTTTTGTCCATTTACAGTATTATTTCTCCACTAAAGGAGAAGTGGGTTCTCAGTTGTTGCCCTTTTCCTGCCTCCCTCAGAAATAAATTCCTCAATATATTTTTTTTAAACCACTTTTTTTTTTTTTTGTCAGTAATAGTTCTGCTTAAATTTCTGAATAGTGACTGCATTTTAAGAGTCCTTGGCAGTTCTTTATCATGGGAAAAAAAATCCAGCTAAAGTTCTGAGAGCAAATGACACACGGAAAAGACACTTTCACCAAATTTGGACAGCATTTGGTCTTTAGCTAGAATATTTCAGTTTTCAGCTCATTGATGAAAAATGTTTAGGTCTAAAATAAATGTGTTCCCCCTGTCCTTTGAAATCCCCATAATCTTTCTTTAATATCTGCAATGAAAAGCTTTCAACCCACATAACAGTGTTATTTTCAGCTCAGATTTTTATTAGAGACATTTTTTTCTGTTACTACTGCTCCAATGTAACCAATATAATCGATGTGAAAATCCCGGGGACAGATTGCATCTGGTTTGCTAACCACTTTAATATACATCATATTTGGAATGGGATCAGCATGAAAGATGGCCAGATGCTGGCCATGTCCTAGTTGTTTCAACCACCAAGGGCAGGACTCTGGAAGGAGGGGAGATGTCCACTTCCTTGAGCAACAGTAGTCCCTGTGCAGACTGGGAAGGCATGAAGAGAAAGGGCAAAAATCTAGGAGCAACATTGTAACCATGGTGGAAATAAAGATCAAGGGGCTGAGACCAACAGGATGAGTTTCAATAAGGCCAAGTGCCGGGTTCTGCACTTAGGTCTCAACAACACCCTGCAACGCTACAGGCTTGGGGGAGAATGGCTGGAGAGCTGCCTGGCAGAAAAGGACCTGGGGGTGTTGGTCGACAGCAGGCTGAACATGAGCCAGCAGTGTGCCCAGATGGCCAAAAAGGCCAACAGCATTCTGGCCTGTATCAAGAAGAGTGTGGTAAGTAGGACCCGAGAGGTGATCATCCACCTGTACTTGGCACTGGTGAGGCTTCACCTTGAGTGCTGTGCCCAGTTTGGGCTCCCTACCACAAAAAAGATATTGAGGTGCCAGAGCGGGTCCAGAGAAGGGCAACGAAGCTGGTGAGGGGTCTGGAGAGTAAGTCTTATGAAGAAAGGCTGAGGGAGCTGGGGTTGTTCAGTCTAGAGAAGAGGAGGCTGAGGGGAGACTTTATCGTGCTCTGTAACTACCTGAAGTGGGGTATAGAGAGGAGCTAGGACAAGGGGAAATGGCCTCAAGTTGCACCAAGGGGGGTTAGATTGGATATTAGGAAACATTTCTTCAACAAAAAGGTTATCAAGCGTTGGAATAGGCTGCCCAGGGAAGTGGTTGAGGCACCATTCCTGGAGGCGTTCAAAAGACAGGTAGACGTGGTCCTCAGGAATATGGTTTAGTAATTTTTATTTCCTATTTCTTATTTATTTTTTTGTCAGAGTTAGGTTGATGGTTGGACAAGATGATCTTTAAGGTCCCTTCTAATCTAGACAATTCTATGATTCTATGATTCTATATCAGAGAGATATAGAGTAGAAATATGGTTCACCTAAGATTAATCCAGTTTGCATATTTCAAGGCTGTTCAATGATAAAAACCAAAGGATGCTATGTGGGTGCATTTGGGAGTGCACTTCTGACCCAAATGGAAATGCTGGTTTAGACTGTGTGAACTGTCTCTTCTTCAGGCCAAGGGCAAAAGCTACTCAGCTTTAAAATACTTCCAAAGTACTTTCTTGAAAAATAATGTCATTTAAATTGCCTTCAATTCTAGTAACTGTTCTTCTGGCCTTTTAGTAATGATTTCTTGCTTTTCCCCTTTTCTTTCTTTCTTTTTTTTTTTTTTTTTTTTTTTTCCTGCTGCATATGACCTGTTCTTAAAAATCCTTACATGATGGGGATTGATTTCTTGGTTTACCTAACAATATCTTCAGTCACTGTGACAAAGAATTAAACTACTGGGTTACCTATTAACTGCCACAGAAAACAAAGTTCTATCAAAAAAGCTGAAGTAGCAATCTGAAAAAGTCCTTAGATGAGAAACTGTTTTCTCCTGCCTTCATTGTCTTTGAGCTGTAGAAATTACAGCTGTTACTGGTATGATTAGGCTGTAGCTGACTTCAGAGAAAAGTGTAATATTTAAATTGTTTTTTTTTATCATGAAGCTACAATTTTAAGAAGCTTCTGAAAGACGGTCTTAATCTGTTTTCACTATTATAACAGTTAGAAAATAAGGTCAAGTTTACCTATACATGCAAATACTTATCTTGTTAATGTTTACAAATCCATCAGTGGAGGTAGAAACTTATTGTTCAAGCTATGCTAGGAATTAACTATTTTTAAGCTTAGAAAATTTCCTAATGTTTGAAATAGCTTTGTCATTCCCCCATGTATTTTGTTATTTCTGCTTAGCAAGCTTCTTTCTGCTCAGTAAACACGGGGAACAATTATTCCTTCCTTTGGGAGATGATTGACACAAATATTTGAATACAGCTGTTGAATATCCTTTCATTTTCTATGGACTATGAATTCCAAAATCTTCAGTCTTCCCTAGCTGATCATATTTCTGACATGATTCTCCAAAGATATCCACAGTTCATACACAGCTTTCTGAGCCTTCTGATCTTTTTGTCCTGAAACAAAATATTATGTTGGACACTTTCACCAGTACTGAGTAGAACAGAATTACTTCATGAGATTAGCAAATTATTTACTATAATGCAGGAAGATCTTTAGGCTTTCTTGACCAGTTTCAGTCAGATGGGTCTTGGCCTTCCTGATTATCCCACAGCTTCTGGGTTACGACTGAAAGAAGTCCCAGAGGGGTGATAGTTCAACAATTAAGGAACTGTTGCCAACATTGATTACAGATGTATGAGCCCCCAGTGATTCAGGATACGATGTTGACCCAGTTTCCAATGTGTTTGAGCAATGTATGAGATTTACATGCAACAGTATCTATTTGTTTCTGAAGTAATTCTAGGTAAATGTGTGTTAATTAATCAAGATGCAATGCATGTTACATATCTTAGCAGTGACCAAGCTTTGTAATTCTCACAAAGCTGAAAAGCATGTGAGATCATTCTGGCTCCTGCTTGGAAAAAACCAGGCAATTTCTATATGATTTCAGTTTTAGCTGTCCTAGAATTACTGAGGAGCTCTTAGTGCCTGTTTTTTACTGTTTTTAAAATAAACCTTATAAAGGGGTTACAAACCATGCCTTTCTCTGTCAACCTGAAAGGTTACCAAGGGTGATAATTCAGAGGTATTTTTGTGTGACTAATTTGCACAAAATTCATGATCTTGACAATCTATAAATGCCCTTCACTTTTCTTCCTGAATTAAATAGGTTTTTGGAGAGGTCATTGGTGGGTCTTGAGCTAGAATAAAAGGTCAGCAAGAAAAATTTAAAATCTAACCTGAAAGTTGCCAAAGGATTAGAGGGCTGGAAACCCCTATGAGTCCTGCCTTTCTGATACAGTGTCTTGGCCTGCCATGAATATAATAGCGACTCTTTTAAGTATATAACTTATGTTTACAGGCTTATCAACGCATATCATAATTTATTTAGTTTAAAAAAAAATATTCACAAAGCAGTCATAATATTTCCTAGTCCTTTCAAAGATTTAGGCTACACAGATTCCAAAAGGCAGTTTATTTCTGATAACTGTTCAGCATAAAAAAGAGTCAGCATGTTAGTGAATATGCTATTGAAAATTGGTTTTTTTGACATTCCAATATTATGAATATTGGGTTGGGCTTATCAACTCAACAATTCTAGTGATCACTAACATAGGAGATTTGAATTAAATTCAATCAAGGAAATACCTCTTAAGTGTTATGGGTTGTTTGCTATTTACCTTAAAGCTTGCATTTAAATAAAACTTGGGTGAAAGATCTGGAAAAAAAATATTTTTCTTAGTTTTTCTAACATTTATTGTAACATAAATAAGTATAAGATCTGGATATTTTCTAGGTTAGCTTTAATTAATTTATATAATATCTTTGGCAGAGTGGTAGACATTAAAATTATAGAAACTAATTTGTGATATATTTTAAATTCTTTTTTCCTTTTGCTTAATACTACATGGGTATCATCCCCAGAGATGTCAAATGTGTATAGATAAGGTAATAGTGTGTTTAGAATTAAACACCCTGTTAAGACATTAGTGAAATCACTGTAAGCTGACACCAATGCGTTATGATACATGCAAAGAAAAATGCCTGGCAACATTAGGACTTAAGTAATGTAAAATTACCCATTTTGTTGCACATTATTATCTTTGTATTGAGATAGATGATTCATGTATACAAATTAGATTATCTAGTGGTTATGAAGATTTTGTTAAAAGAGGAGATATTTTAAGGAACTGAGACTGACATCTCTTGCTTTGTTCTTGCTAAAATCAGAACTATTCTGAGTATAATAATGGGCAGAGCTTTATTTTAAAGTGAGCATTAGAATATTTACATGAATAAATCTTTAAAATTGTATCTTGTTGCTTCCACTATGCAAGTATGTTTTATATTAATTTAATTTTAATATGACTGATTAGAAGGACAAAACTAACACAGATCGGTGTAGTGGGTTTACCTGAGCCAGCAGCTAAACACCCACAAATTTGCTCACTCACTCCCCAAATTCCCCTTACTGTCCATGGGATGGGGGAAAACATAGGAAGAGAAAAAGTGAGAAAACTTACTGATTGAGATAAAGACCATTTTTGTGACGAAACGGGGAGAAAGGACTTCACTGCGAGGTTCAAATTAATTTATTTGGACTTCACTCACAGGTCC